>BQMZ01000008.1:0-323775 GCA_036984285.1 Chlamydomonas sp. KOR1 | reverse complement strand
GTGCCTGCTGGTGTTTGCACTTGTCACAAAGCTGACTGTGCGGGATCTGGGAGCAATCTTCCCATGCACACTAGCGTCAACGATGTTGGAGGAGTCTGGGGGCAATCTGTTCGGCACACATCTGCTGCTCGCAGGTGCGCCTACGGCGCTGCTTGCCGGGCGAGGTGCGCACGCTAGACAACGACAAGTGCATCATGTGCGGCCCGGGGAGCTTCTCCCTGGAGCCAGACAACGTCACGTGCGACCCCTGCCCTCCGAACGCGGACTGCCCCCTGGCCGGCCTAGGGCGTGCCGTGGTCCCCGCGGACGGCTACTGGCACTCCAGCCCATTTAGCACACAGGCAAGGCCGTACAAAGTCTCGTTTGACGCGTTTGGGCTACAACGTGGCATTCTTGGCGCATAGGAGCAGGCGCGTAGGTACACCTCGGTGTTGTTACATGTGGCCTGGAAGAGTTGTAGAGTGCCGTAAGACATTGGGCGATGAGGTGACTGATGGATGGGTGCGTCATGCGCACCTGCAGACGCTGAGTGCAGTAACCGGCCAATTACTACCTGCTTGGCCCTGCAGGTCCATTATTGCGCATGGGATAACGCCTGCACGTACGACAACCGCTCAGAGGTGCTGCTGGCACTCCAGATGTCCCTTGGGCCGTCGAGCCCCGGCCCACGGCGGCACCTGGCCGAGGGCGGGCTGGTGGCCTTCAACGGCACTGCGGACTACAGCGCAGCGCTGTGTGCACCGCAATACACAGGTACGCGTGCCACAACACGTCGCTTTCGCATGCCATTTTGCAGCCGTTTGCACATGATAGTGGAAAGCTGTCAAGGTCGGCACCGCTCAAAAGCCCTGTACATTGCAAGGTTGCGATGGAAGCACGCAAGCCCTTCCCCGCCACTGTTGCTCACCCGCGCAGGCAACCTGTGCGGCCAGTGCCGGCACGGCTACGGCCGCACCGACTTCGGTTCGTGCATCAAGTGCCCCTCGCTGGGCGTCAACCACCTGCTGTACATCCTCAAGATTGGAGTTACCGTGCTCATGATATTCGTGTCGGTGTACTCCATCCAGACCGATATCCGCGACGTGAAGGTCATGTGGACGCTGCTGCAGCTGAGCCGTGAGCTGCAGAAGGACTCAGGGGACGGCCTTGGGGGCGTTAAAGCGCCCGGCAGTGACTTTGACCAGCTGTCAAACCACGCCTACACTGAGCGAGAGCCTCAGGATGGCGGGGGCCCCGACGGGGGCCATGGACGCAGGACCATGAGCGGTGCGAGCGGGCCGGCAGACGCACTGACGGTAGTCATGTCCAGTGGCAGCCTCATACGGCAGGGCAGCTTTCCCAACACCGTAAGTATGACACCTGAGAACAGCGGGCCGCAGGCGCTGCTGCCATCGCAGGAGCTGACCGAGCGGCAGTCGTCGTTTGTGGGGGGCCTGCCGTCGGGCTACTCCGCCCGCGGCTTGACAACTGACTCGGACATCTCCACCACCATGGGTTTGGGCCCCGGGCCCTCTGCGGTGGTGGCGGCGGCGGCGGTGGCAGCCGCGTCGGCTGCAGCAGCGCAGCCGCTACAACGCTCGGCGGGGCCTTCGAGGCCGCCTCGGCCGTCGCCGGTGCTGCTGCCGCCTTCCGAGCAGAAGGAGCAGCAGCCAGCCGACGGGATTGCTAGCGCGACAACCGGTGACGGCTCTAGCCTCAGCGCCAGTGAACGGCCGGACACAGCAGCACAGGACACCGTCGACGCGTCATTTGATGCAGATGCTACAAATGCAGCGCCAGTCAATCGCGTTGGTGGTGTTGGTAGCAACGGCGGCGACGGGGCATCGGCAGGGGCGGGCAACGATGCCGGCAAAGCAGACGGGGCCACACTGAGCAGCCGCGCCGTGTCTCCCAGTCTTCTTCGCTTCCTGCGAACACCCGACGACGCGCAAGCGCTTGACGCTGTCGTCACTACAGGCCAGGACAACACGCCGCAGCCCGGCTCGGAGCCCGACTCCCCGAACCTCGACCGGGGCCTCAGCCTCTCCCATTACACCGCGGGCCAGCGGCCCTCCGCCCCTTGGCTGACCGACTCCCTCGACATGCGCTCCGTTTGCTCCCTGGCTTCCGCCTTTCCAATCTACCCTCCCAGCAACAGCGGTGACGTGCCTGGCTTTGCTAGGCACAGCCACAGTCCTGACATGGGCGCGGAGGAGCGGTCCGCGGCCGCTGCAGCCGCAGCCTCACTTGCCTTCTCCCTGCCTTGGCGGTACCCCAGCAGCGCCGGCAGCCGGAGGGATGCCGCGCACGACACCGCACCACGCCTGATCCTGGCACCCTTGCGCGTGCCAGGGGGAACCGGGCCCGGCGGCGCTGCAATGCTACATGCAGCGGATGGCAGCCGCGGGCGCCGAGCTCTTCTACGCTTTGCGAGCGGCTCCCAGCGCTCTGCCGCGCACCGGACACCACCCACCGTAGGCGATTCACCGTCGCTGTCGCCGCAGATGGGCCCTGGGAAGTATCCAGGGCGACCGGGTGGCCACGTGCCGCCAAGCACGTGGGCGGATGGCCTCTCAAAAGGCTACCCGCATGGTGCTGTGCTGCAGGGCCCACAAGGGCAGCGGTCGCTGCTGCGCTTTGCTAGCGGCTCCCGCCGGATGCCCCCCGGGGCCCCAATGGAGCTCGCGGCATCCTCCCAGCGTTCGTCTGCTGCTGCCACACCGAATGCAGCCACAGCTGGGCAGGCGTATCAGTACACCACAGGCAGGAGCCCGGGCGACGGCAGCGCGGGCTCCGCGGCGCCCCGTGCGCACAGATCAGCAAACTCGGGGCAGTTAGGCGCACGTTCGTTTATGCGCTTTCCCAGCGGCTCTCGGCGGCAGCCTTCCGCATCGCCACCCCGCCCGCCCTCGGCCGGCACGACGGGAGAGATGGTGGCTGCCGGGTACTCCTCCGCCCGGACCTCCAGCGCTGGTACGCCCACCGCGGATGCGGAGGCAGCTGCTGCGGCGGCGGCCGCTTGGAGGTGCACACGGTTTGCGCACGGCTCGCGCTCACTGCACCGCATGGCAAGTGGCGGGCCCCGCGCGCCCCCGGACCAGCTGGACTCCTCCCACCTGCCATCCTCAGGGCAGTCCTCCATTGCAGGTGCGCCCAGCACAGCCGCGGAAGCCGAGAACCGCTATGCAATGAGGGTCAGCACAGGCGGCGGCCTGGGCATGGGCATGGGCATGGCTAGCTCCCGGTCCCTACAGCGCTCCACGAGTGCACCCCGGTGGGCCATGGCTGTGGGTGGTAGCGGGGAGTTTGGCAAAATGGTGTCAGGGCCGCTGAACGCGCACATGGTTACGCGAGCGGACCAGCCCGGAGCCGGACACCACACCGCGGGTGCAGTCGGACCTGCTGCCGGCGGGGGCAGGGAGCCTGCTACTAGCAGCCTGGGTGCAAGGGCGCTCCTGCGCTTCGCCAGCGGGTCACGGCGCTCTGCGGCGGACGGTGGCGCACCGGCGGCGTTCGAGTCTCCAGCCCTAGGGGCCGCATCCCGTCCGTCGTCTAGCGGCCGGCTGCCCCAGGCACCCCTCGACCCTGCCAAGGCCCCTGCAACGGTGTACAGGGCCCGCGCGCTGCTGCGCTTTGCCAGCGGCTCCAGGCAGATGCCGGTGGACTCGGATGAGGACGAAGAGGGTCTGGGGCCGTGGGCCCAGGAGAACGAGCCCGCACAGCGCCATGCGCAGGACCTGGGCCTCGTAGATGGCGGTGCAGCTGCGTCGAGGCATCTGGGCCGGGCTGTCGGCAACCGCTCGCTGTTGCGCTTTGCCAGCGGCTCTCGCCGCTCGCCGCTGCTAGAGGAGGGCGTTCCGGGGGAGGATGCGTTGGGCAGCGGCTACCTGTGGCCTGTGCAGGAGAGGGCGGCCGACCAGGACGGGCCTATGGCAGGGGACTCTAGGGGACCTTCTTCGGGCAGGAGCGTGCACGGCGTGGGTACCAGGTCTTTGCGGAAGTCCACCAGCGGGTCCCGGAGAGCGGTTTCGGAGGAGGCGATTGTGGGCCCGGAGGCGTACGGAGGGCAGCGGACGCTGGACGGGCCCGGGTCAAGGTCGCGGAGGAGGGGCAGGATTATAGCGGAGGAGGGGCTGCTGTGGCCCGTGCGCGAGTGGGTGGGCGAAAGCGAGGCCAGTGACGTCAGTGACACGCAGGGGCACGCGCAGGACGCAGCGAGGGACAGCAGCCCACTGGGTCGCAGCCTCCTGGGGCCTGGCTCCCGCTCCCTGAGGCGGTCCGCCAGTGGCGGCCTAGCATCTTCGGACCAGAGCCCGGACGCTGCGGCGATGGCAATGGCCCCACCGCCGGACCCGTACCTGTCCCGCCGAGGCGCGCTGCACCTCAGCCGCTCTTGGATGGGAATGGACGACGACCGGCTGGGCCTGTGGCCGGTTCCGGAGCGTGCTGAAGAGGAGGGTTACGGGGAGGAGGGCAGTCCGGGCTCGTCTGTCGCGCCTGTGGCGGGCCGGACGCTGCAGGGGGCCATGGGGTCACGATCCTTGGCGCACTCCTCCACAGGCGGCTCGCATCGGCGGAGGGCGGATGCTGGTGCGGATGCGCTAGGCGGAGAGGCGCAGCTGACGAGGAGGGACACGCTGGGCTCAGGGCGGTCCCGTGGAACGGGGGCGGTGATCGCCGAGGACGGGCTGCTGTGGCCGGTGCGGGAGTGGGTGGACAGCGACGCAGCGGGGTCGGAGGTGGACGGCGCGCCGCGTGGGTCGGACGCGGCCAGCACGGCCAGGAGCCTGGCGGGGAGCTTCGGGTCGAGGTCGCTCCTGAGGAGCTCGAGGAACGAGTCACGGAGGCGGGAGGCGGCGGCCGCGGCCGCGGTTGCAGCGGTGGACGGCGCTGAGGAGGCGGGGCTGAGCACGGCGCCCTCGCTGGCGAGGCGGGACGCGTACGGCTCAGGGCGGTCCCGCCGGGGGTCCCCGTCGGTTGCGGACGACGGTCTGCTGTGGCCTGTGCAGGAGCGCAGAGAGGAGGGTGGCGTTTCGCAGTCTGGAGAGCAGGGGAGGGGGACCGGAAGTGCGGACCGGGAACCGCTGGGGCGGGCCTCGTCCCTGAGGCGCACGGGGGCGTCTGATTCGGAGGGAAGCACGGCAGCTCCGTCAGGGCGTAGCCTAGCAGGAGGGTTCAGCTCGAGGTCGCTGCTGCGTTCCTCAAAGAACGCGTCTAGGCAGAGGGAGGCGGCTGCGGCTGCGGCGCTGGCTGCAATTGAGGCCGAAGAGGCCGCGGCAGCTGCTGCCGCCGCCACGGCCGCGTTCTTGGCGCGGCGGGAGTCCCATGGGTCGATGGGGTCGCGCCGCAGTGCGTCGGTCTTGGGGGATGAGGGCACGCTGTGGCCGGTGCGGGAGTGGGTCGAGGAGGGCGAGGCGGAGGGAGGAGAGGGCGCAGTACAGCCTGAGACTGTGGACCAGGCAACGCCGGTAGGAGCACCACCTGGATCCCGAGATACCGAGGAGCCAGGTCAGGGTAGCCCCATGGCTGGCGGAGCCCCTCCTGCGGCACGTGGCTTTGGCGGTGGGCTGGGCGGCCGTAGCCTCCTGCGGACCACTGTCGCCCGCCGCGGCCTGCAGGGCCCGTCCGACTCTGCTGCAGACCAAAAGGCCGAGGCGGCAGCCCTGGTATCACTTTCGCAGAGCAGCCCTGCTGCTGGCAAGCTGCGGTCCACGGGGTCGCGCCGGAGGGGCAACATCATAGCGGAGGAGGGCCTGCTGTGGCCGGTGCGGGAGTGGGTGGAGGGCAGTGACACAGGCAGCGACGGACCCGCGGGGCCTTTGAGCTCTATGCACACCAGGCAGCAGTTACAGCAGCAGCCCAGTCCGCGCCTCGGGAGCCCCAGTGACAGTGGGGAGCCTGCGGGGCCCACGTCTTCCCGCGTGGCGCGGCCCATCCGTACTGTGCAGTCGGCAGCGAGGCTGCTCAGTACGGACAGCGAGTCGGATGCGGGGACCGGTGTGGGCCTGCTGACGGGCACCCACAGCGGGGTGTTGCACGGAGGGGCCTCCCCGCGGCAGTCGGAGGGGAACGGGGTGCACCTGCGTGGCCCAACGCGACTGGGCTCCGCACAGGTGGTCTCGCCGCATGGGCCGGGCAGGGGTGCGGGGGCTCCGGGCAGCGGGGGCGTGCGTCAGGCGGCCTCACTGATGTCCGCGGGCGCAGGGGCGGCGGTGACGGCGGCGGGGGCGGCGGCGGGGGCGGGAAGGTCGCTGGTTGCCCTTGCCTCTGCGAGTGCGCCGGGGAGCCGCAAGTCTTCGCAGGCTGGTGTGAGGCCAGGTGCGTTGTGCATGGGGCCCTCTGGCATCCGCGCAGTGTTGCAAGGCCACAACTAATGCACATGCTGGGGTAGATGCAGGAACCAGCAGGATCAAGGTGCCTCAGAACGGTGGCAACGTACTGGTCGTTCTCGGTAGACAAGGATGGTGTGGCGTAGCGGCTCAAGGACATAACCCATGATTTGAATGCGCAAAACTTGCTGTGCCCTTCATTGCCGCAGGTGCTCCTGCTGCGGTGTCCCGCACCAACAGCATGTGTGAGATGCCGGGGCCCTCAGCCCGCTCGCCGGCGCCCTCGGTACCTACCACAGGCGGCCTCCTTAGCGGCAGCAGCGCGCACCTACTGCGCATCGGCACACCTCCCTCCCGCCATACCAGTGCCGCTTCAAGGGACGTGCCGCCCACGCCTGACAGTACGGCATGCCCCGGTGGCACGGCAGGCGTACGGCAGGGCAGCATGGGCCGCCGCGTCAGCAGCAGCGGCAGCGAGGACCTGCGCCCGCTGTACCATAAGGGTGCGGCGCCTGCGAGTTCCTGGAACGCAATGCGGGCGCGCTACTGCAGCAGCGATGGAGGGGAGAGCCTCAGGAGCTTTTCGAACGCCCCATCTCGCAAGGCGCTGGGACCGCCAGGGCACCTGGGCAGCCTGGGTCGGCGGGACCCTGCTCTGGCTGCAGCTGCAGACGCCGCTGCCACCATTGGTGTCGTCTTGAGGGACGAACCTGGAACGGGGTCCCTCCTGGCGACCGCTGCTAACGCGCTGCAGGGTACGCTGGACAGCGAGAGCGAGGCGCTTGGGGTGGTGGGCAGCCCCAGCGTGGGCCCCAGTCGGTCGGACACAGAAGCGGCGAGGCAGAGGCAGCCGGGGCCCGGCGCGAGGCCTGCCGCTGTGCCGCAGCGGCAGTGGAGTGCAAAGGAGTTTCTGATGCAGCAGTTGGCCTCCGGCAGCAGCAGCAAGGCGCTGGTGCGGCCCGGGGTGATTCCCAGGTCGGTTAGCGGGCCTACGGGGAAGCAATGCAGCAAAGGCGTTGCTGCACCTGCAACACTCGGAGGCCCTGCAACACCCACAGGCGGGCCTGCTGCGCCAGGAGCCACAACAGCAGCAGCAGCAGTGGCAAGTGGGTCGTCAAAAAAGCCATGCGGCATTACGGGTGCAGCTGCAATGGCAGCAGCATCTAGGAGGAGCACCCGCGCCTCCGACAGCGAGCTGCTAGGCGGCCGACGGCCCGGAAGCCGCGTGACGCCTGCGTCCGCCCTGCCGGCTGCAGCGCCGTCGCCTTCCGCTGCTGGCAGAGCCGTTGCACGGGGGAGCCTGACAACGACACACCAACGCAAGGCACAGCAACGAGAGCAACAAAGGGAGCAGCGGGTGACAGAGCAACAGCAGCAGGCACAGCAGCGGGACCGCCGTGGCAGCGACACCCAGGAGCTGCTCACCCGCCTGCGCTCAGTGAACAGCGCCATCGCGGCGGCACGCACCACCGCGCTAGGCCGCGCAGCGGAGGGCGGCGGCGGCGACGGGGCCAGCGGCAGCGGCGACGGACCCGGCAGCAGGCGCACAACTGCCGTTGCCTGCGCAGAGGGCGTCGAGCATTCAGCGCTCCGCTTCACCCACGATGCCCTGCCTCAGCCGCCCGACGCCCCCCTGCCGCCGCCGGCCCCGCCACCGCCCGTGCTGCCATCGGTTTCCGAGATCACCGCTTCGCCGCAGGGGCTGTCTCCCCCTGAGGAGTCCTCCCCTCCGCCACCCGCTCTGAGCCGCGACAACAGCGGGCGGAAAGGGCAGGGCGGCGGCAGCATTTGGTCGTCCCTGATGGCAGTTGCAGAGTCGGCAGCCAGGGCCCTGGGAGGCACCACCGCTGCCGCTGCCGGCCGCCTGTCCCCAACCAGCCCCTCCCCCACATCCCGTGGACTGGGCGGCGGGTCCCAGCATAACGGCCGCAGCATCTCCGGCCCGCCGGGCATCGGCGGCGGGCCGGACTCGGGGTCCGTGCTCCTGCCACCCATGCCTACGCTCATACCCAGCCTTGGAGGCGGCAGGCTGCAGGTGCTGGTGGAGGAAAGCGGGGTTAGCTTGGACGAGCACATGATTGCGTCAACCAATGCGCCGCCGCCTCCCCCCACTTGCATCGGCAGCGGCTATGCGCGCCGCAGCAGCCTGCCGCACGCCTTTGTACCCTCCCTCCGTCGTTCTCTCAGCCCTCCACATCGCTCCGACGCTTACGGCGACGCTGCGGCAGCTGCAGCTTCCGCCGTCGGCGATGGCCCCGCAAGCGCCGCGCCGGTCCATGGCCCCGGGCTTGCGAGCCAGGGGGCAGGAGGGCCCCCGCCGGTGCCCTTCCGCACTGGTCAGGGCGGCTACGGCCACACCGCAGGCCCAGGACCCTCGCCGGCCTATGCGGGAAGCACGGGGTGGGGCCTGGGAGCTCCACGGCGGCCCAGCAACTCAGCCGCCGGGCTCCCCGATTTTTACACCGCCAGTGGGGAATCTGACTCGGACGGGTACAGCTACTCGATGCGCCGCCTGTCCAGCCAGGGCAGCCGCAAGATCCGGGGCATCCTCAAGTCGGGGTCCATGTCGGCCGTCTCGCCCGTGCCGCAAGCCCCGCAGCCCATTGTGTGGGTTACCAACGGCCGTGGCGGCCGCGCCAGCAGCAGCGATGGCAGCGGGGTGTTCCTCCGCGCCACCTTTTCGGGCGGCAGCGGAACCAGCACGCCCGTGCGGCCCGCCTACCAGCACCGCGCCCTGCCAGGGGTGCCGCCGCCGCCGACAGCCTATCCAGTCCTGCCCACCAACGCCAACGCGGCCGCTGGAGGGGGCATCGGCGGCG
Source organism: Chlamydomonas sp. KOR1 (assembly GCA_036984285.1). NCBI lineage: Eukaryota > Viridiplantae > Chlorophyta > Chlorophyceae > Chlamydomonadales > Chlamydomonadaceae > Chlamydomonas > Chlamydomonas sp. KOR1. Next base: position 314,648 of record BQMZ01000008.1, on the reverse strand, counting down.
CATCCGGCGGCGCCGGCGGTGCCGGCATGAGCCGAGCCCAGGGCTTCGCCGCCGGCCTGCGCATCCAGCTGCCCCCAGACGAGCCCACCGGCCCCCGCCCAGGCCGCCACTCGGGCAACACCAGTCCGCTGCAGCCCACCGCCCCCACACCCAGCAGCGCCGGCTCCGTGCTGTCGCCCGGCTCCCTGCCTACACCCCGCCATCCACCGCCCTACCGCGGCGCCTCCTTCAACCGCCGGGTCTCATTCACCCCCGACGTCAGCGACAGCGAGTGCCGGCCGCCCACGCAGAACGCCACTCGCTCCATGAGCGGGCCCCCCGTGCTGCCTGTCAGCGGAGACACGTCGGCCCCGTCCCCTCCTGCCCCGCCCCCTGGCGGCCGCCCGTCCTTCCTCACCCTCCTGCGCACCGGCAGCGGCGGCAGCACATCCAGCGTCGGTGGCACTGCTCCAGGGTGGGCGCACCAGAGCAGCATGGAGCGGAGGCAGGCGCGCCGTCCGCCGCAGCTGGAGAAGATCCCCAGCCTGCCGGGCTCTCCCTCCGCGCCGGGGTCTCCCTCGCATGGCACCGAGCCGCCACTTGCGCCACGTGGCGCGGCGATGGCGAGGCGGCTGGACTCGTGCCGCAGCCTGATCAGCATGTCGAGTACGGGCAGGCCGCGCAGCCGCAAGCCGGGCATGGTGCCGACGTACAGTACGGTGATCAAGATCCTGGTGTCGTACGCGCAGGTGCGGTACGCCGTGCAGCGACACCGTCCGTGTAGGACGTTTTTCGGTTGGACAGGTCTGGGGGGGCCCCTGGACCCCCTCCCCCCCCCACCACCCATACCCCTCTCCCCTAGTGCACCCACAGACCCCTGGTGCCGACCCAAAGGACCAGCCGGGTGACACAGGCAGAGCAGCCCAGGGGTCACAATGCAAGCTGCCTGTGCCACTTACGACGCGTACCGCATCCTGGCTTGCGTAGTTGTTGCCTTATACAGCTCTGCTTATGTTCTGGCCAAGCGTTACACTACTATATGTTGTCGCGGGCGCTAGCCGAGGTAGCCTGTGTCGGCATACTGAGACAATCTGCCTTACGACTGACAACCTTAAGCACAAAACACGTCAATTGACAGCATAACTTGCATGTACGTATTGCAACAGTTGCATGTAACATCGGCAGCTTCGGTAACCAAGTGCCCCCGTGGTGAGCCTGGAGGTCGTGGTGGTGCTATGGGCACCCCCGTGTCCAGCCCTGCAGCGGTCCATGGCCCGGATAGCCACGGCCGGAGCATGGTGCATGGTGGGGGAGTGAGGGGGCCCGGACCCCCCCTCCCCCCCTCCACCCTAACCTGGCCCCCCCCCCCAACCTGTCCAACCGAAAACGTCCTACACGGACGGTGTCCAGCGTGTTTTGTAACGGGCGGTCTGCATTAGCGCCTGCCTGCTGTGCAATGTCGGTACATCATCTACCGGTAATCTTTTCACTGTGCTGCGTCATGGTATACCCACTCCGTGCATTGCCGCCTTCCCACCACAGGTGCTGTCTATCCTACGCAAGGTGTCGCTGCAACTGCCCCGCGCCATCCGTGAGTTCATGGCCGTCACCAACTCCCTGTCGTACAGCGTGTCTTCCTTCGTGTCGCTGGACTGCTCGCTGGACGCCTCCGCCGCCGTGCCCATCAGCGTGCAGCGCACCTTCGTGTCCCTGGCCGTGCCGCCCATCCTGGCCATTGCCGCCTTCCTGCTGTGGCTGCTGCTCTACGTACGGCTGCGCATCATCAAGGTACGGCGTAACGTACTGGTACGGTGGATTGGTGATACCGGATTACTCATGGTACTGCACGGTACGGTACCCCTGAACACGCTGCCCCGGACCTTCAAAACCCTTTCTCCCCAGACCCGTGCGCCGTGCCCACATGCGCCCCCATGCCTCTTCATGCACACTTTCCCAGACACATTGCGCACTCCTCCGACTCCGCCCCACGCCCGCTTCCCTTCTCCCCCCTCCCAGCCCCGCGCGCCATCCTTCGCCGAGTACATGGACACCCGCTTCGTCACCACCGCCATCGTCATCGTCTTCTACTGCTACCCCGGCATCACCGACACGCTGCTGTCCATCTACTCCTGCCCCCGCCTCGACAACGACGACCCCGGCCTGCCCTACCACGGGCTCGGCCGGGCCGTGGGCGTGTACTGGGAGGAGGACTACGACATGCGCTGCTTCGCCGGCTGGCACAGGGCGCTGGCGCTGGGCCTGGGCGTGCCGGGCGTGCTGCTGTTCAGCTGCGGGGTGCCGGCGGCGTCTGCGGCGTTCCTGGCCATGCGGAGGGCGCAGCTGGAGGTGGGTCGCTGGATGGGTACGCATGTGGCGGCGTCCTTGGGTGTGGCTGACTGGTGCGGCTGATACGGGCGTGTGCATGCGGACGCCCCTTGGTCAGGTTTGGGGTGGGGTGTGCGCGGGCTGGGCCTTTCTGTGGGCTTCACAGAAGCACAAGGGGAAGGTCAAGCTTGAGCTGGTCTCAGTCTTCGCAGTCGTCACCACTTGCGGGCGGGAAGGGGCTTGTCGCTGTATGTCTTTACTTTTCTACATCTTTGGCACGTCAGCAAGAATAGCGTCGGGGTGCCAGCTGCATGGACGGGGGAACAGGGAAGTAGATCGCTGCACCGCGCGGCGGCTAGCTGCTAGGGCACTGCCTAGCTGGCAGCATCAAAAACTACCGGCTCTCTGACGGCGTGTCTTTTCTCCCTATCATGGGCCATCAGTCGACGTGCCCGGTTTGCCCCTGCAGACTGACATGACGTTCGGCGCCAAGTGGGGCTTCGTGTACGGCGAGTACCGTCCGCGGTTCTTCTTCTGGGAGAGCGTGGTCATGCTGCGCAAGCTGCTCATGGTGGTGGTCATCGTGTACGTGGGGTACGTGGGCGAGGGCGTGCAGGTAAGAGCAAGGGGCAGGGAGAGGGGGCGTGCGTCTTTGGGCGGAGAGACTGCGGAATTAGAGAGGGACAGAGCAAGAGCTTGTTGGGCATCGAACGGGGCTGAAATTAGCTCTTGCCTGGTATTTCAGAGGACCAGAGCCGTGCCGTTTTGGACCTGATGTTCCTCACTTGACACGTCCGTCTTTTACTCGAGCAGCAGGGCCTCATGCATGGCCCTATCATATCGCGTCGAGCAGGTGCTATGCCGGGCACATGCTAACCCACACCGTGTTGACCCACACCCTGCTTCCCCTGCCCGGTCGCTGGTGGCTATGGGCGCGCCGCAGCCCGCCAACCCACACCACGCGAATCCATACCTCAGCCTGAAGTCAATCCACACAATGCTTCCCTCTGTCCCCAGGTGCTGATGGTCATGGGCGTGCCGCAGCTCGCTAACCCACACCACGCTAACCCACAGCTAGCTTTCGTTCACCCACGCCTATCCCGCCCTGCCCAGGTGCTGGTGGCCATGGGCGTGCCGCAGCCCGCGAATCCTCACCCTGCTAACCCGCACTTCGCCTCACGTCAACCCATACCTCGCCCCCCGCTGTCCCCAGGTGCTGGTGGCCATGGGCGTGCTCATCACCGCCATGGTCGTGCAGCTGCTGTTCGCGCCCTTCCGCGAGCCCTTCATGAACACGCTGGAACGCGTCAGCCTCTACGCCACGTGCGCAACGCTCTACGCCTCGCTGTTTTTCCTCATTGACGGCGTGGGCGAGGTGAGCAGGGTAACCCACGCGTGCATGTCATAAGACACGGGCTGCAGGTTGACTGGGGTTGCCAAGAGCTCTTGCGCTGTAAAGGCGCGCCGCATGGCCATCTGCATTCCGCGCCGCGCAACGCATCCTATGTGTGCGCCTGTTCCTGTATGCTGATTCTGTGTAAGGCGCTGTGCTCCAATTCATACCCGGCGCGCCACGTGCTGTGCCCGCGCAGGTAGCCCACGCGGATCTGTCCGTCACTGCTTTTGCACGGCAACACCATGCTGTCGCACGTTGATGTCCACCTGTATCACCGTCCTTTCTCGTGGTTGAGAAAACTGTCCGTCACTGTCTGCGACAACTACATTCTGACGTTTGCACATTCATTCCCTCATTTAGTCTTATCCTCTGTTCCCGGCAGGTGGCCCGCACGGTGCTGTCCATCCTCATCATGGCGGGCAACGGCCTAGTGGTGCTGTTCTTCGTGGCGTGCATCGGCCTTGAGTTCGTGCGCCACTGCGTGCGCGAGTACGACCTCAACGGCGACGGCCGGCTGAGCTGGTCCGAGATACAGGTCATGCTGCAGGTGAGGCAGCTGGGACAGGGGCAGGGGCAGGGGCAGGGACAGGGGCAGGGGCAGGGGCAGGGGCAGGGGCAGGGGCAGGGGCAGGGACAGGGGCAGGGACAGGGACAGGGACAGGGGGACAGGGGCAGGGGCAGGGGCAGGGGCAGGGACAGGGACAGGGGCAGGGACAGGGACAGGGGCAGGGACAGGGGCAGGGGCAGGGACAGGGGCAGGGGCAGGGCCTGGGTGTGCAATTGCAGTGGGGTGGTCATGGCATCGCTGCCGTACTACATGTCATGCTGCTGGTGCGTACGCGTGAGGCGCAAGGTGCCAGTGTAAAGCATTCAGGGAGTCACGGAAGTGCGGAATCTTGCGTGTAAGAAATGAAAGCCGACAAACCGACTGCCATGAGTATTGCAGGTTGGATGTGCGTAAGGGTGGGGCACGGATGGCGGTAGGGGCAGGGAAAGCAGCCCCCCTACTGCTTGCAAGTGCAGTGGCATGGTGAGGTGGCCTCAAACTGCGCTGAGATTGCCTCAACGAAGGCTTACCTGCTGTGGAGTGCCCATAATATGGCTCTACATAGCAGTGGCTGGTCACCGGTCCTACGTACCGTAATGGAAGACCGCCCCTGCAGCGCGCGTGTGCGGCGAGCCACGCTCTGCTCTTTGTGTATGTGCCGGCCCTCGCCTTGCTGCTCCCCCTGCCACATGCACCCTACTGTGTTTGCACCGGCATCCCGCACTGCACTAACAACACCTCGCTTTCTTTCCTGACCCCAGGAAAAGTTTGGCGACAACGCCGCGGGCCGTGCGGTGCTGTGGCTGGCCAAGCGGCTGGCCAAGCGTGTGGGGGTGCTGTCCCGCTCCGTCAGCGCCTCGGTGCGCACCGGGGCGGGCGTGCTGGCGCGCGTGTCGTCGAGCAGGTGCGTGGAACTGGGGCAGGCTGGCTGCTGCGCCGTCTCGCACAGCTGCCGCTTGCAAGTCGCCACTTGGCGATAAACTGTCGATTGTTATGTTTGTTGTAGTGCGTCACGTTCAAACCGAGACCGTGGGCCCGGGAACCCAGATGCTGACTGCATATGCCTCACGGCAGACTCACATGATGCGATATGATTTTTTCACTTGAGGGCCATGCCTTGCTGCTTGTGGCTGTGCGGGGTTGTGCTGGCTGTCAAATGTGCAGCAACTAACACAGCTCCATCGTGTTGCGCGCTGTGCCGCTGCCCCACGCCGCAGGGTCGGCACCCCGCGCACCAGCATGGGCGACTCGTACCGCTCATTGCGGGTACGGAAACGGTCCAACACCTCGACGCTGTACGACAAGACCCTGTCCGTGGAGCCGTAGGGCCTCCGCCTGCGTGGCGTGCACTGTGGTTTGGGTCGTTGGGTATAACTAAGGCGAGGGGTACTGAACAGCATTGCCGAGTCAGGTTGTTACAACGGTTAGCAGCACATGTTCTTTTGCAGCGGGCGCATTTAATTCTCAATAGTCACTGCACTAGAGCTGCATGCTGTGTCCGTAGTTGTCAGGTGTTTTAGCTGCGTCTCCGGGCTCGGCCGGGCTCGAGGAGCGAGAGCGGTTTAGAGAAACACACGTGGCAAGGGAAGTCGGGGTGGTAGCTGGGGCACAGCGCAGCGTTTGTGGTTACTGGTGATGGCCGATTTTGGCGTGGGTACAATGTATGTGCTTTCTGACGTCAACCGAGGACAGTGTCTGTTGTGGTCCAATGTTACACACTGCACAGAAGTCTGTTCCGTACCTGCGCGCAGGCGAGCTGCTGCTTCCGTAATAAAGATATGCCGCTTTCGTGGTTGGGATGGCCCTGTACGTCAGTTCAGGTCTTGTGGTTGGCGTGCGTATTGCACATTAACTACCTGTTGATTAGTGGGTTGCTTCGGGCAATGTTGGGTACCTCGCTGCCTCTTCAGTGCGCCTCGTGCTCGGCTTAGCACGCAGCATGGCATGCAGGGTCTACGGCGGGTGCATGTTGAATGTTGTGGGGTATGGGTTGGCGTTGGAGATTTGGTACGCGTTGTATATGTACCAGGCTACCAAAGCTGTGACGGTGTTGAATGGAACCTGGTTTTGGTGGAGGGGCCATGTCTGCGGCTCGACATGCGCCTAAATTGTGCTTGCGCTGTATGTGAAGGCAGCCTTTCCTACCGTGATAGACCCCATAGACGACTCGCAATGAAGGAAATGCTTGGCGGGCCAGGCCCGGACGGCGTAGCTGCCGTACTGGACGACACGGAGCCATGGCGCAGATGCAGTGCGTGCTGCTTTATTCAACCGTGGGACATGTACGTCCAGCTCAGCCCTTCCTGTTTGCGGCCTCACGATAGTCTGACAGCAACCTGCAGCAACCCGTTGGCCGCACACATGCAAGGGCGCACTTTCGTTCCGTCCGTTGTGCCAAGGGGAGGCCCTGTTCTGGCCACTTCATCCACGGCTGCCCGGCACTCCGTCACAGGCGAAGACGCGTGCGCTGACCACCTACCAGCTCAACATACAGCAAAACTTATGCATGACCTGCGCACAAGCGTATATGAGGGGAGGGAGCCGCTTGGCAATAAGGGGTTAGGGCCAGGTTGCCACAGGTCAAGCCCCGTGCGCCGAGGGGGGAAGGGCCTTGCTGCAAGGGCCTTGTCGCCAAGGCCCGCTGCATGATGTGGTTCAGGTGGGGGTGTCCTCTGATCTGGTTGGACTCCATCTCGGCTGACAAGCACACACCCAAGCACAACAAAGTTGATCTTGACTTGATGACGTGCGTGGCATTGATGCACACAGAGAAGCCAGGGATGCTCAATGTTGAGGTGATGAGGACTGCGGGGGTGTTGCGAGTAGCTGTCGGAGGCTGTCGGAATGGCGGTAACGGCGAGCGCACGGGAGGCAGTCCAGAGGCCAACCGCCCGGAACAAGGTTGACTGCAAGAGACTTATTATGGAGACATGTAAGTTGCATAGGGATATAAAGCTCATATAGTGATCAAAATGTCGACGGGTGGTTCGCGCTACCCTCGACTTGGAGACTCTGCGAAAGGCGAGAAGGAAGACGAGCTCCCTCAACAAGCTGAGCAGCAGACAAATATAGCGAGTACAGGCGTACATCTGCCCGGCGCGGTTACAGAGGCTCTGCAAGTACAAAATGTGACTTCGGACCCAGCATACGCCGACACTTCGCGGCTTCGGATCGCAGTCATTGGAGCCGGTGCCGGAGGAATGGCATGTGCTCTTGCGTTGAATGGCTACCACGACATCGTGGTCTTTGAAGGGGGCGAGGTACGCATGCCAAGGCCCAAAATGCAAAAGCCATGTGCACAACCACCGTGCGACCACGGAAAAGGTGTCGGACTACAGCATGCATGCTCTGCATCCAATCCAGGTTCTTGGAGGTCACGCAATGTCTGTTGCTGTTCGGCGGGACGCGAGCAGCCCGACTGGGGTGCGGGTCAAACGGGTGACTGGACCCCAGGACTTGGTGGACGCATCCCACTCGGACGTTGGGGCCACGTTCTTTAACAAGGTGCGGGAGCATGCAGCAGACAGTTGTCAACTCTGGGCTTGAGCGCGTCAGGATATACATGGACGTTAGGTGGGGACCGCTTAAGCACACGCGTGCACCTGCAGCCCGGCAGCAGCAGCCCTAAGGGGCAACGGACACGTGCGTAAAGCGCTAAGCAGCAGGCCACCTATCCTCCGACCACTTACCCCACCAACCCCGTGGCCATGGGCGTGCCCGCAGAAGGCTGTTCAAATGCCGCTGCTGGCTTGACCCCTTGTTTGTCTGAAGCTCCATGTTACCTGTTATGAAGGTCCAGGAGCAGCTAGGCATTCATATACGTGCGTTGACCCACGCCCGCGTTAACCCACACCCGCACGCAGCCCGACTACCCGGTCTTCATCCGGCTGCTGGGCATGCTGGGCTGCGAGGTCCAGGAGTTCGACGGCACGGTGTCGGTGACGCCCTTTGGCTCCAAGCACCCGCTGTGCATACCCTTCGTCAGGTGAGGGTGACAACCGTATAGGGGCGCGCGTACCTCCAAGCGCCATGCAGACGTGTGCACTGCTGCCGTGTTACCGTATTAGGATGCTGACTGGTTTGCATGCTTGCAACCTCGTGTAACACCCGGACGTGCCGCTCTCTTACGCGAAGTGCACTAGCCGTCACGCCTCCGCCTCTGCACCCAACCGCGCCGTACCGTGGCACTACCTTCCACCGGCTCTCCCCAATATCAGTAATAAGCGGCCCCGCCAACGTCAAGCTCCGCCGGGACATCTTCGACACGGCCAACGCTGAGAAGGTGAAGGCGGGCTGCAAGAAGGGCGGCGAGAAGGGCCACAAGTGCGATCACAAGCCAGAACAGCCCGCTACCTGCAATTACTGCAGAGATCGGGTCAGGAAGCGGAAGGAGCGGGCGGAGGCGAAGGCGGAGGGGAAGGGGAAGGGCGCGAAGGGGAAGGGGAAGGGGAAGGCGCAGGCGGAGTCGGAGGAGTCGGGAGTCGGAGTGGGAGGATGTGTAGGAGTAGCGGCGGAGTACACCTCCGCTACTCCACCACTACTCCTACACATCCTCCCACTCCGACTCCTTCAACTCCTCCGACTCCGCCTGCGCCTTCCCCTTCCCCTTCCCCTTCGCGCCCTTCCCCTTCCCCTCCGCCTTCGCCTCCGCCCGCTCCTTCCGCTTCCTGACCCGATCTCTGCAGTAGTTGCAGGTAGCGGGCTGTTCTGGGTTGTGATCGCACTTGCGGCCCTTCTTGCCGCCCTTCTTGCAGCCCGCCTTCACCTTCTCAGCGTTGGCCGGGTCGAGGATGCCCCGGCGGAGCTTGACGTTGGCGGCGCCGGTCACCTTCCCGCGCTGGCTGGCCGCTGCCTCCCCGTGCAGCACCATTGCACACGGGAGCGGCACGTCCTGGTGCACGGCGTGCTGTGGGAGGCGCAGGGGAAGGATGTGTATGTTGTTGGTTACTGTATGTATATACATATGCTCGGCTTTTGGTGTTAGTCTGGTACATGTATACATATGCGTGACCACCGCGCACCCCCAAAGCCGCATCTTACTTGCCCTTTCCGGTATGCCCCTCATATATATACCGTGGTCCGTACCGGCACCCGCCTACGCCCGTCCCCAGTACTGCAAACACCGCTACCGGTACCGGTACCGGTACCGTACTGTACCCAAACCTCCTCGGCAACATCTTTCCCTAACGACCTCGCCGCGAGCCAGCCCACCTGTATGCAGCTGGTGTAGCTGCGTACGGCACCCTCGTACTTGTACGGGCGGCAGTGCTCGTGCCCCTTCTCGCAGCCGCTCCCCTGGATGCATGCCTTGTTCAGCTCTGGGCTCCGCGCGAAGCCCAGCCCGGCATCCACCGCCGTCGTTGCCATGCCAAACGTCCACAGGCCCAGGCCCAGCTCTTTGTCGCGGAGGTGCACGTGGCACTTGAGTGGGTACACGTACATGTGTTCGACTGGGCCCCGTTAACTCCGACGGGCGCCGTGGCAGTTAGGACAAAAGGTTGCATGGTCATGGCTTGTCGCCGAGTGAGCATCGCCCACCTTGCTTGCCGTTGTCTGGTCCTGTTGTCCCACGACCCATGTCCACATGTCCATATGCCTTTGCGCTCCGCAGCCAACATTTAGTACACACGTGCACCCCAACGGCGCCAGGAACGACGGGCTGCAGATCAAGGGCCTGTACCCCCGTGTGGCCAAGTGGGGGGTGCAGCTGCAGAAGCTGCTTCAGCGGGCGCACAGGGAGCTGCGGGGCGTGCGGCTCGACTACTTCACGCTGCCCGGTGGGTGCCTGGCTCTGCCCCACCGTGCATGTGTCATAGCAAGCCGGTTGCGTTGGGTGGTCGTGCAGCGTGTAACGCTGCCCGGTGGGTGCCTGGCTCTGCCCCACCGTGCATGTGTCATAGCAAGCCGGTTGCGTCGGGTGGTCGTGCAGCGTGTAACGCTGCCCGGTGGGTGCATGGCAATGTGACGCGGAGCCGTGTATGAGCCAGCGGGTAACGTGTCTATTTGTGTCGACTCCACCACCCTTGCTGTCCTGCCCCTTATCCACCAGCCCCTTATCCACCGCCCCGGGCCGTGTACCACACCTTCGTGGCGGCACCGCGCCTTTGCTGACACACACCTCCACCCTCCACGTCTCGAACATCCTGGGTACGCCGGGCCATGTGCAGAGTTCCTGCTCAAGCAGCAGTTCACCAGGGTGCCTGACGGGCCGGGGTCCAGCCCGCCGGCGGTGGAGGCCGCCAAGATCCAGCACCGCAAACAGCTGGAGGCAGCCACCAAGAAGCTGGCGGAAGACGACTTCTACGACCAGTTCCTGCTGCCGCTCATACAGGTTGGGGCTGTATGACGTTAAGCTTGGCACGTAGCTCTGTACGGTGCGTGTGCATGCACGTGGACTCGGACGTTGCTACCTTACCAGGGCACGTGAACGCAGCACCCACTTGCAACACGTACCCATGCGGCTCCTTCCCCAATCTGCTCCAACGCCAGGACTTCACCCCCTTTCGCTGTCCCCCTAGGGCGTCCCCCGGCATTCGTTGTACTCAAGCGTAGCCCGATCCACCGACACGTCCCTACCCATGAGCCCCGCCTCCCACTCTCTCGCATGCAGTCCTTCTGGGGCGTGCCCCGGTCCGAGGTGCTCACCTTCAGCGCCGTCACCTGCTTCTCCTACTTCACAGGCAACTTCGCAGCAACGCCAGTGGCGGGGGCGCGCATGGCAGAGGTGAGCCGCGCGACCGGTACAGTGTACGGCAAGACAGTACCGCCGTGCAGGCCGTGTCCTTCTATACAATGCGGCTGTCGCAGCGTTGCGTCAGTGCTGTAGTGACTGCGGTGCGGCGGCTCCGATGTGACGCTCAACCTATCCGCCATGTTGAGTGTGGTTCTGTCGTCATACGTACCGCGGCAACCTCCTCTGTCCGGCTCCCGTCAACACCCCACTATCATGTGCGTCAGATCCAGGGTGGCCTGGGGGCGTACGCTGGAGCCATCGAGGCCCGGCTGCGGTCCGCCCCCTCCACACGTGTGCGCACCTCCTGCCCCGTCACGCGCATCATCTACAACAACGCCTCCCGCAAGTACGTCATCGAGTCGCGGGAGGCTGCCGTACAGCAGAAAGGAGAGCCGATTTACGGCGGCGCCGGCTCAGGGGCCGTGCCCATGCACGCGTACGGCGGAGGGACGGGCCAACCGCAGGTGGGCTGCCGTTACTGTAGATGAGCGCATGGGCTCTTGTACGGTAGTCTGTGCCCACTTTCAAAGCCTAGGGACCCTTCCAGAGCATGTGCAGCAAAAGCGCTGTGCTGTCCGGTGTCAAGGAAGGTGACTGCTGCCCCTTGCGTACCGTACTGTTGGGGCGCGCATGGGGCGCACGGCGGTTGCCTGTCATGTTACAGGCAGCAGTACGGTCTGTGCTAGACAGAGGAGACAACTAGTGCCTTCGGCTGTAGGATGGAGGTCCAACATACAAACGTCCCCTGCTTCACAGCTATCGGGCTGCACCTCGATACTAACCTCATTTCCCCAACTCCGGTCTTCCTCAACCCCGGCCTTGCCCAGGCCTCCCCCGACCACGGCCCCCTGGTGGTGCACCCCGAGGCATTCGACGCGGTGGTGGTGGCCACCAACGGCTGGCAGGCGTGGAGGGTGAGTCCGCGTCGTACTGTAATGCTGCCGTACCAATGCCGTAATAGGGCAGAACGCCGTGTCACGTACTTCAGAGGGTGGCCCAGCTGCGACTGACCGTTCACGGCGGCAGGGATGCATGCGAGTCGGTGCCTGTGCCCTGTGGCAGCGACTCCACATAAAGTTTGAGAGGTAGACACTCATCGCACGTCAACGCCGCCACCGGATGCAGCTGCTCAACGGCATCGAGCATGCCGCACCTGTACGGGAGGCCCTGGCAACTGTGTCGTACGTCCCGGGACACGTTGCCATCCACGGGGACATGAGCGTGCTGCCGCAGGAGGAGGACGAGAGGTGAGGAGCGCGCGGGGCCGGGAGAGTGCGGGGACAGCAGCACCAGCAGCCACAGAGCAACGCGGGACGGATTAGGGCAGACATGCAGAAACTCTGCTGGAGTGTGCAGTAAAGTGTGGTATCCATGCGGGCGGCGCATGGTGACAGCTAGCATGACTCTGCAGGCGGGCAGTGCGTGGCTTGAAATACGGCGTCCGAAGGGGTGGGGTTGGTCGGGGCCGGTGGAGTTCCTGGTTCGTCGGGGAGGGTCCACGCCAATCCATTGAGTTCGCACAGGGACCCACGGCACGCCGTGCCCACTGTGCAGACTAAGGATCTTATGCAAGGGCTTTTCCGTACGTCCGCCTGCTCCCCATGCTGCCACCCACCGCGCCCCCAGGTCCGCGGTCAACATCGCCATCATCCCCGACGGCTACACGCCCAACCAGCCGCTGCCGCCGCCGCCGGGCCTGGGCTGTTGCGGGGGGTGCTGTGGGGGCGGCGGCAAGGGCGCCCCGCCCGTGGCTGCGCACCAGCGGGGCACCATGCGCGGCTTCTTCACCGCCTACAAGCCGCAGACCTTCGCCCCCGGCCTGCCGGTGCTCAAGACGTGGCTTAACCCGGCGCTGCTGAAGCGGCCGGAGCTGATGCCCAAGCCCATGTACCACCTGCAGGTGGGTTAAGGGGCAGGGGGTAGGTGTACAGCTGTGGTTTGCAAGGGTGGTGCTAAGACACTGCAGCATGGGTAGGGTTGGACGGAGCTGAGAAATCAAGGCACGTGGTTGGTAGGAAGTTTTTCACACTGCTGACCCTCTTGCCGCTGCTCATGGCTGCATATTATGCGTCCGCAGGAGTTCTACCACGCCACGCCCAACCTGGCCTTCTACAGGCTGCCCGCCCGCATAGAGCCGTACCAGGTTCGTAGCAGGGCGTGCTGCGGGACTCTGTTTGGTACGGTGCACCACACCATTATAAGCGCGGCGGCAGGTGTATGTGCATGCCGCATAGACACTTATCCCACGTCACAGCCGAATCACCTGGCAGGTGCCCGCCAGCTCCATAGAAACCACTGGTACTGGTCGCAGCCCCACCAGTACGCCTTTTCTCCATGCACCGATTCGGAGCAGGGACTGCTCATTAACATTTGGTCGTCCTCCCTTCCTTCCGATCTCATCCTCCCTCAGGGCGCCAAGGGCCTGTTCCTGGCCGGCATGCACTGCGCGGGGCACAACAACATCGACAACCACGAGGCGGCCATCATCAGCGGACTGCGGGTGGCGGGGCGGCTGGCGCCGGAATCGCAGGTGGGCGGCCCATGGGGAGTGGTCGGAGGGGCACCGATGGACGGCCCAGACGTGGCGCAGGGACGCAGCAGTTCAAGCTGGACTGGTCAGCGAAGGCACGGCGTGAAGAGAAGGGCAGATGGCCAAGCAGCACTCGTCTGCGCCGCTGCTGTGCTGGGCCCTCCACCTTGCCCACCGGTGTGCTTGGGGATCGCCGAGATTGAGCCGGAGGGCCTGCGGCAACCCACCGTACCTGCACTTCGCACGCCCGCGGTGGAGCGATTCTGTGCTGCACCTTCCCCCTCTCCTTGCATGCAGGTGCTAGCGGAGCTGTGGCCGGAGGGCGCGCGGGCCGCCCCGCAGCGTGCGCAGTGCTGCACGGCCCGCATGAGGGCCGAGGGGCTGGCCAGTGTGGAGGCGGCGGCAGAGGAGGGCGTGGAGGTGGTGGGGCGCGTGGTCAAGTGGGCGTGAGTGATGGAGGTGCTGAAGCGGTCCGTACCACCGTGCTGTGCAAAGTGACGCGTTGTTGCTGGATTCGGGTGATTACTTTACGTTTGCGTTGTGTGTCCGCGTATGGGTGTTGCTATGTGGAGGCGGTGTGCGCGGGGGAACAGGTTATTGTACGGACCAAGCTGACGACACTGTGGAAGTGAGCTGCTTGGGCGGATGGGCATTGTAGAGTACGTGTCCATACAGGTCCATAAGGGGTGATTGGGTTGGAGATCTGAAGGAATGGGACGATGGTCGGAGTGTGGCGGTATTGCCAATGGGGGTTCATGTTGGCTTAGGTGGCGCAGCCAGCACGGAGCTGTGGTGGTACCAGTGGGGGCTGTGGTGGTAGCCAAGCGGTGCAAAGACGCTACTTTATTCCACACATCACACAATGACTCAATAGGCAAGGGGACGAGTTTTGGACATTTCGACTTGTGTACCTGGGGGCCGGGGGCAGTAAGGTGAACAACACGGACAATCGCTCGTATTTGTGGGCTGCTGGCCTGATCTAATGTCAGCTGGGACGGGGCACCTGCTGCTGAGCGCGTGACTCGTAGGTCGAGACGTTGAGTTTCTGGATGGTGGAGTACGACCTGTCCCTCGCTCCCTCCGGTTGCGCGTGTTGTACAAAGCGCATTCACTTTATTATGTAGGGGGGCACGCGGCTTGCCCACATGGGATACGTAGCCGTGGGTATGCTGCCCCGATTTAATGCCAGTCACGGGTAGCTCCGTCACAATGTTCACGCATTTGGCGCTGGTGGGTACATACTGTAAGTGGCCAATGGAGGTCAGACGGTGTACATTGTAACTGCCAGCCTGTGGCCTTGCCGACGCATGCTGACCTACTTCATCCGTGGCGCGTACAGGACGCCCCAGTTGTTCCCAATGTGCACTGTTTGTTCTGTGGGTGTGCGTCCACGGGAAGCTGCGTGGGGGCGGGGCCAGGCTGAGATATGGTGAAACTTGAGGCCCGTTCTAATTGCGGCCTACCAACCTGTTGGAGCTGTTTGGCTCCTAACCGTACAGCGAGAGGGGTGGGAAACCCCGTGTCCCTGATTGCCGGAGCCAGCCCCGCCCCGTTTTGGGACGAGGCTGCGCCCTGGAAGGGGCCAAAACTGTAAATCCATACATACATACTGGCCCGACAGTGGGGTGACAGAAGCGCCCATATGGTTAGTGGCCTTCACACTTAGTGTTTCCACTTGGCGCAGCCTCCCAGGCACTGTGCTGCACACCTGGTCATGAGGGGCAGGTACAGCAACAAGCACCTCCCTTTGCAAAGCATGGCGTCTCAGCAAACGCCTGCCAGCTACGCTGCACGTTTCGCTGCGTCAGAGGGCCATTTGCATGGCGTAAAGTCAACATTGGAATGCCGCCACACCTGCCTGCCTACTCGCCCTGTCCACAGCAGCACCGCTTCCTGCTTCCTGCTCCCAGCCTCCCGCCATGCTTCCAACGCCTGACTAGCGAAGCACCGCATCGCCCCAAGGAAATGCATTCCACAGCGCCTCGTCCACACCGGCTACACGTCCCCAGACGCACCAACACTCCCAGCCTCAAGATCCGCAGTGGGTCACAGCGCACGTGCAGCAACCCTTGTACGTCAGAACTGACCGCAGCGTACGGCCGGCGGCCCTCGCTCCGCACGGTGCAACACGAACGGCCGCGCGTGCTGCGCCCCTCGCCACATGCCAAGTCCAAGCGCTCCACCCTGCCCCCTTGCCCCCGCCCCCACTCAGTACTCCTCGCTGGCGAACAGGTCCTCGTCCGTCAGCTTCTGCAGGCGGCGCAGAAAGCTGTCCGTGAGCGTCTGGCGCGCCACGGCGGCGGGCGACCCAGCCAGGTAGCGCTGCGCCACCTCCAGCCCGGACTCCACCTGCGGAAGGGGGCAAAGCTACACTTCAAGACAGTGTGAAGAATTGCGAAAGGGGAACTACACGAACGGGGGCTCGGACGGGTAGGCGCACGCGGCAATACCGGCTCTTGTGTGCATTCACTACGTCAACAGGTTTTCGGGTGTTGGCATCAATGGATTTACCCAGACGTAGGCGAACAGCTGGCCGGTCTGCCTCGGGGCGCTAAGATCACTGAAGTCATGGACGTAGACAAAGGGCACCTGCCACCAGGCGACTCTGCCCACATCGGACGCCCCAAACGCACCGTAGCCCCCCGCTGCACTGCACCCCCGACCCTTCGCGTCCACCCCCGCGCTCCTACCCCCGCCCCCACCCTGAGCAGCTTCTGCAGCGCCGCCTCCGCCGTGCTCTTGGAGATGCCCGCCGCGCCGCCCGCCAGCACGGCGCACATGGAGGGCAGTAGCGCCGGCAGGTGCGGCTCCAGCACGCCCTCGCAGCCCTCTTTGGCCGCCACCTCCATGGCCAGCCCGCGCACCGCCAGCAGCGCCTGGCGCACCACCTCCCCGCCCTGGTCCGGCCCCAGCAGCGCCTGCAGCACGTTCACGCCGGACGTCAGCGCCGCGCCACCGCCAGCCGCCGAGGACGTAACGGCCACCGCCGCCAGGCGGGCGGCGGCGCGCGCCGCCGCCGTCTTGACGCCCGTGTCCTCGTCCCTCGCGGCGCGAGCGATGGCGTCCTGGAAGGCCTTCGTAACGCCCGCCTCCTCCAGGCGGGCGCCAGCGTGGCGGGCGGCGGTTGCCAGGATGATGCCGTTGAGCTGGCGGGCCCCGGCGGTGGGCGGCTGGGCGGCCGCCAGCGGCCCGGCGGCCAGCACTGCCTTGAGCGTGTCTGTGGGCGCCACGCGGCACAGGGCGCCCAGGCAGCTGCCCACGTACACACGGTACTCGTCGTCGTCGCCTGGTGGTGGTGGTGGTCCAAAGGGAGTGGGAAGGAATGAAGTGGGCAAAGGAGGGCAGAGGCACTGGCAAACGCGCATTACGGCAGGAGGGATACGGAAACGGGAGAGGACGTCAGCCTACCTAAAACGGTCAATGGTGCATTCGGACAGCCCGGCACGAGCTCCACTGGCAGGTGATACCGGTCACCAGGCACGCGGTCATCGGCACCGCCCTGCTCCCTCCCCTGCTTGCTCCCCTGTGTAAGCTACTCACCCACTGCGCGCGCCGTGTCCTTGAGCGTCTCCGCCACCGCCGCCAGCGCCATGGGCTGCAGCCGCTCGCCCGCAGCCAGCAGTGCACCGCGCAGCGCACGGAGGTGCGCGTCACGGACCTGGGGAGGGCATGCGTGCGTGGGGGAGCGTGGGAGGGCATGTGGATCAAATTCGACAGGAGGAGTTGTGTGGCATGGAAGGATACATCAGGTCAACCGCAGCCGCGGTGCGGGCTAGTCAATGAAATGCTGTGAGTTATGCTGTGTGTTTAGTCGATGCCCCTGCCTCATGGGCGGTTGAAGGTCAGCAAGGCTCCCTGGCCTGCCCTTCCCTGCCCACCTGCGGCTCCGCCGTCCTGCCGCTGGTGGCCAGGTCCTGCACCAGCTGCTCCAGGCGAGCAGACATGCGGGTCAGCTCGCCCAGGTTGTCGGCGGCGCGCGTGCGGACCACCTGTGGGTGTGTGTGAAGAGAGCTGAGATCAACCGTAGAGACGTGGGGTGGAGACGTGGGGCGTTGGAAAGGCAGCAGAGCGGGTGCAATGCCCAAGGTCAAGGTGATGTCGCCAACGCATGTGATGGGATCGCGGCAAGGAGTCGGCAGGAGAGGGCAAGGGGCATGGAATGAGCAACCAGGCGCAATGGGACGCGTGCAGTGGTGCGCGTGCCGGCACCCACGTCTGCCTGGTCGTTGAGGCACTTGAGGAAGGTGGTCTGCAGCTGCGGCACGAAGGGCTTGAGGCCGGCCCCCGCCTTGGCTATGAGCAGGCCCAGAGTGCCCAGGATGGCGGCCTTGATGGGCGAGGGGAAGCGGTCGCCGATGATGCGGATGAGCGGGCCTGTGGGACGGGCGGGGCAGGGCGGGGCAGGCACCGGAGTGCGTCGACGACACAAAAAGTGCGGGTTGGTAGCAGTATGACACTGACGAGGCTGGCAGAGACCCTATCACGCCTGTTAGTCCCACAGCACGCCCTGTGGCCGCGACGACTTCATGGAGGGCACCCTTATCTCCACCGCCCCCTTGTTCCCCCCTGCCCTCTGCTGGTACTTGTTGAGCCCTTATTCCTACCCGTATCCGGTGTGCCCACCTGTGATGGACACCACGAATGGCCGCAGCGCCTCCTCGCTGGTGCTGCCCACCAGCTCGCCCAGGCCCTCGGCGGCGGCCTCGCGCACCTCGGCGCTGGAGCCCTGGGAGTGGGGCAGGGCGGGCGAGGGGCGGGAGCGATGAGACAGGAGCTGGGGAGGGGGGTGAGGACAGGAGGCACCAGGAGGAGACCGCGACGGAGGATGACAGCAGGCGCCAAAGCCCCTGTTGCCATTGGGGTGACACCAAGCGTGACAACGCTTCTGCCGTGTGCGGCCGGCCATTGGGGTGACACGTGACACCCGCGAGCCTTGCCACCCCGCGGACGGATCCTCCTGCAGCGCCCTGCAGCTGGATGGGATGCAGCCACCAAGCCAACACTCACAACACCTCAAGACTTAACTTGTGTCAGCCTAAACGCCCTGCCTTCCCGACCCCTTCCCTGCCCCGCTCTCCCACCTGCAGCACTCCCTGCAGGTAGATGGGCAGCAGGGGCGCCAGCGCCTTGGGCGGGCTGCACAGCCCCGCCAGCAGCAGCGGCCCGCCGCGGCGCTTCCGCCGCTCTTTCTCGCGGGCGTCCGACACAGCGGACTGAGGGGGAGCAGATGAAGTGGGGCGGGGACTTAGGGACGGGCGTGGGTGGAGCGCATAAGGAGATTGAGCGCTTGTAGCTACAAGCCGCGTCGTGGGCGGCCTTGGCTGGTGTATCAAAGTTGCGAGATGTGCGCCATGTGGTCAGGCGAAGTTAGGACTTGTGCACGTGTACGGCTCTTGACTGTACGGATGCGCCTCGTCGTACGACGGGTGTGTGCCGTACCTTGAGGCAGTTGACGTACTCGGGCAGGTTGTCCTTGGGGATGGCCAGGCACACGGCCTCCAGCGCCTTCCACACCGTGAGCAGGTCCTCGGGGGAGCAGTCCTCCGCCAGCAGCAGCACCAGGGACTGGGGGCAGAGGAGGTGTGAACAGCAGGGTGTGGGTTAGTGAGGGTGCGGGCCAGTGGGGAGTGGCGGTGCAGGTGCCCTGGGGCAGATCGGCTTTGAGCCCGCCACCACTCTCCCTTTCATCACCCAATCCACGTGCCCTTTTTTCCCACCGCAAGCACCCACATGGATGAGCTGTGGGATGTGCTCCTCGAACGCCTCCGCGTGGTCTCCCTTGGCGGCCTGCGGCGCGAAGGCGGTGACAAGCTGCGCGGCGCCCAACCGTGTGGCGGGGTCGTCCAGGCCCTGGGTCGGGGAAGGAGAGAGGTGGGGAAAAGGTGGGGGCGGAGGAATGTGTGTCAAAGCGCTGTGTGTCTTAAGGATGCCTGGACGAAGGACTCCCTCTGTGCCAATACTTCACACCGCAGAGCACCGGCTTTACCACACCTTGGCCAGCACGGGTGCTGGCAGGGGCAGCCCAGAACCCACAGTGCACAGCATCACTCACAACCAGTCAGCACCAGACCCTTCCACCCATTCCACAGCTTCCCCCCACCCCCACCTTGACCATCTGCGGCACCAGCAGGTGCAGCCCCTCCTCGTCCACCGCCGCCGCCACCGCCACCGCAGCCGCCGCCGCCGCGCGCCGCCCCTCCACCGCCAGCTCCTCGCTGTCGGGGTGCTCCGTGGCCGCCACGTGCCTGCTGCCCGACGCGGCGCCCAGCAGCGCCGGCATGATGGCGTCCAGGTGGTTGTTCAGGTGCGTGTCGGCAGCTGCCGCCAGCTCCCCCAGCGCGCGTACGTTGTTGAGCTGCAGCGGCTTGTGCAGCAGCTTGGGGCAGGCGAAATGGAAGATCTGCGGGCGGACCTGCAGGATGACGCGCAGGCCCTCCAGGCTCTCCCGGAAGCGCTTGTCGTGCTCCAGCCCCGCCAGCATGGACGGAACCACGCTGTCCACGGCGCTGCCGCCGCCGGCGCCGCCCTGGCCCTTGAACAGGATGCCGAACGCCGCGCCCGCCGCCTCGCGCACGCCGCCGTCGCTGTCTGTGAGCGCGCACTGCACGGTGGGAAGCACCTCGGCCAGGTGCTCCTGCGGGCGGGAAGGGGGCGGGAAGGCAGCATGTACATTGCGGTTGTGCAGGCGGTGGATCGCCATGGAGTTTGAGCGAATCGTGCCACACGACCGGGGACTCCTGAAAACCACCCTGACATTGATTGGCTGGTCCACCATGTGCAGTGCGCAACCCACCATTTGTTCCAACAAACCCCAGTACCTGCTGCAGGTTCAGCTGGTGTCAGCCCACCTTGTCCAGTACCTCCTTCTTGAGTCCCAGGCACACACCTTGGCGCTCCCACACCTAACACACACCCAACACCACCTGCAGCACCCACCTGCAGCTGGTGCCGGCCCATGTTGTCCAGCACCTCCTTGAGGCCCAGGCACACGCCCTGGCGCGTGGCCGCGCTGTCGCTGCTGATGCCGTCCCGCAGGATGGGCACGATGCGCGCCAACACGCGCTCGCCCATCTTGCGAACCAGCTCGCCCAGGCAGCGGGCGGCGGACTGCAAGGGGGCCGGGGGACGTAGCAAGGGACACAAAGGCAGTTGCGGTTGGCGCATAATAGGACGTTTCGTGTAGGAGGCCGGATCGGGGAAAGCGGACTGCAAGGGAGGACAAGGTTGGCAAGGCCGGAAGGAGCAGGTGCGATAAGGAAAGGCGGAAACTGGGGTTGTATGATAGCTCACAACAGGGGTTGCTGTCTTGCCCGTGCGACAAGGAGATGGCAAAGTGCAAACAGATGCGGGTGGCAGGAGCGTTCAGGGATAGGGTGCATGTGGGTGGGCGCTGAGCGAGTTGGGCGGACGTGCGTGCCACTTCGCCACGTGCCCGCACGGACGTTGGCCAGCACGTGCCAAGTGCCACGTGTGGCGCTGTGCGCACCTGGCGCCTGTCCTCGCCCTCGTCCGCCAGCGACTCGATGACGATGGCCATGAGGTCGGGCAGGATCTGGCCCAGCGTCTTGGGCGTGTTGACCACCACCGTCTTCCACACATGCAGCGCCTCCTGCCGTACGGTGTACTGCACGTCCGTACGCACCACGTACAGGCGGGCCAGCACGTCGTTGCGCCGCTCCATGCCTGGGCAGGTGGAGACGTGAGCACGGGGGTGTGAGGCACGTCGGTAACCAGTCGGAGCGGAAGGAGACGCCGATACACAGATACGGTGCAGATACCGGAATGTGCAGGCAACCAGCCCTGTCACAGTGGGTCGCTCCTGCAATCAGCTTAGTATACAACCAATTCACATGTATGCAGGCACATACGTAATCGCCCCTATTGAGCCCCTCCTTCACGCGTAACGCACCCAGCGCCGCAATGATGGCCTCCCCGTACGCCTCCTCCGCAACGCCTTCCTCGTCCTCGTGCCCATCCATGAACACGTTGCCGGACGCGCCAGCAATCTGCAAGCAGATAATGACGGGGAATTCGGGTATTGAAGATACCTTGTCAGACGTCTTTTGATGTATGACGCCTCTCCACAAGTGCTCAGCAGACATGGCGCTGTGTGATACTGCGCGTAGAACCGTGACCGTCGCACATGAAAGGGCAGGACAACACTCGAAAGCACGAGGGCCGCGCTTGCAATACCCGTTCCTGGCAGCTCGCCCGGCAGCTCAGATAGCGCTGTGTATCAACAACAGTTTTGTGTCAACGACAGCTGCGCGCTGCCCACCTTGAAGAGCAGCTTGCCCAGCAGCTTGACTGAGCTCTGCCGGATGCGCCAGTTCTCCGCGAAGATGCCCTCCTCCACGGCGGGAAGCAGCAGCGGCAGCGCGGAGTGGGCGTAGTGGTCCACCAGGATGCGGCCTGGGGGAGGAGAGCGTGGGACGTGCAGTGTGGCTAGGTATGCCGTGGGCAGAGTGTGGGTAGGCAGCAAGGGCGCGGACGACGCGGCATGGTCCACCGGGATGCCGCCCGGGAAAGGGACGGCAGCCGGGACGGAGGAACATGCAAAACGTGAACCACAGCCACGAGATGGCAACCAGTACTTCGCGCCATTGATCTTCTTCTGCGGGCCCCACCATAACCCACCTGCCGACAGCGCCGCGTCGCGCACACCCTCCGCCTCGTCCGCCAAGCCGTCCAGGATGGCGGGCAGTACCTTGGGCAGGTGCACCTGGGGACGGAGGCAACATGGCACACAGTTATGGAAGATAGGTAACCTTTATAGAAAATAAGGGGCCGCCATGCGTAGGACGTGGATCAATTGATAGGTGGCATCCTCTACACGGCACCCACCTGCAGCGCGTCCGCCATGGTGAGCGGCAGGTACTGGAACAGCGTGAGCGCCCCCTCGCGCTGCGCGGGCCGCGTGCGTGCTGCGCAGGACGCCAGCACGTCGGGCAGCAGCTCGTCCAGGTGGGAGGGGCCCAGCACCGCCAGCACCTCGGCAAGGCCCTGGAGGGTGGGTGTGGGTAAGTAGCGGTAGGCGGCAAGGCTGTTAGGGTGATTGTGTGGTGGAACTAAGTGGTGGGGCTGGCGCAAGCCACGTCATGCCAGGTCCGCTGCCAGTGCGGCCGCAACAGGCCTACCGCAGACCAACCACGGAGGCGCCATCACTCCGATCCCACCCCACCTGCGCGGCTCCGCTGCGCTCCACGCTGCTCCCCTCGCTGGCCAGCGTCTCCACCAGCCACGGCACCAGGTGGCCGAACGTGTCCTGGCCCATGCCCTGCGGCGGGGGGCGGGGACGGATGGGTGCACAGGTGTCAGCAGGACAAAGACGGACACTGCCACCCCGCAGCCCCTACCGCCCAGGTGCGTGTGGAGGTGGTGCAGCATGGTCTTCAAGGTTCCCCAATAGGTCTCATGGCAGCTGGCCCCGCCATGTACCGCGATCCTGTCATCACCGCGTCATTGTTGCCCCCTGGTGACCATCCCAGCGATCCCCAGCACCAGCAGCTTCCCGCACCTTCATGAGCGAGCCGATGGCACGTGCCGACACGGCGCGCACTTCGGGCAGCGGGTCCACCAGCGACTTCTGCAGCTCGGGCAGCAGCATGGGCACGTAGGGGCCCATGTCCTGCGGGGATGGCATGTAGGGCACCGAGGAGGGGAGTCAGGGAGGTAAAGAGGTCTCAGGGTGGCACATCTTGGAAACGCCGACCAGGGCAGCACGTGAAGGCCCCACTGCAGCCCACACCCCACACCAGCGACTGTTCTTGGATTATGGCGCATAACACCAGCCAGCCGGCAAGCACCACCACAATCACCACCCGGGCATTTTCACCTATCCTGAGGTGCTGGCCACGCCGTGCGTGCCTCCGTGGCTTTCATCGTAACCCCCGTGCCGCTGTGTGATTCAACCCACTCCCTGGCCCCTTCCCTCCCCCCACCTTGGGGTCGTTGACCAGGCCGCACATGGACCCCACGGTGCGCGCGGCGCGCTTCTTGGTGTCTCCCGAGCGGTCCCTTAGGCCGCGGTGCACCACGGGCACGATGAGCGCCAGCGACGGCGCGTCGATGGTGTTGATGAAAGTGGTGTCCAGCAGCACGTCCAGGCAGGGCCGCGTGGCGTGGTTGGGGTCGGCGATGGCGCCCAGCAGGTGCGGCACAAGGCTCTGCACCTCGGGGTTGCGGATCACGCTGCCGATCTGCGCGGGAAAGCGCGAAGAGCGACGGTTACGAGGTGGGGTACACAAGCAGCGGCAGGAGCAGGAGGTATTGTAGGTCTCCTGACATGGTACCTTGCAACGCCGCCTCCCTCAGGAGGATGTGCACCTCGCAATGCTGCCCGACCTGAAGCTCTCTCCAGACAAGTATCACTGCAACAGCCACGTCCTGCTGTGTTGTGACACAACACACACTAGCACCGCGCGCCCCTCACCTCGCTGAGCGCCTCCTGCGCCGCGCTCTGCACCTTGGGGTGCGGGTCGCTGAGCACTTCTCCCAGCTTGGGCACGATGGTGGGCAGGCAGGTGCCCAGCTGCTTGGGCGCGCAGTGCGCCATGGCGCCCAGCAGCTGCACGCTGCCCTGCTTGGTGCGCCACACCTTGTCCTCCAGGCCCTTGAGCAGCGCAGGGAGCACCAGCTTCACGCCTGCGCATGTGTTACGGCCAGCGCGTTGGGCGTATCAGGCGTTGGAGTGTGTATCGCGGTGTCTTGGATTGCATAAGACAAGAAAGACTTTGCAAGGAAGACGCAGACAGGAGGGAGTTGGCACAGACCAGACACGGTCTCTGTCTGTACAAAGTCACTGAAGGAGCGTCGCAGGCTCTGCTACAACCAAGGCTGAGGTCAAAAACCGCTGTCCATGGTGCTCGCAACCAACGGTACACCACTCGCTACGCTAACCCACCTGAGGCGGTGAGCTGCCCCATGATCATGCGTGCGGCGTCCTCAGTGGCTTGCCGGACCTGAAGGGCAGAGGTGAAAGATGTGGTGGTGATGCCTTGATGCAACCCGTTGCGCAAAACAGGAGGTGGAAGGAGGCGAGGCCCAGGCATGGCATGATCAGCCCCACACCGAAGGCACGCATGCACGCTTTTCTTTTGTGGCACAGGCAAGGAGGCATGGTGCGCTTGATGCCCAACTTGACGGCTTCTGCATCAGCGAACCGCACGGGCTCGCTTCATGTAAACAAAGTGTCTCTCCCTTTCGTCTACACCGCACATCGACCTGGCACCTCATTTGCGGACCCGCACCTGCGGGCTTGCGTCACCGAAGCAGTTGAGTAGCATGGGCAGCACGTGGATGACGTACGGCTCGAATAGCTTGCCCAGCTTCTCGGACAGGCACTCGAACGCCAGCAGGCCGCCCTCGCGCACCACAGGGTCCTTCTTGTCCTGCGGGAATGAGGGAGAGGGAGAGGGCGACGCAACAGGAATTGAAGCGCTGCCGTACACGGCCTTTTGGGGGTGCAACAGGGAACGAACTACTCGTAAAGCGAGGTGGTGGTACAGAGACGGGGCTTCATCGCGGTAAAACGTGCACGGTCGAATACACCGGGTGGCATGCACCAACCCTGTTGCGTTGTGCACATGCCGGCCCTCACCTCCACCGCCGCCTTGAGGCTCTCCATGAGGTTGTAGTTCCGCATGGCCATGATGCCCAGACCCTTGACCAGACCAGAGATGCCGAACGCGGCGCCGCGCCTGCACACAGCGGGTCAATGGCAGCGGGGTGCCAGTATCACAAGCAGTCCTAACGACGGTACCCACCGAACTGCATCCTGCAGTGTAGTGGAATGGTGGCTTGGCCGCGTCAGGCATGTACTACACGGGCCCCCCCCTACGAGTTGACCAGGAGCGATGCCTCTGCCTCTGTGCGCGTCGCTAGGTGGCGCAGATGGAGGTGTATGAAACGACCAACGCACAGCACGTCGGCGGAGGAGGACACCTCCCGACGCACCTCTCTCCGTAGGACGCGCCCGACACGAGCTGCTTGAGCAGGCGGTCCACCAGGCTCTGGGGGGGCAGGGGGCAGGGGGCAGGGAATAAGGCGGTAATAGACAGACGAAGTTTAGAAGTTGACGTGGTCGATGAAGAGCCGTGAAAAAGTGGAACCCAGCCTGTTACCTGTTACCGGAACGCCTTCCATACCCTGCCCATACATCCACCACCGCCAACCGCCAACACGCCCGCCTGCGTGTACTTGGTGTCCGATACCCCAACAGCAACACCAGCGGCAACAGGCAGCAGACGCACCGCTTAATACACAGCTATACGCGTCCACGCCCACCTGCGTGTACTCCGTGTCTGTCGCCAGCGGCGCCACCAGCGGCGGCAGGCAGCTGGACACGGAGCGCTGCACGGCCTCCGAGGGGGTGCCCAGCACGCCCAGCAGCATGTCCAGCGCGGCGGCGCGCTTGGGGTCGGCGGGCGGCAGGTGGCGGGCGATGGTGCCCAGAAGCACGACCACGCCTGGGAGGAAGGTAGAGTGGATGCGTAAGCGGAACGCAAGACAAGCGGAGCGGATGTGCTTTGAGTTGCGGTGTTATGGAAGCGTGCACGCGTGCGTGGCCTGTGTCCTTGGTCGCGGTCTGTGCCCGTGTGCGACGGCGGCTGCATGTGCGCCTACCTCCCAGGTGCCCAAGGGCTGCCCATGCCAGCAATGTGCAGTGATGATAGGGAGCACGGCAGCCTTAACCCACATCCCAGCAGACCAAGTCGTTCATTGCGTGCCCTTGCTGTGAGTGCCGTGTCCCTGCGAGTTCCTGTTTATACATGGAATGCGCTGGCCCCGGCCTACGCACCCTCGCGGACCAGGTCATTGCGCGCCTCCTCCTCCGTGTCGCCCGCCGCCCGGCCCTTGCGCTCCAGGTGGGACTCGAACAGCGGCAGCAGCCGAGGGGCGTGCGCGGCGCCGTGCGTGTCCACCAGCGCCATGCCTTCGGGAAGGGGACGGGCAACACATCCAGTGAGCCGTGCAAACAAAGAGCAGCAGCACGGAAGGGCGTGGCCCGCGTCGTGCGGGAAGTGGAAATGGCAGGACGAATACCCTCATCCCTCATGAAACGCAGGCATGTGGCCACAGATGTCTATCGCTCTTCCAAAAGCCCATGCATACGAGCCAGCACATGCACATCCCGTCCCCATCCAGCACCACCCCCTGCCGCCCGAGCAGGGCGAGTTCCCTTGACTCGCAGTGGTCTGGAGCAAGCTGTGCATTCTTACCGTCGATGCACATGATCACAGCATACTTTGCTTCAAATGCTGCGATACCGACGCGCCAGCGATGCTTTTACATGCTTCTGCACTACAGCATATAAAGGAAAGTATGCTTTTTTCATGTGCATCAACGGTAAAAATGCACAGCTTGCGCCAGACCACTGCCAGTCAAGGGAACTCCCCTGCTACGCACGTCGCAAGCCCCCAGTTCATGCCATGCCTCCTCACGAGGTGCAAACCCCAAGCACGTTGCTACACCCAAACCGCGATTGTACCACAACTCGCGCTGCAGGGCGGAGCAGCCCCATTGCCTCCAAGATCCATGGCGGGGCCACCGGTCCCACCCCCACCTGCGGCCACCATCTCCTCCCGGACCTTCTCGTCCGCGTCCGCCAGGCCGCTGCCGATGAGGAAGTCCAGCGCGGCAGGCACGTCGCCCTCGTCCGACAGCTGAGGGGCCAGGGCGCGCAGCGCGGCAGCCACGCCCACGCGGGAGCACCAGCTGCCCTCTGCGCACATTGGGGGTCCGGGGGCGAGAGGAGCCTTACGTGCGTGTGGAGTACCGCGTTTCCATGGCACATACATGGCGGGGTTCAACCCCATTGCACATACACAGCGGGACTAGAACTCCATTTGGATAAAGTGTCGCTCCATGGACCTCCCTCTGTCCCCCTTGCCCCTGCCTCGCCCTCACCCGGGCTGTACATGTCCACCACCGCCGCCAGGACCTCCCCTGACGCCCCCGCGTGCAGCGCCAGGCCGCCAGCCAGCGCAGCGGCGGCGGACAGCTGCACCTCGCGCGCCTCGGAGGCAAGCACTGCAGGCAGGAGCCAAGTGCGCGGAAGGGAAGGTTATAACCATACAAACGTACGGAGGTAGGGAAGTTGGTAAGGACGTGTTGCACCTCGGAAGCAAGTACTCAACCGGGGCGGCGCGCGACGCACGACAGGTCAGCTGAAGGGAGACAGAAGACTTGTCCGAGCCTGTAGCACACTGGATCTGCCAGCTCAACTCACGCGGCACCAGCTTGTCCAGCGCCGACCGCTTCAGCGCAGCGCCGCACGCCTCCCACAGCGCCGCCGCCTCCGCCGCATTGTCCTCGCTGCCGGCGTCGTGGCGGGCCATCCACAGTAGCGCCGCGGTGGCGTCGTCGTCCTGAGAGGAAGCGGGCGCATGGCGCGGGAGACAGCACGAAGGTGATCACGTGTACTGATGGCGCAGGGGAGTCGGGGTATGTGAGCAAGGGCCATCCTCAGCTGGGCAGCAAAGGTGCCGCCAGCGTGGCCAAACAGTGTGTGGAGAGCAGGTGCAGGGATGCGGAGCAGCCAAGGTGCCATGGGGAGGCCGCTTGGGTACATGACGCCCGTGCTGCGAGTGCACGGCCAAACTGCGGTTCGGCCCGAAAGGACAGTCCCCCACGACGTGTAATGCTCATGCCAGTCGACACGCGCACCTGCGGGAACAGGGCCTCCGACAGTGCGGGCACGGCGGGCAGGGCGGCCAGCGCAGCGTGGCGCACGTGGTGCGCGGGGTGCAGCAGGCCGCTGGTGGCGGCGGGGAGGTCCTCCTCCAGGCAGCCGGCGCACAGCGAACGAAGCAGCGGCACGATGCGGTCCCTGGGGACATGAGCAATAAAGAAACATGAGAATCAAGTTTTTATCGATTTGTATCACATTACAGAGCCAGAAGGACGTGGTCAGCCCATTAATGTGAGAAGCGCGCGTTGTCAGGCCAGAGTTCTCGCAGCGGAACCATGCGGGCAGAAGGGTGGCGGGAAACGGGATCCATAGGAAAGGGAGGAATGATTGGAAAGATGATGACACACTGCCGCATGGCCTTGCTGGTGAGGTAACAAACCCGGGATACCGGATAGTGCCACGCCCCAACCCAGCTGTCCGTACGGGTTGACCGCCTTCAATTGTCCCGGCAGCCCCCGGTAGACCGGCCCCTTCCGACATCTGGAAGAACACCCACGGCCCTGACACACACCTAATACACGTGCACCAACCTGTAGGCGGGGATGACGCCCAGCAGGTGGTACAGCAGCTCCAGGGAGGCCCGGCGGGGGATGTCCAGTCCGGGCGCCACGTGCAGCGACAGCACGGCCAGGCACTCGTCGTGCAGGGGCGTGTGCACGGGGCTCAGCAGCACAGCCTGTAACGGTGGTGGGTGGAGATGTGTGAGTTTGCCGAGCGTACGTGAGGGGCCTCAGCGCACAGCCTACGCAACGAAACTAGAAAGGTGACCGGGCCCACAAGCACATTACTGATCGCAGCGTTGGCGACTTTTCATCACAACGTCAGCGTGTGACCCATGTGACCCATGCAACACCTGCAGCCATGAACCACGCCATACCCTGATACCCATCCGCAGCGACCGGAAACGCGCATGGCCACGCAAGCTCACATACCCTACAGTGGAGTGTGTTATGAAGCGGTCTTGCGCTTGCGCATCCGCGCTGTCTTTCAGATTCACATCCATGGATTGGGTGGTGGACCAGTAAGGATCGTATTCCCCCATTTTCCATTGGCGCCAGGGGAAGGGAATTCCCCCGTCATTTACCTCATTTTACAGAGACTAAAGCCACGCCATGCCGCGCCCACCTGCAGCACGGGGAAGACGTAGCAGTAGGAGCTGGGCGGCAGCTGCTGCCCCACGGCCGCCGTCACGGACGCCAGGGCGTGCACCACGCTGGCCACGGCGGGCCGCGTGGCCACCTCGGCGTACGACAGGCCGCGGCCCGCCTGCGCCTGCGACACCAGCCGCAGGCAGGCGGTGAGGGTGGTGGCGGCGCCGGCGCCCAGGCGGCCGGGCATGCAGGTGGACAGCGCGCGGACCGAGTCGAAGGCAACCTCGCCTGCGGGTGGAGGTGTAGGGAAAGTGCGTAGTTGGTGTTACTGATCGGGCGTTGGTGTTTCGGGTCGTGCGGCGTTACATGCGCGGACAGAGTCTACCGCAATCTCGCCCGAGGGATTGGGGAGAAGCGCAAGGCAGGGTTGGGTGGCAGGGCGGGCGCAGCCCTTGGCATGCCTACAATTGTGTGCACATCGCACACATCACCAAGCTCCGACCGTGCTAAATAGGCAAGCCCCCGGGGATGGCACTCACCCACAAGCCAGCTGCTCATGAGCGGCAGGCACAGCTCCTGGTAGGCCTCCAGGTGGGTGGAGGCGGCGCGGGGCGCGGACTCCACCACGCAGCCCAGCGCCGTCAGACCCAGCTCCAGCCGGGACTTTAGGGTGCGCATGCGGGCGCGGTTCTGCGGGGGTGCAGCATAGGTGAAAGACGTTGGGCCTCTCCCGTAATGACATGCTCCAAGGTGAGACCGCACCAGTGCATGGCGCAGGCCACATCGTGACGTCGGCGTGCGACCACGGGGACGGCTCCACGGAAAGGACGCCAGGCGGTCGGATTGCAGAAGCGCCAGCTTGCGGTACTGCTGCCCTTGCCATCCGGCAAAGCCCCGTCATGTTCAATGGACGTGAGTGCGGAGGCGGCCTGGTGCGAGAGGCTTTGGTCGTTTCCCACCCCGCACGCACCGCGCTCTCCTGCGCCAGCTTGTTGCGGCGGAACTCCTCCTGCCGCGCCGCGGCGTCCTTCTTGCCGGGGCCGGGCTTGGGGCCGGCGGCTGCGCCGGCGGCGGGGCGGCCGGGGGCGGCGGGCGCGGGCTTTGGTGGCGGCGCGGGCTCGTCGTCATCGTCTTCGTCCGCAAAGGCACGGTTCTCGGTCTGCGTCAGAACAGTTTAATATGTGGGGAACTTCAGCAACTGAGGTGCAAAAAGTAAAAGGAGGTAAACGTCGCTGTCTTCAACCTGTAAGGGCAGGCAAGCGTGGCTACACACGTGGCCCAAGACAAGCCACCGATAGCGATTGCAAGCACACCCTCGGACCCTCAATCAACGTTGTCCCCAATCATTGTTTGCTGTTGGTCTTCGGCGGCCGGGCCGTCCCTTCCCCTACCGCACCTTGAACCTGCCGCGCGGCTTCTTGACGTTCTTGTTGGCCACCACCTCGGGCACGTACACGCCCGCCGGCACGCGCTCCGAGGACAGCATGCCCTCCGGCGTGTCGTACACGTCGCGGTCGGCCTCCGTCAGCGCGTCGTGCTCAGCACGCTCCAGCAGGCCGCGCAGCACGGCCTGCAGGGCGCCCGGCGCAAACATAGCGAAACATTCATGAAACGTCCGCCTTCCCAAAAAGCTTCGTACCTTCCCAGCAATGCTGTCGCACGACGCTGCATGCTGCATCTGCGCAACAGCTCTATGCTCATGCATTCGCGCTTATGCATGGCGGCTCATCGCCAACCGTACAACATGGAAGGTATGCACTGGTCGTAGTCTACCCCCGTCATCCTCGCTCCCACCTGCACGTGCTCGTACATGGCGGTGGGCGCCGCCCTCATGGCCGCCCCCAGCGCCCCGCACGCAGCGCGCCGGTCCTCCGCGCTGTCCGAGCCCAGCCCCGCGGCGCCCGCCAGCCAGACGCACACGGCGGACGCGTGCGCGTGCACACGCGCGTCGAATCCGGAGCCCAGGCGCCGCGACACCTGATGGCGGAACGCGGCACGTGGCAGACGGCAGGTGGCATGGTGGGTCAGGACCTAGGTTGGAACTACCCGGCGGGACCATGCGGCACAGGGAAGAGTGCATGCGGCCAGGTGAGCCGGCACAGAGGAGGACCTCTTCACCACATGCTTCCTCGCGCTACTCCCGACATACCCTCCCGCTGCACCGCCTGGATCACCGCCCAGGCCCCCAGATTCCCGCAGTCACCCGTCTGCCCCGCGACGTGCAACCCTCTCCCACACGAGCAGCGCGCACCGCATGGCGTCCACGCTGCACAGTCATTGCCGTACAGCTGGAGGCCTTCCGAATGCTCGCATACACCTCACGCACGCCCACCTGCTCCCACACGGGCGGCGCGCGGCGCATGGGCGCGTCCAGCGCTGGGTGGTGCCCCGCCAGCAGCAGTGCCGCCACCGCCGCGCCGTCAAGCGCAGACAGCGGGTCGGCGGCGGCGGCACCGTCGGCGGCAGCAGGCTGCGGCACGATGGCCCGCAGCGCCTCCCCGAAGCGCATGGCCAGGCTGCCGGCGGAGGGCACCGCGTCCTCGCCAGTGGCGGCCGCGTCCTGGCAGGACACGTCGGCGCATGGGGAGGGCGTGAGCAGTGATGTCCCTGGTTCATACGGTAAGGTACGTTAAGAGGAAGGCTGCCATGCCACAGGCAAGCTGGCGGGCGGGTCTGCGGCCCTGCCGGTGTTCGCGGCATGCATCCTGGAAGGAGGCTGCAACATAGCTTGTCCACAATGACCTTGGTCTAGAGGGCACATCAAGGCAGGTGGCTGCGTACTCTTTTGTCCCCTTGCCCAAAAACCCGCGACACCTCATACGGCAATAGTGCGGACCCTCACCCTCCCACACCACTCACCACTGCTACGGGCAGGCTGCTCCTGTTGTTCATCCAGTAGCGCAGCGCGTTGCTCAGCGGCACCACCAGCCGGTCGGCCTGCGGGTCACGACATGGGGGGCAGGCCACGGAATGTGGAGCAGGCAGAGGTGCAATAGCAGCAGGTGCATGCTTGCCATGAAGCTATATAGTGCCACAGCGCAGCAGGCTTTCCAGTAGCAGAGCGTGCTTACCCTGTGTGGCAGCTCATGCCCACACCCACCTGCGCCGCCACCAGCCTCCGGCACGCCGCCTGCGCCGCCTGCCTGGTCTCCCTGTTGGTGTGCAGCGCAGAGCACAGCAGCAGCCGGGCCACGGCGTCCACGGCGCCTGCAGCAGCAGCAAGCACCAGCGGCACGCGCACACGCACGCGCACACACGCCTGACACAGCCATTTCAAGACCACGGTAAACGGATCAGTCCAGTGCTGCGCTAGGCAGGATCCGGGGGCTGCGATGACCAGAGTACGACACAGCTATGGCCGCATGGGTCTTACGATGTCAGACCGCCCAGGGTAAATGAGGCATGTGCATGGAAGGGGAGCAAGCGTGGGCACGGTCAGCCCTCCAGGGGTCACACATCCTGAGATGCCGTAGCACCCGACTGGCACCCGACACGCGCACACTCCCCGCCGAAACCCAAGCCTCCACTTGCGACGTCATGTCTCCCCACTCCGCCCCACCCTTCCCGCTCCCCAGGCGCACCGTCCCATGCTGCCGCCCCAGCACCACCTCATCCACCCCCGTCCAAATGCAGCCGTGCACACCCCAACAACACACGCATCACCACACCCTCACCCAAACCCACACCCACAACGCACACACGCACACGCACACCCTCACCCTCGCTAGCGTCCATGGCGCTGCGCAGCGCGCCCTGCTGCTGCCCAAGCACCACCTCCGCGAGCTCCGCCACCCGGGGGCAGTCGGCGGGGGGCAGCTTGGCCGCGTTGACGGGCTGCGGCCAGGAGGCGGCGTGCGGGAGGGCGGCGGTACAGGGTCCATAATTAGCGAGCAAGGCGCACTGGGGCCAGGCAAGGGCTGTGCGTTGTGTGCTCAACATGCAATGCGGGGTGTGCAGCGGAAAGTGTCAGGTAAGCGTGGTTATGGGCGAAGAGTGTTGGTACAAGTGGTGTAGGCCAGTCGGCGGAGGCCAGCTTGGCGCCGTTGGCGGGCTGCGGCCGGAGGCGGGCGGTGGGTGAGGCCGGGAGGAACGGGCCAGCGGCGGTGCAGGGTGCACTGAGGCCTGTGGGTGCGTGCGGCGTTGTGGCCTGACCGGGGTGCGCGTGACATCCACTCAATCAACTCGCCTGCCTAGCCGCTTTTTGTAAGTTTGCTACGCAACACTGCCCCACATCACCCAGGCGCCCCATGCCCCACCTGCAGCAGGGGCGAGTCCGCCTTGAGGGCGGCGGCCCAGGCCTTGTCGCCGGCGGGCACCACAACCACGGAGGAGCCTGCGGCCGCACCACCAATGGACGGTGAGGGCCGGTACTTGCTGTCAGAGGGGGCCAGAACACACGGCGTGAACAGGCGGCCCGACCATCCCTACTAGCTCAAACAACTGGAGCCACCCTCAGTGGTGGTGAACGCCGGCCCTGCACTCCGTCCAGCCTTGGTGCCCACTGTGCACAACACACACGCGGCCCGCACCCACCCGTCGCGTCCGCCGCCTGCAGCGCCCGCGCCACCACCACGGCCCCCAGCACTCCGTCCAGCCGGAGCGCCGGCTTGGGCAGCGCGTCGCTAACCCACTTGAGGCACACTTCCGCGGCGCCGCCCAGCAGCAGCGCTGGCGCCAGAGCAGGGGAGACCCGCACGGCCGCCAGCACGCAGCGCGCGGCGGCGCGACGCAGGTTCTCGCGCGCGCCGTCCTTGAGCGCTGCGAGCAGCTGTGCCGGCACGGCGGGCGCCAACGCGTCGGGCGAGACACGTGGCAGCCAGGCGGCCAGCGTGGCCAGCAGCGACACCTTGACGTCCTCGGACACTGCGGTAGGGCAGCGGGTGTGTAGCGGTAAACGCGTGTCAGTGCCACAGCCGCTAAGTGGTGCACATTGTGCCCGTGTTCTGGCGAAAGGCGATGCCAGGGTGCGGAAGCCAGGGGTCGAGGCGTTACAGCAGCAGCAATTACAGCAGGCTGTACGACATTCCGCGCCCAACTGCGGAACAGAACAGGCCACCAGCCGCTAACCCGCCGAACGCAATCCCGGCTGTACACTGCCGACACACACCCTCCTGCTAACCCACTCACGCTCGTCCTTGACGGCACTGGCCAGGAACTCCGACGTCGTCGCCGCCAGCTTCCCCAAAGCCGCGCCACTGTCGGCGTCGGCGGGCGCCGGCGCCTCCGCCAGCGCCGCCAGCGCCGCCGCCAGGCAGGAGCGCTCCGCCGCCACCTTGACCTTGCCCTCGGCGCTGCCGTCCAGGATCTAGCAGGGCAACATCGGAGCAGCCATACTTCATAAAGTGGGCCAATTCAACGCAAACCCATGTCGTTCTTCAGTTATTAATGTGAAGCACGTCGGGTTCGGCCCCGGCACCCATGCTGCGGTCCGAACTGTGAGGGGACTGTCCTAATGGTCCAAACACGACGATGGACCTGCCTTGTGAAAACGGCCCTTTGTCTCCGCCACACCCCGGCAGCGGCACATGCATCGTATACGTACGTGTCCCAATCGCAGGCAGGCAGCTTCACCTAACAACGCAGCGCTCGCCCCGCCTTTTGGCCGTAAGCCACATCCCACCACCACCCACAAGCACCTCAGTAACCGCTAACCCATGCCCCCCGCATGCCGTACCTGACTGGCCCTTGACAACCGAGCCCACCCAACACGACCCCCCAGTCTCTTACTGCCTCCCGCACACAACCCACCTTCCTGACGCCGCCCACCAGCTCCGTCAGCACCCCCACGTCCGCGCAACGCCCCGCCAGCGCCCGCACCGCCTCCTGCGCCGCCGCCCGCACGCTCTCCTTGAGCCGCATCTGCTGCACCAGCACCGGCACCAGCTCCCCCGCCGCCTTGGCCACGCTGCCGTTCAGCGCAGCGGGGACGTCCGCCGCCAGCGCCACCACCGCCCCCATGGCCACGTCCGGCACGCGGCGCAGCGCCTTGTTGACCGCCGGAAGCACCTTCGTATTCATATCCTCCTCCGACAGCTGCTGCAGCAGCGGGCGGTAAGCCGCGAGGACCTCGGGCCCAGCCCGCTCGCGCCCACCTACCAGCACCTTCTCCACGTACAGCCCCAGCAGCTGCTCACGCAGCGCTACAGCCCCGTCCGATTCCGCGTTGCTGCTGCTGCTGCTACCCCCAGCGGATTCGAGCAGCGCCCGCGCAATGCCCGCGCCGTTGGCGGAGCTGCGCGCAGCTGCCAGGAAGTCGGCCTGCAGGCCGGGCTTTGACCGCAGCAGCCCCTTGACCACGCGCGCGACGCTGGGCCACTCGGCGGCCGCCACGGCAGCCGACAGCTGGTCCAGCAGCGCCCCCTGCACCTCCACCAGCTTAGACACAGCCTTCTTGGTGGCTGGGCTGTCCGTGTCCAGGTTGAGCAGCACGATGCGGCCCCAGTGGAGCAGCACGCGTGCCTCTGCGCGGCTCGGGGGCGGCTTGGAGGAGGCTGCCTTCACCACGGCTGCCGCGAGCGCCTTGACAAAGGTCTCAGAGCGCTTTGCGGCCGCAGCGGCAAAGCTGCGGACCAGGCGCTGGGAGGACAGGTCCTCGTAGAGGGACAGGGTGGAGGCCACGAGGCCCGCGAGCGCCTGGGCATTGGTGTCCAGAAAATCTGGGTGGAGTGGGGGAAGGGTGGAAAGCAGGGGGTCAAGGGAGCCGTTGGGAGAGGTCCAGCAGGCTGGCAGTGGCTGGAGGGAGCGGGTGAGACGTGTGCTACGGCACCGCAGGCACCCCATCGGTGTCCTGGAGACCGGTGATTGGGCCAATGGGTGTGCATGTAGGTGGTCTGCCTAGCGCGAAGGCTTGTATGTGATGCACCAGGACCCCTCAGGCAAGGTCGAGTAGGTCACAGGCAAACCCAAAAGCCCCCGCCCCGGACCCGGCATGGGGGGTACTTGCATACTGCAGATGAAAATTTCTATCAGGCACATGCGGACAGCCCGTTGCAGCGTGCTCCAACGCGGCGGCTGTGTGGATCCCAAGCGCGGGCGCTAACAGATCTGCCATTTACGCTTACACAGCTTCTAATTTCCTTACGTATGCTTTGTTTAAATGCACCGTTCACTCCTGGGTACGTCATGTGGCCTAGCGGTCGTCGACTGGAATTGCCCTTGCCTTGTGCGTGTTTCAGCTTCCCCGCTCCTCACCTTTATCAACTACTTCACCAGCTAGAATGTCCGACCATAGCTCCGCCCGCCGCTTGCCTGGCTCGGCGAGGCGTCGCTCAGCGACCTCGATTACCGCAGCCATAATGGCTGGGCACTAGCCTAATCGCCTACCCTGTTCCTGGTATGCAAAGAAGAGGTAGGCCTGAAACGACTGTGGCTAAAAGTAGCGCCTGGTGTGGGTCACAGAGGCTGTAGGGTGTTGCCTTGCCAACGACCAACCACCTGCTATATGCTGCCCACCTGGCCTTCAGAGGCGCCCGGACTTGCAGAGACGCTTATCCCCCATCCCGGCGAGTTGGTCCTACCTACAGCGCATCGTACTCGCAAGCAGCAGATGTGTGGGCTCGGTGGGTCCATGTGGGTCACTGGCTCACTGCATCCTGCTGCATTACACCAGTCCACGCCAGGGGAGGTAGGACAAGGTAGGAAGCCTTGAATGTGTGTCAGGATCTACGCAGGAAGGCAGCTCTCCTGGGTCTCAGCGCACATGCACCCATATGCGGCCTTCTGGGCAGAACATGCCCTCCCTTGAGGGAGCCTTGAACCACGCAAGGGCGCCACAACGCACCACTGGATCACCGGACGATTCACATGGCAAAGCAACTCATTGAGTAGAGGCAATCAGCACGGAGGAAAAGCAACACAAGGACGCTTTCTCGATCAGGTGAGGCAAGCTAAGTGTATGTATGGTTTTACAGTTTTGGTCCCCTTCCAGAGCCCAGCCCCATCCCGCTCACAACACAGAGCTGGTCCCGGCCATTAGGGACACGGGGTTTCCCACCCCTCTCGCTGTACGGAAAGGAGCGACAGCTTTATAAAGTCCAGGCTGGTCCAGGCCATGACGTGCGGGCCTCAAGTTCACCCTACCACAGCCTGGTCCCGCCCCCACAAAGCTTCTCCACAAGACGCACCCACAGAGCACACACAGCACCCCTGTCGCGGTTCCCAACCACCCTTCTGCCCAGGAGGAACCGGATACGAGGCAGCTGTACGGAGGAATTAGCCAGTATAGGCCCCCCGGTTGCTGCTTTCGCTCCTCCCCATCGAAACCCCAAGGGCCTCCTACGAAGCGAAGTGTCTGGTCACGAACTACCACTGCACCACACGACCACCAGAACCCGAGGCTGAAGAAGTGGTATATCACTGGCGCCGCGTGACGGGCAAAGCTCAACAGTGCAGAAGACCACGACCGCAACCGCGCCCAGAGGTAGCCTACACCTCGGGCAAAATCCGTAGGGGCACAGCACGCCACCAAACTCTACCGGTACCCTCACGGCAGCGATGTAGCCACTGACGGCCTGGCTCAGCAAGCACACCACCTCGCACAGGGGTTGCTAGGCATTAGCGGCAGGGCCATTGCAAGCCAGGCACGGTGCTGCAGCAGCGGCAAGCCAGGCACCACTTTCACATGCATCTGTTCACAATACTACCGTAAGCAGCTAAGCACCCTGCATCGCTGCCGTGGTGCCCACACTGCCCCTGGTAGCGGCAATTTGGGCAACCTACACCAGCGTCTCCTAACACACTGTCAATCCCCCATCCGAGTGCCAAGCTGCCAACGCAATGCTCGGTGCGTGCAAGTCCAATCCACGGCTCACCCACAACGCGCTGGTGTTACCGCTCGCACACGTACACAAAATGCGAGTAGCCCTGCTTTGGGTACTCCGACCACGCCTCCTCCCCAGCCTCTGACAGCGCACCCCCGTCCAGCGGGACCTCAACCGGCCCCTCCCTGTACCCCTGCTGCCCCACCTCATAGAAGCACACCCTAGACCACACCAGCCCCGGCCGGACGAGGTACCGCAAGCGGCTCTTCGGCGGCGCGTACGTGATGCAGATGTACGCCCCCCCTGGCCGCAGTACCCGTACGACCTCCTTCAGCATGGCGTACGAATCTGCCTCGTCAGAATCGCCGCACAGCAACGCATCAACCGTGCCCTTGTCCAGCACGCCGCCGAAGGACCCGTCGCCGTACTGCGGCATGGTACGACAGTCGGCGACCTCGTACAACAGGCCGGGTACGGCAGGATACAGCTCCTTCAGCTGCTCGATGCACGTGGGTGCGTAGTCCACGTTGACAATTTCCTTGTAGCCATCCAGGTGCATGTGGTACTGCGGCATGGGGGTGCCAGCATGCCACATTAGAGATGCTTTAAAAAGGCATCAGTATGCAAGGTTACAACACTTTGCGAATGGCGTATGGGAGGGTGGGGCCTGATTGCTACTTGCCATGCTCAAGACTTGCTGACGACTGCCGCAGGTGTAAGGAGGATAGCACATAAGACAGGCCGCGGTAGGCAGGTAGGAGGGCAGCCGAGGCACAGGTTTGCCACCAGTGGCCACCGCAGTGGCCTGTCAGCTCGTGAGGTAACCAGGTCGCTCACCCAGACGCCAGAACCTGCCCCACCTGGATGCGGGACGTGCCCACTCCCACGTGGAGCAGAGGGGCTGACTTGTCTAGGTGCCTGCGGGCAGGGGCAGGGAAGGTGCGTGCGTTCATGTGTGAGTCCCACCTGGCTTAGGTACTGAGCAGATGCGTCGTACAGCAGCCTTGTTTCCCGGGAACCCATGCATGTATGCGAGGAAAAGGCAGAAAACAGTTTGTTGTCTCAGGTTCCGCCAGGCAAGCGCGCAACACCGTGCGAGCGTGTGCAAGGCCCGAGGGCCCTGTGGTGTACAGAAACTGTGCAGGGAAGTTGTGCAACACCCTCAACCCTCTCACCCCTTGTGTGTCAACTTCCCCTAAAACTCCCCTGCCTGGTGTTAGCTCGTACCCAGTGCCTTTCCCGTAACCACCAGTGGCCGTGCCAAGCGCCACGTTCACCCATGCCAGGTAATGACACGCAATCACCGGTACAGCACCCCGCCTACTGCTGTCGTACCTTGACAGTACGGGCTCCAGGCTGTCGTACCCACGGTACCACTCGAAGGCTGCCCCTCCCTCCCTCTGGTAGCGCGCATCCCAGTACGAGGACAGGGAGAACTGCGTGAAGGGTTTGTATTCGGAGGGGAGCACAGGTGGGGCGGCCCTTAAGGTAAACTGCACGCGCTGTGTGTTACCTCCTCGAGCACAGAGGTCATCCTGTGTAGGGTTTCGTCTGCGTCACAGTGCTTTGTCCCTCTGGGTGGGTACGGTGGGTTCATGGCCACAGCAGAGTCTGCTGCCCGCTCAACCCACCAACAGATGCACGCACTGTCCCTACTGGTTGCAACCCATAGGCTATGTCCTGGTGTCGCAACAACACATGCCCCACCGCGTCCTCGTTCGAGTAGAGGGCGGGGTTGTCATACTCGCTTCCTGCCACCACGGTGTGCTGCGCGCGCTGTGCCGAACGCCGGGGGCAGGGGGCTGCAGCATGGCCCAGATCGCGGTACCGTACCAAACATATATATGATGTACTTGTTGTGGCTATACGATTGGAGCCGCCTTGGACTCTGCAGCAGGAACGCATTATGGCGTCGCCCCTTGTGTATTATGGACAGCCTGTGCTACAATTTTGCATATCAGCTTCACGTATGAATCTTCGCGTGCGTTTGTTGTCCAACAATCGGCTGATCAGTAAATTTGTGACCGTTTCCAACTGCAACCGCCCTAATGTCCAAGTGTTTGCGGAGCTCTTGAACTGCTTACCGTCGTTACTGGCGTGTACTTTTATATAAATCATACATCATGAAACTAGCCGTCTGCTGTCAGTAGGTACCGTCGTGAGGCCTTCCATTCGCACCCGACTGTAGAATGCAGCGTGCAACCCCTTGGCCCCACCAGTAAGTAGGCATCGTAGACGCTATTGATCATGCCACCAGCTACTGGGGAAACACCACAGCCCCACATGGAGCAACCGAAGGCGAAGCAGGGCGTCTATGGCGCCTTTCGCCCCCAAACTGCCCCCGTTTCGCGCAAGCCCACGGAGCCTTTGATAGACGATGTGCGTCATGCTGAGGAAAACCCGATGCCATGGCTGCGATACTTCTTTCCAAAGGTGCGTTTGCGCTGGCGCTGTTGGGAGCCATCTTGACGTTTTGGCATGTTGCACGTGCCCCAGCGGAGCCCTTTGGCCCCAGCGGCTCCTTGACCTCCCTGTCTTTTGCGGGTTCTTTTGCAGGACTTTGAATTAAGAGAAGGGAAACCAACGGGGGAAAACCCGTACTACCAGGTGGGGTCCACTCTTCACTGGTGGGGAAAGGGGTGCGGGCGGTGAGGTCTCGCAGGCTGTTGTGGCGGCCTTTGAAGGAGATGGAACCGATGGACGGTCTCAAGGTTCCGGCACCCCGTCGTTGTTGCTGAGACCGCTGGTAATTTGATGTACCAACAAAGCACCAGAGCACTCTCAGCCATGGCAGCTGGCCAGTCACGCTGTCTGCCTCTGACACTACCCTTTGGGCCTGAAAAGTACTCGCGCCCCGCCCTCCTCGTTGCTCCCCTACCTGCCTGCAGTTCTTTGACGTGTGCCTTCAACCACTGGAGGTACGCCATCTTGCACCACTAACACCAATTGCACTGGAGGCTGAGCAGACAGAAATGCCGTCCCTCACGCGTCTACCTGCATGTGCCATCTCGACTGCCACCGCTTCCTCACGTTAGCGCACTCCACCAAGTCACCCTGCGCAAGCCCCTCCCACAGCCACTTTCCTTACAGCCCCATACATACATACGCAACCCCATGCACCTGGCCCCCAAGCAGCTGCACGTGTCGGCCCCCACAACAAGCTCGCTCCCTCACCTGCGCTTGCCCCTCCCACCGTTTTCCCACCACCCGCAGGAGGACACCTCCGTGCCTCCCCCCGAGTGGGCCCCCAACGCCTACTTCCAGCTGTCATTCACGCAGCTGCACGTGCCGCCGGGCATGGTGCTGGCCACGCGCGTGCCGCGGTTCCGCGTGCCGCCGCCCGGGGGGCCAGGCGAGGGCGCTGTGGACCTCACGGCGGACAACAGGGCGCTGCTGGCCCCCGGCAACGAGCAGTTCATGAAGGACATGCTGGTGAGGCGGGAGGACACGGTGCCTCGGTGTGGGGTGTCAAGGGGGCTACCATAAAACAGTGGGCCGGCGCCCCAGCAGTGACTGGGGTCTGTGTGGGGCACCCGCATGCCATGGCGCCGCAAGGCGGCTGAGTGGTCGCTGAGGGGGTTGGTGGCAGCTACCAGGTGCTGGGTCGCACAGCCAACAGCAGGGCATTGCCAGCCCGGGGTTGGAGGGAAACCCCAGCCTACCAGGATTACCGATAGCTCGAAGCTGTCTGGGTAGGTTTTTGAGCAAGAGCGGCTAGAGGCCTCGCTGCGCGCGTGGGCTCGCGGGCAACACCCACGGCCTGCTGGGTTGGACAGAGTTGCACGCGGCTGACACGCTGACACCTGTCAGGGATGACTAGTCGATGGGCCGTTGGCTCAGGACATAACCCGCCCACGTCCCCGCCTCCCCTTGCCCCCTCGCCCAGGCCTTCTGCCACAGCGTGGCCACCTTCCGCTCCCGCACCTGGAAGGACGCGCTGCCGCTGGTGGACCTGCTGCGCGGCGTGCTACTGTACCTGCTGCAGCACTACACGTGGGGGGCGGCGCTGCTAAAGGAGCGGGCGGCCAAGGACGTGAGCGCACGGGGGTGCAGAGGCGGTGCAGGGCGGTGGGGATCCACGTACACAACTAGGGACTAGGGGCCAATAGCGACTAGTGAGTGGGTGCAAGCGTGCGGACGGTGGGCAGCTGGAGCTGTTGTACGGTTCCTGCTGGTGCGGGGACGGGCAGGTGAGGTGGTCTCGTGCTGGGACTGGCTCCGTCGCCTGGGTCCTCGGAGGCGCTCCAGGGCGGTCCGTACCGGCATGCCAGCTGCAAGCATTGTGGTGTTGTTGCGCGTAGCCGCGCACTTCGGATAGGCGAGGCACCCCAGGGGCCGCGCTCGGGCCCGGCTGAAGGACTACTACGTCCCTGAAACGCCTAGGTGCACTGGGGCCGTGATTCCATGGCGGGTGCGCACACTTGTGCCAGCCAGGTAACAGCCTTGCACCTCGGGCCAATGAATATCTTATTATCATGCTGCGTACGCCACGCAGGCCAATGACGCGCTGGAGGCTGAGAAGGCGCGGCTCAAGGCGTGGCACCAGGCGCAGCTGGAGGCGGCGGCGGCGGCGGCGCGGGCCGAGTACGACGCCAAGCTGGAGGCCATGCGGGAGGAGCTGCGCATGACTATGGTGCGTGCGTAACGTAGCGTAACGCAGCAAGAATGAGATTCATGCACATGCAACACGGTGTTTAAGGTATGAAAGGGCGTGCGGTGTTCGGCTGGAGTCCGTGCAAGAGGAGCTGCAGCTGACGGTGGTGGTCGTTGCCACAGCACAGGGGCACAGCACGTTGCAGCATCGCACAAGGCCGACACATTCCCGGCTCTTAGCAGGCAGGCCCTGCAGCCACAGCGGCTGCTCTGCCAGCAGCAAGCAGTCAACGCACGAACACAGCGAGTATAGACCAGCTCACCACCTAACTGGCAACCCCCCTCCCGCTGCCCCCCACTCCCAGGCTGAGGACTTGACGCTGCAGCTGCGCTCCGAGCGCGAGGAGCGCAACCAGCTCAAGCAGCAGATGTCCACGCTGGAGGCGCAGCTGCGCAAGGCGCACGACGCGCAGGCCAACCTGCACCGCCAGGTGTGTGGGGCCACGCATGCCTCCATGGCGATGTCACAGGGTTACAGACCCGAATGGGGTACGTGCGGAGAGCCAGGGGACCATGAGAACGAGTCATGCAAGCATGGCAAATAGTGTGCTGGAGGGAGGGGTTGGTCGCCACTACCCCCATTACTTATTTGGCACGACTGGTGTGCCCGGACGGTACCCCTGCGTCGTTAGGTAGGCCTGCCGGCCCTGCCAAGCCCCGGGTCCCGATACGCAGCTCCGTTTGCTGCCATGATAGGGCAACATGGCATTACGTGCGAGGCGCCTGCCATTGCGCCTTGCAACTGATGTTGGTCCATGTGCGGAGGTACACGCCAGAGACGCCTCGGCTTCCTTGCGTATCTTGGCCAATACGCAAGAGTTCTGCTATACATTCCACCTGTGTCTCACTTTCCTTCTGCTCCTGGCCCCCAACACGCCCACAGGTGGAGCACCTGCAGCTGGAGGTGGAGCACGAGGCGGAGCGCGGCAAGCAGGCGCTGGCGGCGCGCGAGGCACAGATCCGCGCCATGCGCGAGCAGATGGCGGCGCTGAAGAAGCGGCTGGAGGGCGCGCAGGCGGCGGTCGTGGACGCGCTCAACGCCAAGACAAAAGACGACGCGCTGGGCGTCGCGGTGCGCGCAATCGCGACCTCGCTGTCGTACGGTACGGCGTCGTACATCGCTGAGCTGCGTACGGCAGCGGACGTGGACAACGAGGACCCTGCGGCTGCGCTGGTTGCGGAGACGCAGGCGGCAATGGCGGCAGTGGGGGAAGACAGCGGGGAGGGCCCAGCACTGCCGCCTGCGCTCGCCATGATGAAGGGGGTTACTCCCGGGCTGATGACCAGCCCACTCGCGGCGGTAGTGGGCGGGGGCCTAGGGGAGGGCGGGGCCACACCTGGAGGGTCACGGCCATCGTCAAGACCAACATCGGCTGCCATCGCGTCGGCGGGGTACTCGGAGGTCAAGGAGACGCTGGTGTGGAAGTACATCAAGGCCTCTCCGGACCACGGGTTCATGGTGGGGCAGAAGCTAGCGTGGGGCGCGGGGGTGTCCTGGGCGCTGGTGGAGAAGGGTGGGGACGTGCACGTGCCGAACGTGGGCGCCACGCCGGGCGTGTGGTTCTTCCGCGGCCGCAACGCGCTCGGTGGCGAGCCCGCGGGTGGGTACTTCGCCGCGCCCATCGTGGGCAACAGCGGGGAGGTCATCGGCCTGATGGCCGTGGACACCATGGCTGCTGCGGCAGCAGCGCCCAGCGCGGCCGCAAGCGCGGCGGAGGGCGCAGGGGGCGTGATGTCCGCGCTCAGCGCCACGGCATCGCACGCAAGCTCAGCCGGCGCTCTCGACGCGGCCGACCTGTTGTTCGTGCGCGGCCTGGCCGGCGCGATCGCTGCGCGCGCGCGCGCAGACCAGGACGCCTTCTCCGAAGCCATGCTCGCGATGGCGCTCGCAGCGGCCGATGACGTGCCCGAGCCTCCCGCAGCTCCTGTGGACCCGGAGCAGTTTGTGCCGCAGGGCGAGGGGCTCTCCGGCGGCCTCAAGCTCTTCGCGGACGCGCTGGACATCCTGCGCGGCCTGTCGGACGAGGAGCTGGAGGCCCTGCGCAATCTGGACAATCCAGATGAGGCCACGCTGGCAGTGATCAAG
This sequence comes from Chlamydomonas sp. KOR1, assembly GCA_036984285.1. Classification (NCBI taxonomy): domain Eukaryota; kingdom Viridiplantae; phylum Chlorophyta; class Chlorophyceae; order Chlamydomonadales; family Chlamydomonadaceae; genus Chlamydomonas; species Chlamydomonas sp. KOR1. The sequence goes on along the minus strand of BQMZ01000008.1, from coordinate 269,857 downwards.
TCCGTACTGGCGGCAGTGGGCGAGGCGACGGGCGCGGAGGACTGGGCGCACGCGCGGCAGCACATCACGCGGGAGCTGCTGGACCGGCTGCTGGGGCTGGACCCGCAGCAGGCGTGGGCGGAGTGGCAGGCGCTGTGCAAGTGAGCAGCGGCGGGCGGGCGGGCCGGGGCGGGGGGGGGGGCGAAGGGAGACCACAGAGTGGCAAAAGGGACGGAGTTGGAGGGTTGTCGAGGAGAGGGGGACGCTGAAAGGGCGGGTGGAGTGTGTGAGGAGGGTTGGTGGGCGTGGGCATGCGTGGAGGGCGGTGAAAGAGCGGGGCATTGGGAGCTGTTGTGCAAGTGGGGAGGAGCGGGTGGGTGGAAGAGCGGGGGATTGGGAGCTGTTGTGCCAGTGGGGAGGAGCGGGTGGGCAGGGTGGGGGTGAGGGGTGAGGGGCAGGGTGGGGGTGAGGGGCAGGGTGGGGGTGAGGGGCAGGGTGGAGGGAAAGGGGAAGGGCAGTCGAGGTGCGGGGGACAAACTGTTGCGTGCTGGGGAGGGTTCGGCAATTGGACAGCGGAACAGGAGGACGTATGTCTGACAAACTGTGCACACAGCAACCTGTGGCGCCAGCTACGCTACCAGCCCGGTCATGCCAACCCCCACTCCTTGCCCTCTTACTTCCCACCTCTCCCTTGTGTGCAGGGCCTTCCGGCCGCTGAACGAGCTGGCCGCGTCCTCGCTGGACGCCGCCTCCACCGCCGCCACGGACAGCGGGGACCCCTCCCTGCGTGCCTCGGGGGCCTTCGCGCGCTGGGCGGCGGCGGTGCGCATGGTGTCGGCCGCGCGCGCGCTGCAGGTGAGCAGCGTGGGTTAGACCTGAGGTAGCGGGCGGCAGGAGGGAGATTCGTGCACAAGGCCTTCTGTGCCCGGCCAGGCCTACAGCCCGCACGTGGGTGTCGTCGCAGGTTTTCCGGTCGATGGGGGCTGGTGGACAGGGGCTCCACGAGCTTGGCTCGGGGTTGGTAGGAACCTCCTGTCTTGGACCTGCATCCGACCCCCACACCCGAGACTCCGTTACGGTTGGACACGTGCGGACAACGGCTGCGGCCTTGACCCACAGGAAAATACAAGCAGCTGAACGGCAACGACAAACCCGAGCTGACCTCACACCCAGCCCACCGCCTAACTTCTCGCCCCCTCCAGTCGTCCCGACGCCCAGGGCCCAAGCAGCAGCGCGGCAACGAACAACTCACCTGGCCCGCCCACCTGCGCCTCCACCTACTGAACTGACCTGCCTCCCCCTCTCCCCGCTACCCTGCAGCGCCTGCCCACCTTTGAAGTCATGGAACCGACCCAGCTCCCCTTACCCTCTTCCCCTAACCCTCAGCCAGCCTACCCCTAAGCAACATCACCGACCCGCCTTCTCGTCTCCCCTCACTCCCCCCAGGGCCTGCTGGAGGCCAAGCTGCAGCGCGCCAACGCCGCGCTGATGAAGACCTTCTCCGGCGACAGCTGCAACGCGCTGACGGAGCTGCGCTCGTACCGCGTGCCGCCGCCCATCACCTTCGCCACGCTGCAGTGCGTGCTCATGCTGTGCGGCCACGAGGAGGACGACTGCAGGAACTGGGCGCGCATGCGCACATTGTGCAACTACAGGTGCGGGCGCAAGGGGGGTGTAGTACAAGGACAGGGGCGTTGGCAGGCACACAGCTTTCAGCTGAAGAAAGCGGACATGTCACCCAGGTTCCCGTGCCAGGCGTGGACGGGTTGCCGAGCTCTTTGTCGGCACTGCAGGCTGACGGCCAATCGGCTGCCAGCGCTGCGGCCCGTGCTTCCAAGGCATCAAGCAGGCCCTCACCCCATGCACCCGGCCCTCCCCCTTCACCCCTCTCCCGAGGCTCTCAAGCTTTTATTGACCCTGCGCCCAAGAGGCACAACCACGAGGCACAACCCCAAGCATTCGGTCCACTCCGTGTTGATGCACAGTGCTGCTGGGGTTCGGTCATCCCCACGCGTACGGCACTTAGCTTTGAGGTTATACCCTAATGCTGGTGCATAGACACTATGACACAGGACAAGTACAATACAGAGGCTGTACCCTATGCTAAGTTGGGGCTACCGCACTGCAGTAAGCTAAGGCGGTGCATCCCATAGTGCAAAGTCTACACTCTGTACGGTCGGGCGGTGTCGATATCTCTCGTTATACAGCAACACTCCGCACAGCTCCAACCCCCTTTTTTCCTACTATCCCTCTCCCCCGCAGGCTGATCAAGCGGCTGGTGACGCTGCGGCCCGCCCAGATCCCCCGCCGCGTGTTCAAGGCAGTGCGGCGGCTGGTGGGTGACCTGGTGGAGGCGGACGTCAAGCAGGAGAGCGTGGCCACGCTGTCGCTGTACAGGTGGCTCAGCGACTTCACGCGCCTGGCGTCCGTGTCTTAGCGGCAGGGGGGAGGGGAGGAGCGTGGGAGCGGCAGAGGGGCCAAGGGAGCAGGGAGGTGTGGAGTGTACCTGAGGGCGTGTGATGCGGGGTGGCGCGGAGAACAGAGGGCTCCATGTGGACCCGTGTTGCGGCACACCAACGGCTGTGGGGCGCAGTGGAGGGCGCAGTGGAGGACAGGGACGAGGCCAGGGAAGGGCACCCACATAAGCAGCGGGGTTGATGCAGCAGCGTGCTGCAGCAACGTGCTGCACAAGGCAGTGCTTCGGGAAAGGTAGGACTGCGTTGGCTCCAGGATGGTGTTGATGGACGCACGGTGCGACGCGCATTGCAGCACCTGCGCTACCGGTTGGTTGTCTAGGGTTTGGCGTTGGGGCATGGCAATGGGCACATGGGCTCCTGCATTACTCAAGGAACCGCGGGGTTGCGGATGTGCACTGGTACAGGCTGCACTTGCAAAACTGCGCTTTTACATCTTTCCAAAGCAGCAGCAGCGAAGGGTACATTTTTGAATAACGACGGGGCCTGTTGTCCGGGGTGAACACAAGCCCGGTGCCATTGGGTTAGAGCCACCATTGAAGACGTAAATTATCGAAAACCTCGACGCTAAAGACGCAAGCAGATACGGGCATGCTTCTCCAATCCCGGTCCATAAGGCTGACGCCAAAAACTGCTCCTGCGCCGCTGTGCTCAGGCGCGGCAAGACGCCAGGTCACGTTACCGGCGTCACATTTGGACAATGGAAGCCGCAACGCAGGGAGTGTGCAGCCGAAGTCGCCAGCGCGAGAGGCAGCATACGGCGATGAGGTCGCAGCGTCGCGGGTTGCAGTTGAGTCTGAACGCTTCACCATCCCTTTGCAGTTGGACCTCGTGGCGCCGTGGTTCGAGTCGCGGGTGCAGGGCGCGTCGCGGCATATTGAGGCACGGCTGGACGGGGCAGAGGCACAGCAGGACGCGCTGGCGTCACGGCTGGACATACTGGAGTTCAAGTAGGTCAACAGACTAGCCGTCAGCTTCATGGCCATGTACCTGGCACTAGCCGCGGGTGCCGTGCTAGCCAGCCCTCTGCCGGGGGCCTTGCTCAGCCCTTCCATGGTTTGGGCAACCGTGTGTCGTTGGGTCACTTCCAGGGAGCTGACAAGGGCGTGCACACATGCCACCTGGGACCTTGAAACAGCTCAGGCGGAGGGGCTGGCGGACCTAGAGGCCTACCAGTCTCAGCCGATGCACAATTTGGCGGGGTCGCCCCTCCACGAGTCCAGGCGGGATGCTGTGGGCAGCACTGGCGTGCAGCAGGCGGCGGGGCGGGACTCAACGGCGAAGCAGCAGATCGTGTCTGAGGTGAACGTGGTGCAGAAGCGCATGGAGCAGCGGTTGAGAATGTTGCAGTCACGGCTGCAACAACTGCGTAACCGTAAGGTCTGGCTGTCGTTTGCGTGGTTCGGGCTCTCGTTATGGACGCTCTTTGGGACGGTCATTGTTGTGCTGGGAGCATCGATGGCGATATCGCTCGGCTTCGGGCTGGACCACATCATAACTTCCCCGGCACCGCCCTGCACCGCCCCTGCTCTTCATATGTTTCCTGGCGCCCTGGCTAGGTTGGTTGCCTTAGACGGAGAAGTGAGGAAAGCAGCTTGTAGCCCTCCCGGACAGCACGGCGGCGGCCTCGCTGTGTGTGGAGTGCGCGGGGTGGTAAGAAATGAGAGGAAGTTGCGACGGACTCCTGTCGCCAACGTTTGGCCGCAGGCCGCGCCATGCACGCACGTAGGCGTATGATCGTTGGCTGCCCTGCTGGCTTTCACGTAACCACGCACGGCCGGGGTCTGTTACACAGTAGTAAATAAGCACTGACTTGGACTAGAGTTCGTTGGTGACCTGGGTCGTGAGGTTAGTGTGCGAGGCTAGCTGTGATTTTTCGTAGCCCAGCATGGTGCGTGGTTGGGCCCAGTGGGTCTCCCTGATGGTATGTAGGGCCGAACGGCAAGCAACACGCCATGCGTGGTACGCACCATGCCGACGACTCGATAGGCCTTCGGCTGGTGCTGGATCCCCACGACACAACCCAATGCTCTACTGTCATAGACCATCTATCACACGGTCACACTTGCACACAGCCGTAGAGACGAGGGGTCGCTCCGAAAAGCAAGGTTTAGAGGGCCACGGTGGCCAAAAATTGTCCGGGCTGCCACGGCACTCAGGTTTTCTTCTGTGTTCTTGTGACCGGTATGGCAGATGGTTAGTACCTAGACAGAAAGACAACAGGGGGTCCCGAACCAAGTTGGGGCATGGGGTCAGAGACATCTTCCTTACTCCCCCCCATCGGGCCGTACGTCACCTTCTTTACGTCATCGCAAATTGGTGGCTGCCTGGAGGCCTCCGGGACTGGTGGGGTGCACGCACCGCAGCCTGCCGCAGTCACGGGGGCGCGGTCCCCGCCCAGGCCTGCCCAGGCCATCCCAGGCCTGTGGTCGCAAACAGTGCACGCATTGTAGGAGGGGACCCGAAGCTGTATATGTACCAGTCTAATACCAAAGCCGTGACGTTGTAGAGCGGAACGTGGTCTTGGCGGAGGGGTAGACATGTCGACCGTCGACTCCAGCGGCACAGAAGAACACAGCTCGTGCAAGTAGTAAGCTGTATGTACTTGTACGTACATAGGAGACGTGGCGCAGCACGCAGACAGTACGATAGCGCCGCAGCCCCTGACGCTCTGCAGTGCCTCAACTGCTAAGGCCCCACGAAGCATGTCTGGCGGGCAGGTATGGCGCATGCTGCAGACGCCGTACCGGTGGACCTGCAGAGAGCTCCGCAAAGAGGTTTATAACCTTCTGCATTGCTGTTGAAGGAAGCAGCATCACAAAATTTCTTGGTGAAAGTAGCTCCTCGGAGGGGAGAAGCTAGTTCTTGGTCAGGTTCTTGGTAAACGCCGAGCACCCGACAGCGCCTAGCCGAGGGCCACTGAGTTAGGGCCGCAAGCGTAGCATTTGCGTAATAGAATCTGGATATTCTGAATGAGCACGATCATGCGTGCAAGGTCCGCGGTGCTCACACCGAAACCCAAATCGCTGTGCTTGGCCGCGGCCAGACGACCGGTCACGGTACAAGCAAGACATCCCAGAAATGACATGAACAACGTAAGGAATGTACCTCCAAAGCTGTCCGCGCAATGAGCTGCGTTTGGCATGTGGCGTTATGCGCTGAGTCGCGGCAACGCAGTGGCAATTAGTCCTGGACTGCGATTAAGCCTAGTACGCTTATGTGGACTCGCAGATGGACCACGCGGCTTTGCGGTTTGAGGCGCGGCTGCAGGGAGCGTCGCAGCAAGCGATGTCACAGCTGGACGGGGCTCAGGCACTGCAGGACGCGCTGGAGTCTCGGCTGGACATACTGGAGTCGCAGTGGGTGAACAGCGTTGCCATAAGCTATATGGCCTTATCCTTGGCAGCGATCGCGTACAGAGCGCTGGCCAGCCCTCTGCTCAGCCCGTTGATGGTTGGGGCAGCTCCGGCGGCCTTCTCTCTGCCGGCGCTGCTCCTCTGCCCGTTCATGGCTTGGGCAGCTGTGTCGCGTAGGAAAGCTTCGAAGGACTTGAGGATGGCATGGTACGAAGCCAACCGCGTCCTGAAAAAGGCACATGCTGAGGGTTTGGCGGTCCTGGAGGCGTGCCAGTCGCAGGCCATGGACGACCTTGCGGAGTTGCGGCTCCGTGAGTCCAGGCTGGACAGGCGCGTGCAGCTGCTGCGGTTATTCACCGAGGAGCGCATTAGTTTGGATATGGCAAGGGTGAAGAAGCACATGGAGCGGCAGCTGAGGCCGTTGCGGTCTGGGCTGATGGGTGACCCTGGGGAGTCGCGGCTTGAGTCCGCGCTGGACTCGGCGGGCAGTCGCGGGCAGTCGCGGCGGGAGCTGACGGGCAAGCGCATCAGCTCGGAGGTGGCAGAGGTGAAGGAGCTCATGGGACGGGGGCGGGAAGTGCTACAGTCACGACTGGACCACGTGTATGTGCGGAAGAACCTGCTGTTCGATCAGTGGCGGCATATAACGTGCTGCACGCTCTGGACGACGTTTTTGGTTGTGTGTCCCGGAAACCTCACGCCGTTCAACATCTGCTTTTGGATGCTGGCCTGCCTAATGCCGGCGTCATGGAGGATTAGCGGGAAGCAACTCTCCCTGGCCCATGCAAGGCAGGCGCGCGCGCTATGGAGCACCCTATGAGTTGGCTGGATGCCATTTGGTCGGTGGCCGTCCTGGCCCTTTATGCACAAAGACCAGTTGCTGCACAGCGACCAAGCAACGACTGTGTACTAAGTGAGCTGAGCGAGCTGGTGGATGGGTGGCTTGCATTGAAAGCACGTGCTCGTAGCCTAGCATGGTGAGGAGCAGTGGATTGACAATGCACCATGCCAACGACCGCCGCCGAGTGCCCGGCCCATGTGGCAGGACTGCACACGCATGGCCAGGTGTTTCGCCATGCATCCTACTGCGGCGACGTACTCGCATACCGTATGCCTGTGCATGTGCTAGCTTCGCTGAGCGCCACCATAGACCTTGCCGTTATGCACCGGTGTTTGGTCATGTGCCAGCACCGGCATGTACAGATGTGTCATAGACGTGCGCTTGGTGAGCTGTGTAGTGTCGTTACACCACAGTATGTAAAGGTGTCTGTGGGGCGTGGTGTATATGTGCGCAGGTGTGGTTTGGTATTGTGCAGAGGTGTGCTACGGTAGCTAGCCAGACTTGTGGCTGCGTGTGCTGCGCATGGGAAGTTAGTCGCGTAGTACTGCCAGCTCAATTATGGGGACAGGCGGCCGTACACTGATTGATCTTCTGGAGTTACCCTGAAACCATGCCTGCCCCTGTGCTTGAAATTGTACCGGTACGTAGGACGCTGTGCCAGTGCTGCGCATGTATTACGAGCCTGGCTACGACACGTGCGCAGTGCATACACGGGCAGTGTTACTGCTTGGATCTTACTGCTGGGTAGTTGCAACTAACCCCTTGCTATCATGTGTCACATACAGGCGCGCCGTGTACTGTGCAGTGTTGGTTTTTTGTAATCGTGCAAGTGCATGGGCGCTGTTCCCTGCGGGGGCTGCGTGACGGCCTGTACGGTTATGTGTACCGGTAAGGGCAGCCGAGGTTCGCCTGCAAACCGTGCCATCGCCACGTTGCTGATGTGAGGTCGTGGGCTGAGGTTGTGCTTGACGTGTGTGCAGCACGTACGTACTGCTGCTGTTTGCAACTCTGGCTGCGGTGCTGGTTAGAACAATGTGCTATGACCAAGGAACCTCTGTCGGGTTTGGGTCTGAGCTCTGAGGCTGACGAGGCGGTGGATGCACGCGCTTCGCTTGAGCGTGGGCTCCCCACCCTGGGAGCGCAAGCTCCAATGGCGCAGCGGCGTTGCAAGGGAGTTCGGTACCGTGGCTATGGGGAGCGCGAGGGGGGCACCTGCAGCGAACTGCAACAGGGTCACGTGTGCGCATACTGTACGGCATACCAGTAACCATGTGGGCGTAGGTGTGTACACATCAGAAGCTCCTCCGGACTTCTATATTGCGGATAGCCTTACGTTGCAAGCGGCAGGCCAACATCGTGCTCTATATCTACGGCGTATGGGGTTCGGGCTGCGGTGTACTTGTGACCCATACCGTACCGTACTTGGTACCATACCAGCATGCCAGGACTCCTTTGCTACCGACGTTACCGTACGGAGTGACCGCATGTGGTTACCCAGGAGAGCCACTCCTGCGACCTGCTTGCCAAGGCGCAACACATGTCGGTGCCCAACTGCCTTTGCGTAGGTATGCGCTGTGGCGTTTATGCAGCGGCCCACAGCTCCAGGCGAACGCCCCACAGGCTTTCTTGCAGCTCCTTTCAGCAGTTGTGGCGTGGCCGAAGGCCCCGGTGCCTGACAGGCAAGTACGACTCTGCAGCTGTCATCACCATCGCAACCACCAGGTGGTCTTTGAGTGCGCTGCTTATAACGACCTTCGGTCTAGCAGTGGGCTCTGCTTTGAGCAGGACTTCAAGTCATGGTGGGACACTTCCTGTCCTGTTGGACGTTTTCTTGTTGCTGTACAACAGCAACGCAACGCTACATGATTGATTCCTGATAGGTGTGGTCGGGACCAGTAAGGATCGTGTGGCCACACCACCTGGAATGTAACACAAAAAGCCAAATGCCTAAAGGGGAGCGCCCTGGCCCTTCTGCATGCTGGCCTCTGAAGGAGAAGCTGGGCCGCGGACTGGTCAACACTCGCGCCGGGCGGGCAGTTGCCGACACGGCAGGGCAGTGCCACGTGGCTCGGAGGCAGGGGTCAATATGGGGCTTCCACTTCTTGCTGCTGCTTGCCGCCTTACAGTGCACACGGTGAGCGCCGCGCACTTCAGCTTCTGGTCTCGTGTTTGCAACCACGTGCCAATCTTTGCAATCACCTTCCCACACCGACCTAGTCCCGTGCACATTCGCCATCCAGGAATGCCGGCGCCAGGGCATGCTGCTCCTAGGGCTCGCAGCTTCACACGTGCCCTCAGCAAGCGTCACAAGTTCCTTGCTACTGCTCCTCTCTCAAGAAACGCCCGTCTACGGATGCCAAAGCAGCATAGCTACAGCCTAACATGCTCTATCCCCCTCATACTAGATTAAACAGCAAAATTGCAAGGAACCACCGGACACCAACACACTTCCCTCACACTGCCCGTGGCTGCGGGTGCCAAGCCCCGAGGCACTCACCCACCCTCACCCTCTCTCAAGAGCGCTACCCGAATGACATACTTTGTGGCTCACTGGAGAGTCCTTTAGGTGAAAATGTTGTAGGAGTCCATGGAGGATGCTGACTGCGACACGGCGCTCCAGTCGAGCTGGTCCGCATGCGTGATGGAGGTCCCAACGCTGCCGCGCTTTCCAGCCCCCGACAGGCAAAACCACATGCTGCGACCTTGCCCATGCATCTCGTGCGACTTGTTGATCATGGCCTTGATCCCCTCGGCATCCTTCGGCAGCGAGCCCTTCTGGGGCACCTTGAATGGCGCCGTAACTCCTGCGTGGCACCAGCCAGGATCATGTTCTTTTACCCGTCACGTGTCACATATTCATACTCAGAACTAGGGGAGGTGCTCTGGGGTGAGTGGGGTCAGGAGTAATCGTCCAAACGTTATAAGGTATCCCATGACGCTCTGAGCAGGGGGGCTGTCCGTCGCCACGCCGCGACAGCCAGCCGACAACAGTCAGACTCGAGCAAGAGCAGTATGTTTAATGTGCTGTCAAGCACTCACCAGCAGCGGCGGCCTCGGCACGCACGACCATCGTCCGCCGAGACACCACCCCGCAAGGACGCATACCAGAAATAGCACAGTTCATCTTACTAACGTAATGTTTATAACTGTCTACCTGTCGACGAGGAACCAGCCACGTGTGGTGCAGAGGACGGCCCTGGTGCAACCCTTGCGATAGCTGCAGGCCGCTGTTTAGGTGTACATATACAACTACGTGTCCATATTATTCAGTACAGCTCCATACGCGTTCTTGTGATTGTCTCTGATAGCTGACTGCGTCCTGTACGGCCTCATTGCAAGCGACAAATTTGGTTGGTACTCCCCTTGAATTTGCGAATACGACTATCCCAACTTTCCGGTGGATATCGTTATGAACAACAAATGAATTGGGGTGCGAGGGTGCCGTTGTGAGGCGGTCGTCAAGGACTGCAACACACCACAAGAAAACAATGGGCCTCACGCACACCACAGGAGCCCTGCCAAATACATATCAGTGTAGCGTTCACTCTTCTACTCGTCGACGCGCAGAATTGACGTCTGTGCTGGTTGGAGTTGGGCTTCCGTCGGTCCCACGCCATGAATTGGCCGCCACGCACTCGGCTCTCCACCACAAAGCTCGCCGACGCAGCACGCTTACAAGCGTCACTGTTAGCGGTAATGCCCTAACGTCTCACGAGGAAGCCTATGTGTCGCTGCCGACAAGTTCGGGCGCCGCCCGGGGTCCCCGGCCTGGTGGGCTGCAGCTCCAGGCCCGGCCCACCCGCCGACATGACGGCAGCTCTCTTGGGCTCCAGCTTCTACTCCCCAAACAGGGACAGCTTGACATAACCGTGGGATGGCCGGAAGACCTGAACCTGTCAACCGGGGCGCCTGGGGGTGCGGCCAGTGAGCCCCCGGTGTCCCGCCCGCACGCACATGCACCGCGGAGTGGCCCAACTGAGCCTAGCCGTGCGCACAGCTCGCTCAGCGCGCCGTTGAGTGACGATGCACAAACTGATGTGGGGCCGTCCAGGGGAGCTGCTGAGGTTGGCTCTTCAGCTGCCTGGCCATGGGGGGACACCCCACAGGCGGCCTGCCCAGCGCCCCAGCACCTCATCCAGGCACGGCAGGCACGTGCACACCAGCAACAAACTGCAGTTGGCAAGGAGGGGGCCGTTGGACCTCCGGGCCAACGTGTGCGAGGCGTTGCGGGAACAGGGGTCTCGGGCCTCGTTAGCGGCACGGGGCGGCCCAGCAGGGCGGGTGGGGCGGCACCGCCTCCTGGTGCAACTGGGCTGTATGCGAGTCCGGTGAGTCACGGTTCAGCCAGGGTTTGCTCAGTGTTGTGTCGGACGCCGTGCTGTGGGGTACAGGGTAGGCAGCCTATGGCTGGCCTGCCACCTGGTTGTTGCATGCGGCGGCTGTTACCCGATGCAGGGCGGTGGTCGGCCCACGCGCGCAAAGGCACTTCACCCCTGCCCCGTGCTCCGGCTTGGGTGCTCATGCCCTGCCGCGAGTCAACTGTACGCAATATGTCTGGACGCACACCGAACACGTGCAGGCACGGCACTCGTGAAACACACATCACCTGAGATTACGTAGCAGTAACCGCCTCCTGCCGGCCTCGCACGCTGTTGATGCCCCGCAGGCCACGTGCCTGTCCTTCCTGGAGGAGGCGGCCACGGGACCACCACCAGCGCAGCAGCAGCAGCACCACCCGCACAGCCACCAGCACCACCACCAGTACCAGGAGCAGCAGCTGGAGCTAGAGCGGCAGCTGCCCTACGCGCTGGCGTACCACTGCCGCAGCGGCGGCCTGCGCATGCACCAGCTGCTGCACGCGGCGCGCCTGTGGCTGCGCCTCCAGGCGCACAGCTTGGGGCGCGCACACCATGCGGCGGACGATCGCCACTGGCACCGCCAGCACCAGCACCAGCACTGGCAGCACCAGGCGGCAGTACATGGGAAGCGACAAACGGGTCCCGCCAGGTGCGCATGCGCATAGGGAGCCGGCACATGGGTGTGTATGAGAGGAAACATTGTGTATAGCGCTCGTTGCTGTTGCACGCTTATGAGTGCCAGTGCCGGAACTCAGTTGGCAGCACTGAGCACACAGCGGGAAGGTTGGGCCAGGGCGGTTTTCACGTAGGCTTGTGTCAGGAAGCTTGACATAATTTGGGCACCGATATGGTTCTTACCCACAACCTCTCGTTGCCCCGGCCTCCGCAGGGCACCGCATGCAGCAGGCGGCCCGGAACTTGTAGCGTCTCTGGCGGAGGCGTGCCTAGAGCAGCTACATGTGCTGGAGGCACCGCTGCATGCCGCAGCTGCCGCGTCTCCAGGCCAGGGAGCAGCAAGCACTGTGAGCTACATGGGCCGGCAAGGGCGCGGCCGGGAGCAGGGCCGGGGTGGAGGTGGGGCCCTGGACGGGCAGGGGGAGCTGCAAGCGGCTAGGGACCTTCGGCTTGTGGAGCAGGCGGCGCAGATGCTGGTGCTGCTGGTGAAGCTAATGGAGCGCGCGGGCGGCAGCAGCAGCGGCAGCAAAAGCAGCAGTGGTTCCAGCAACAGGAGCTTGCAGGCCCGAACTGAAGACGGCCCCCAGCGCCGTGGGACCGAGGGGCAGCGAAGTGTGGCAGACAGTTGGGAGGAACAGCGCGAGGGTGTGGGCGACGGCGAAGGCGAGGGAGGGGGCAGCGACGTGGTGATGTTGCCGCTGGTGCACGCGGTGTCATGCTGGGGCGTGCGCCTTGGCCTGGCGTCAGCACTGGAGCCGCGGCCGCTGCAGGACCTGGTGTGGGCGTTGGGCAAGCTGTACTGCCCGTCGTACGACGAGGGCCACTACGGCGACCTGCCGTACATGCAGGCGTTTCTGCAGCAGCTAGGAGAGCGGCTAGAGCAGCCGGGGCTCCTGTCAGGCATGGCGCCCGTGGGCCTTTCCATGCTCGTGTACGGCGCTGCAAAGGCGGGCATGCCGTACACGTACGGCGCGAGGATGCAGGTGTACGGGGCTGTGGCCGAGGCGGCGAGGAGCGGGGGATGCTCGCCTCAGGCGGTTGCAAACATGGCGTGGGGGTTGTCGCGCAGCGTGGCCGTTACACCCGCTGAAGCGACTGCTGCTCCTCAGGCGGCTGCACAGCAGCAGCAGCAGCAACAGCAGGGGCACTTGCAACAGCAACAAGGACAAGGGCAACTGCCGCTGTTTGCACCTGCGGGACAGCCTCACACCGCCGGCTCCCAGCCCACCGGCGCAGCACCACCACCAGCAACGCACGCACAGCCACCACGCCGCATGCCGGATGGCACCCAAGCAGAGTTGCTGGCCCGCCGCACTGCCCTAGATGCCCTGGCCCTCGCAGCCACCTCCACGGCCGCCCCACAGCCCAACCCCACAACAGGCGCCTTGTCGACGCAGGAGGGCTTGCTCCGATTCGCGCCGCGTGAGGCCGCCAACCTGCTGGGGGCGCTGGCTGCCCTAGGCTCCTTGCAGCGCCACCCGCAGCTGCTGCACCAGGCCTACGCCTACTGCGCTGCCCGGTGGCTAGACTTGGGCCCTCGGGACGTTTCGGAGCTGCTCTACGCCTTCGCATCAGCGCAGACCAACCCGTCGCACACCTCCACAGCCCCTAGCGCGTTGACACAGGCACACCAGCTGACATCGCCACCTGCGGCTGCTAGCTCAGCCTGGGGTCTGCAGCACCAGGCGGGCGAGGGCTGGACAGGAGGCGGTTCTCCCTTGCTCGGATCGCCACCAACACCGCCTGTGCCCCTGCCGAGTGAAGAGCTGCTGGCACTGCTCGAGCGGCGCTGTGTGGATCTCATGCCGTACATGGAGCCGTACCAGCTGGCCACGGCGCTGTGGGCGTGGGCACACCTGGCGGCGGCGGGCGCTGGAGCGGGCGGGGCACACCAGCCTGCGGAGCTGCTGGCAGCAGTGGGGGCACGCCTGGACGATGGGGCAGCAGCGTTGGGGGCAGCGGCAGGAGGTGATGAGGAGGCGGAGGAGGAGGCGGGGCCCAGCAGCGACAGGCGCGGCAGTGAGGTGTGGGTGCAGCTGCCTGGGGAGGCGCTTGCGAGGCTGCTGTGGGCGTTGGCGCGGCTGCAGGCGCCGCTGTCGGACGCGGCAGTGGGCGTGCTGTGCGGTGCGGTGGAACGCCGAGTGGGCGACCTGGACGCGCAGGTGGGGGCACGTCCCTGGTTTTCTGTAGCATCAATACTACCGTATTCCCTTTTATCAATGAATTTGGGGACTGCCCACGTTGACGCTGTGGTGGCTTCGAATCAGCCGACATGCACTCTTTAACAAACCACGTCTCGGTTGATGGGCACATCTGTAGGGTCGGGCAACTGCTCTGTCTGCTGATGCGGACTGTGGTACGTATTCAAGCCCTTCTTTGCCCCTCCGTTACCTCCATGTGACCACAGAGCCTGCTGATGGTCTCCTGGTCCTTGGCCGCCCTCCGCGTCGCCAACCCGCCCCTGCTGGAGGCCCTGGCCGCCCGCCTGTCCCAGCAGCTGCCCGCCCTCACCCCACCCCAGCTGTCCATGGCGCTGTGGGCCACTGCCCGGCTGCTGCAGAGCAGCGGCAACACGCTCCACGGCATGGCCACCCTCAGCCTCTTCAGCAGCAGCAGGTCAAGGGAGGTCCTCCTCCGCGCCCTGCCCGGCATGTCCCCCAAGGATCTCGCCGTGCTCGCCTGGTCGTACGGTGCCGTACAAGCTAGCCCCGGCGACCGAGCGCTGCAGGCGCTGTGGGCGCGTACGGCAGCCGCGCTGCCGTACATGAGTCATCAGGGGGTGGCGATGGTGGCGGGCGCGGTGGCGCAGCTAAGGAGCGAGGGGGCAGCGAGGGAGGTGGGAGGGGATGCGTTGGGGGTGGAGGAGCTGCATGAGAAGCGGCTGGTGCGGGCCCTGGTGGTGGCAGTGCTGCAGCGGATGGCAGCGGCAGCTGCAGCGGCGAGGGGGCCTGGGAGGGCAGGAGGGGATGGGATGCAGGGCGTGCGGCTGTCAGGAAGGCAGGGTGCGGCGTGGCTGTCCAGCGCGGTGTGCTCGCTTGCGAGGCTGGGGCCCGCGCGGTGGGCTGGCGGCAGCGGCAGCAGCAGCAGCGACAGCGGCAACCGGAGGGCCGTGGCGGCGATGCACTTGCTGCAGCTGTCGTGCGTGCACGCGCGGGCGCTGCTGCCATACTGTACGGCACGGGAGGCGGTGCCGCTGCTGTGGGGGCTGGGGGTGGTGGCCCGGGCGGCGGCGGGTGCGGAGCTGGAGGGAACGGCTGCGCAGGGCGGGGCCGTGGGCGTGGTGGTGGGCTGTCCGGGGGATGTGGTGGAGGGGCTGGTGGGTGTGGTGGAGGAAGCGATCAGGTTGGATGCGGCTCACGCCGCCGCAGGGGAGCAGGCCCAGAGGCACGGCCATGGACAAGGGCAGCAGCAGGAGCACCCGGGAGAGCAGAAGGGGCAGCAGCAGCAGCAGCAGCAGCTGGACGGTGGCCTGCTGTCCATGTTCCTCATGGCCTGCGTGGCGCACCGCCACCGGCCGCCGCCGGCGGTGCTGCAGGCGGCATGCGTGCTACTGCTGCCGCACCTGGCCTCCCTGTCGTGCCACACCCTGTGCGAGGTGGTGTGGGCGGTGGCGCTGCTGCAGCCCACGGACCCGGGGGCGCACGCGCTGCTGCCCCTGCACCTCATGCAGCAGCAGCAGCAGCAGCAGCTTATTGCTCCCCTGGGCGACTCCACTGTCGCTGCTGCTGCTGGTAGCATTGCGGCTGTGGGTGCAGCTGGCGGGGCAGGTGTGGCTCCGCACGGAAGCCAAGGCACCACAGGAAGGCAGCTGATGGGCCTGGGCGGCCCGCACGGCTCACAAGTAGCGGCAAGGGGCAGCTCCGGGGCTCTGCACGGCCCAGCACCGCCGACCAAGCGCTCCGCTAGTGGGGTTGGGGGTATGCATTGTGCACAGGAGGGCGCAGACCCGTTGTGGCGGTGTGTTGCGGGGGCGTGGCGGCGGGCGCAGGCCGAGCGGCGGGCGGCTAAGAGGGCGGCGGCTCAGCGTGCGGCAGAGCGGCGGGCGGCGGCCGTGACAGCCGCCGCTGCCACACCAGGCGCCACTGCCGCGTCTTCCACCACCACAGCAGGTGTTGCTGGTGCTGGTGGTGGCGGTGCGTCGCCTACTGCAAGCTGCTCCTCAGGCGGCAGCCAGGGGCGGGAGCGGGGCGTGCGCGTGCGCCGCGCGCGCGTGGCGAGCCGCCTGCGGCTGCGGCTGCTCCGACAGCCGCGCGGTCTTCGGGCAGCTGCTGTCGCCAGGCGGCGCTCGGGGCCAGGGTCAGGGTCAGGGGTGGAACGCCTTGAGCGCATTGAAACCGGAGCTCCTGCCCCTAGCCCAGCTCTACCCGGGATGAGCTCTTCAACCTCCTCGGCGAACACCACCTCCCCACTCGGCCCACCCGCCCTCGCCGTCGTGACCCCGCGCCCCAGCCGCCGTGCGAACGGCAAGGCAACAGCAGCCGCCGCCGGCGCAGGGACACCGGGAACCGCAGTACCGTTGCCAGAGGCACCAACTGACAACCCGTCCACAGCCGCAGCGCCTACCGGGCATAACAACTTCACGGCCCAACGGCAACGGCCCTACGGCCCAACGGCAGCGGCTCTCAGGTCGCCCATCTACCCGCCCGCGCGCGAGGCGCTGACCCGTGGGTCGGCCGGCGCGCGGCTGCTGCTGCATCGCTGCCTGGCGCTGCTGGGGCGGCGGCTGGCGGTGGAGCGCAGCCAGCTGCTGTCGCTGGACGGCCTGGTGCGCCTGAGCTGGGCCATGTGCGTCACGCGCATGTACGCGCCAAGGTGGGTGCGTGGTGGGTGCGTGGTGGGTGCGTGGTGTGACAAGATAAGGAACAATGGACACTGTACACTGGCGTTAGTAATCATGGGTGGCGTTGGCGGGTTTGACTGAGCTGGGTCATGTGCATTACGCGCATGCACGCATCAAGGTGTGTTGCGGCTTAGCGGGCAGCGTGTGGGGAGAGCGTTTGAAGTTGGCCAGGCGAGAGCGGAAGTAAGTATGCCGTTGGGTGCCCACTGCTGCGCTGTGGAGATATGGGGAGTCGAGTCCGGGTGGGAGGTCAGTGGCCTTCTCGGGAGTACGACGGAACGATGCTCTGCTTCCCCGCGTCGGCACCCTGCCATACGAGCGCCACTACTCCTGCCTTTTGCTGTTACGCATGCCCAACGCAGATACGCCGCGTCGCTTACTTCCCACTCTTGTTCATGGCGGCTGCGCCCACAGGCTGTTCCGCTACTGCCTGCTGCGCTGCGTGCGCTGTGACACCTCCCACCTGGCCGCCCGCCCTGCGCTGCTTCGCGCGCTGGTGGAGGTGCGGGCCATGGCGGCGCGGGGCCGGCCCTCGACATGGCGCCGCCTGCGTCTGGACTGGCGCTGGCGGCAGCAGCGGCGGCGGGGCGCAACGTGGGCGGTGCGGCCGGCACACCTGCTGCAGGTGGGTGTGGGGCAAGCGCGGTGAGAGTGACAGGGGTGCTGGCCTTGCCTCTGTCAGAGGCCAGTGGATGCGACCAGTGGACATGCTGCAGGCGGGTGGAGGTCGAGCATGTGTTCATACTACAGCGCAGTGGGGAGTCTGCATAGGCTTGGGGGAGGGGGCGAAGCGAGGGGGCGCGAGCAGGGGCAGGAGGCCACCACCAGCAAGGAACAGGCGGCCTGGCGCGGTGCGTTCCTTGTGTGGCGGCTCCCTGGGCAGGTTAGTTTACCAGTAGTAGGCCCGTGTTTGCAAGGGTGCATACTGGAACTGGGGGCGGTAAGCTAGGTGTTATTGTGGCCACGACCAGTGGTGGGCCCGCTTGGAAGCCATGCTGAGTTACTCACGCCCGTTTCTGTACGAAGCAAGATGGTGTCAGGGCCAGAACATCAGTTGTTCAGCTGCTGCTGTGGGAAGATCTGCGGGGGCGCGTTTGTCATGTACCGTACGCGCAGTAGTGGGGTAGACTGCGGTCGAGCCGGCGTCTGTCCCCGGGCGGGAACAGATCACAGCCGTGTGCTCTGCCTCAGCTCACAGACGTGGCTGACCCCACAGTGCCTCCTTGCGTCGCATCCCCACCCGCCGCCCTCAGGCCCAGCCCCCGGCTCTGGTACGGCAGCTGCTTCGCGCCCGTGCGGCGCTGGACGCTGCGGCTGAGGAGGCCGAGCTGGCCGTTCGGTGGCGCACCACCTTCGAGGGCGAGCGGCACGCTGTGCTGTGGCTGGGCCGCCGCACCGCATGTGCTGTGGTGCTGCTGGCGCCGTGGCAGGTGGCAGCCAACGCAACAGCAGCAGCAGCTGGTGGTGGTGCTGGTGCTGGTGGTGGCGGCGGTGTGTTGGCGGACGGGGAGGTGACGGTGCGGCTGCTGCGGCAGAGGGGCTGGCTGGTGGCGGCGGTGGATGTGGGGGCGTGGCTGGCGCTGCGGCAGGAGCAGCGGGTGGGGCAGCTGCGGGCGGTGGTGGGGGCCATGAGGCAGGCGGCGAGGGAGCGGGTGGCGGCAGCGGTGGCGGCAGGGATGGCGGCTGGGCCGGGGGCTGTGGTGGGCAAGGCGGCACGGAAGGGGAACAGGAAGCCGAAGCAGGGGACTGCTGGTACTGGCAAGCGGTGAAATGGTGTTGTGTGGATGTCGTTAGTGCTGCCGTATTGTCCGACCCGTAGAGGTGAAGTACGTTTGGGGGACGCATTGCGTGAGCGGTGGTCAGCTCACTGAGTGGCCAGTCCCTGCGCTGGAGGGCGCCCAGCGGCCAGAACGCGCTTGAATCACGTGTTGCATGGTCTTGCAACGAGGCCTCGGCTGAGCACAAGCTGGCGCGCCTCCATGCATTCACTGAGGTTGCAGACGCAATGCCAAGGATGAGGCGCTGCTGGCAGTTATTATGATATGCGCAGGCCAATGATTAGGGTACATTGTGTGCAGCGTGGCCATGCAACCAGGATTCCTCTGTAGCTCGAATACCGTAGGTGGCAGGGCATGGTGCGGCTGCAGACAGTGGGGATACCGTTTAGTTGCAATCAGCGACCAGTAGGCTAGGCCTGGCTGGGCTAGTGCACCCTTGATAAGGGGGGGGGAGACGGGGAGTCATCTGCTCAACGCTGTGGCGTCTGCATGTGCCAAGGCAAAGGCATGAGCACTTGCGCGTGCACTTGTAAACATTGTCAATGCACAATGGGATAGCGTGTAGGGGCAACGTTGCCATGGAAGTGGCTATGCGGCAAGGGTCCCAGGCAATCAGCCGAACGCACTATAGCCTGTGACTGCCAATGGGCGTCCAAGGAGGGGCTTTCGCAAGGCCATGCGTAGCTCACGTCACGTGGCGCAAGGCGCCGTACAGATCCATCGCATGCGGCGGCCGCGATGCAATGGTACAAGCACAGTACACGCTCGGGCATACAACGGCAAGCACGCAAACAGGCAAAACAGGAAGGTGCTTTGGCACACATAGTTTTAAGGTGCGTACTGTGACAGTGAAGCTGTGCAGCCCATGTTCCAGGATCTAACCTCATGCATGACCATTCTGCTCTGACCTGGCCCCCAGTATTGCACACAGGTCCGCGACACGGGGCACAGTTCCTTTCTGGTACGAAGAATACCTACCTGCTGACGTACCCTGAGACACCAGTTTACCACCCAACTGTAGCAGTGCCCCGCCCAGAAGGTTGCGTCCTGCCCAGTCTGCTTCCAGGGGGTGCCTGCCTCTTCCGCTCGCAAGACAAAGCTCCTGCACGTCTGCTCCCAGGCCAGCCCAGGCTTCCCTGTCTGCTCCTGTCAGGAAGGCCTCCGTAGCCGCATTGCTGGTTCAAGCAGTTCGATTTTGCATGGAACCTTGAGGTTTTGCCACACGGAGCACAGGAAGGGTAGATATACACGCTCACACGTTACACTATATACGCAGACGACTTCGGTCATGCTTCTAGCACTACTCCTCAACGGTCTAGACTGAGAGGCTACACCAGCCAACTGCCGTTTCTACACACGCCTAGGCACACCGATATACCATTCTTCCATTTGCAAAGGCGCTGCCTAGCACTTTACGAACCAACACAACAACGGGTCGAGCCAACATCAACCGAAGAATTATAAGCCCGTGAGCCAGCGTCTTAATGCTGCAGTGCGCTGCATGCATGCAGGATGGTGATGCACGCGTACAGTCTTGGGCCTACGTCACGCATCATTGCAACCTTAGCAGCGAGACACCCACCTGAAGCACCTGCACCGTTGTAGCACTCTGTGAAAGCACCAACTACCGTGCAGTATGGTGCAGTCTTACTGCCAGTGGGGCCAACATGGCTCTCCACCGACTCCTGATGCAGTTGTTTTGTCAAAGCACATCGCTGCGCATTAGGGAGGACAAACGCACACATCGCTGCGAGCCAAAGGTTCTAGGCCAGTTGCAACGCCACACCACGACACACCACGTGGACTATTGGTCGTCCCAAGAGCCTGCTAAACACAGCCTACAGTGCACAAACACAATGCAACACGCGTTGCAAACCAAAGTAGCACACACATGAATTAGGTACAGGGCAAGAGATGCGAGCCGTCCTGCTCGAGTGGGGTGCGGGCACAAGAGACTACCCTCCACACGAAGGGCGACCACGACAACTCCCACTAAAGTTGGCTCAAAACCGTAACGACAGTTCACATACGTCACAGGTTGCCCTGAAGGCGAATATCGCCAAAACACCTTCACGGCTCCACTGGCTGCGAACGAGGACTTCCAGCATAGAGGTCGCCGGCGAGGCTCCTTGCTGCATGGCCCATCAAGTTCAAAATGTACATGTGCCTTGGTGCTTACTAGCTGAAACTCTTGTTCTTCTCGGGGCCTTGTGCGACGAGGTGAGCAGCGCCGAAAGCCAAGCGACACGACGTTCTCTGACCTCCGACACCAAACGCCCATGGGAGCTCGCTATCAGAAGCTCCTGCTGATCCAATTATACAGACCGGCTGGCCAGCCGCAAATTGTCACCGCCTCCGCGTGCTCCTGCTCGACGATGCCGCAGAACTGCCATGGGGCTCCGCCATAGCAAAATTGAAGGAGCCTCTGCCTTCCGAATCACCATCGGACTGCCTACCGAAGATGTCGAAGTCACCCAGAGGGCCCGAGTCCACCCTGCGGGGTTCGGGTAGCCCGAAGGGCACATGGGTTGTGAACCGCGAAGACGACATAGCCCGATGCATTGCGACACCGCCACGACAGCACATTTGCATTATCAACTATGCGTTGCGCTCACCGGCGGAGCGTGTAGCGAGGTGGGCCGGTCGCCATTGGCTTGGAGGACACGCTCGTTGTCCGCGAGCGCTTGGAGCCGGCCGCCAGACCAATGCTTGCAAATGCGTAGTCCAGAACTGGTGGCGGTACGCCAGGAATCATTGTAGCAACGACGCGGCGCAAATCACGCTCCATCCTGAGTGCTTCACGTCAGCTTTTTAAGAGAGCGTTCCGAGCAGAATTGCGACAGGATGAGATCTTTTTGCCACTTGTGAACGTGTAAGCTTCCTGTTAACAAGAGCTCAGGAGACGCTGACGTTTTATGATACGAGAGTAGGGGAGTAGGGTAGAATGCAGTCGAGCAGTTGCAGGCCAGCTGGACGTCTGCTCAGTATGATGCAGCTGACAACAGGACATATAGAGATTAACAACAGAAATTGTTCTTTTCATTTAAACTTATATGCAGTTATGAGGACTCACAGACCCTGATCCAATTCGGTCTGGATCCACGTACGTCACACACGTGGTTAGTTTCAAGGAAGCTGTGCACGCGTTCGCGATCAGCCGCCGCGTCGCAAATTCCAAGAAGAACGTATTTTGGTTGACTTATATTGCCTTACCCTGCTCATGAGCGTGGGTTGCGGTTTGGCAAAACAGCCCTTTTTTGCCGTTTGGGGGTAGCTACGGTGAAGGTAGGTATCACCTGGCGCTTTGATACCTGTCATGTCAGAATAATTAAATGTACCACGGAGTGCTTCCCTTAATTGGTCAAACTGAAGACGCGTTGCGAGTATCGCGTTTTCAATTGTCCACACGTGTCTTCTCAAGGCACCTCGCCAGCGCTCGCCCTGCAGCTCGCAGGCACCGGCACTGCACCCGGCATTGCACCCGGCCCATTCGGACCCCATGTACCAAGACGGGTTGTCATCCTCTATGTGGTACATACTACTCCATGCGCGGTAATAAAGACGCAGATGAAAATCTCAAGTGGAGCGTTGCAAGGACCACCCCAACCGCACCAACCTCCAATAGGTCGGCCATTGGGCTCAGGCCCTGCCTAGCGGCCCACAGCCTTCGCCGCCAGGGTGCTCTCCAGCTGTCCCCACTCCCCAGCATTGTCATCTGGTGCCTGCCCACGCATATGCTGCGGGGCGGCGGGGGTAGCAGGGGGCAATCACCTTGTGCTACCCGAAGGGCCTGCTTGCAACCCGTTGCGTACTCAGCTGGGAAGACCCCTGGATCTTGTGTAGCGGTGCTCATATATGTACCAGCTTGCATGCAAGCACTGTCTGGCTCTGCACATACGACTAGGTTGGCTCCTGCAGGCTCCTGCAGCGAGCTCTGCCGCCAACAACAGGGTCGCGGGTGGTTGGTTTTGGCTTCTGTCGCTGGTGTAGGTGCGTGCTGGGTGGCGTGTCTGGAGGTCGGTTTTGTGCTGGTCGGGCGGTTTGGCCGGCAGTCTGTCCTACGACGGGTTGCTCCTCCTAGGCGTGGGTTGAGGTCGCGGTAGCGGTTGGGAGGCGGGGTCGTGTTGCTGGTCTGTGGGGCTGCCGTTGCTTGCCTCTCGGCATAGTGCGTGTTTGTCGTGGTCGCCTGTTTCGGCGCCTGCCCGCTGGGGTTCTGGTGGTGTCTTGTGCGTGGTTGGAGGGTGGGTTGGGGGTTGGGGGTATTGTCGTTACGTTGCCTTTCCCCCTTTCCCCCTTTCCCTTATCCTTATGGGCTTCCCTTGCCCTTGGTGTCTTTGGGCTTGTTCCCTTCCCCCTGTTCTGTGCTGTTTGGTTTCAGGTCCTCCCCTTCTCTAGGTGTTCCCCTTTTGCAGTTCTGGGTGCGCTGGGTTTGGACGTTGGTGGTGTTGGTGCGTGCTTGTGCTGGTCGGGTTTTGACTTCCCGCTGGCCTGTCCTCTCCCGTCTCTTCACCTGTAAACCTTTCCACAGAAGAAAAACAAAAGGTCCAGTTCACCGTTTTTGACGGCGGCCGTCCCCTAAAGCCGTGCTGCACTTGTGTACGCCGTAAATCCCATGGATGGGAAACCCGGACGTCCTGATTGCGTACTGTACGGTGCTGACACTGTGGCTGGGCGACGTGTTTGCCCTTTGTGTGTGGTCGCCCGGTCACGGCTTGTCACGCCCAACTACCGTCTGCGTGCACACTGAGTCGAGACACGCACACTTGACAGTCATGCTGACCGTCATTCTGCAGCAGGTATGCAACGCAAGACAACGAGCAAGCTTCAAACAAGAACCGACAAGAGTTCTACGTCATCTTACATGACAGTGTGCAGTAACGTTGCATGCCACATTGCATCGATCGTGATCTGCAATGGCAGGGCGACGAGCATCTCTGCTATTACGGCACACGGTGTTTCCCTGACCTCACAACGGAATCACCACGTGCAGCAAGGGACTACCTAGTGCTGACAACGGTATGCAGCAATCCGTGCTTGGCATGCGCATGAGTCAGCCAGTACACCACCGTTGCGGTGGGAATGCATCAAGGCATGGATGAATGGTATACAGCGCCGCTCCAGAAAGGCCAGAAACGATCGGGTTATATCACGCTGGTACACGCCAGGGACTGCGAGAAAGCCATGGGGCGGTGACAATACGACACACAGGACTTGAGCCCATGTGACCTGGCAGAATACTCACAGACGTCGTTCACACCCCGCAACCCGCGCGTTGGGCACTCGGTGTTGAGCAGGGACATGCACAACAACACGTCGCCACACACACACACACACATACACACATGTGGTCATTAGTTCGGCTAAATACACACATGACAAGCAATTTCCACGAGCACAGTCGCTACGGTACATATGATTGCCGTCGCACGCCGCGTTCAGAAGGTGTTGCCTGAGGGGCGCCCGGCATGATGGCGTGTCCGCCTGCACCGTCCCGCCTGGACAGGACAGGACAGCACCTACCGGCACCTGAAGCACCGACCATCCGCAGCAACACTCAACCATCGCACGCTCCTGCCCATCTCGAACAACACGGTTGTGGACCAAACGCAATCTTTACCCTGCTGTCTGTCCGTTAAGCCGCCATCCTAAATCGCGCATACCTGCGCACGCAGCAAGCAGCACCGTGCGAGCCCGCACCCACACAACAACTTACAACCGCTTCTTCCCAAGTTGGCTGACGTCACGCGCCAACCATGTTCATCTGGGCAAATCGAGTCCTGGCGGCCCCTCCCGGCTGCGGCACCGGCCCATGCGCCCCGTTCCAGCTGGTCCGCCCGCCCACTGCATTGCGTGCGTTAAGCGCCGAGTCGCTGTCGTAGTCTCGTTGCGAAGGCACCATCGGCATGGACGCGCGCAAGGGAGCCCCCGGGCCCCCAGGCCCCGACCCCGCCCCGCCCGCCGCCGCCTGCTGCAGCTGGCTGTGCTGAAGGGCCGCGAACCGGCTGGGGCCGTACCCGTTCTCCGATCCGCGCGGGGCGGGAGCGGGGGCCTTATGCGACACAGCGGGCATGAAGCCGCTTGGATCCCCCGGCCCCATAGCCTGCTTGCCGAATGCGCCGGCGGACCCCTCCTGATGACTACCAAATCCAGGAGACGACGAGAACGAACCCACGTAACCGCCCCCGCCGCCGCCGTCCAATCCGCCCCCGCCGTTGCCGCTGGCGCGCGGCAGGCGTGCAGGGGAGTTCCCGGCAGCAGGCGAGTTCGAAAACGAGCCAGACACTTGAGCCCCGGGCACTGGCCGGCCGCCAGTCGCCCAAGGGCCTGACGCCGCCGCCGGCGGCGCCCCGCCGTCCGACCCCACCATGTTGGCCCCCAGCCGCGCAAACCTGCTGGTTGCGACGGCAGGCACCCCTCCCCACGCCCCATTCGTCTCCGACTGCCTGCCCGTGTTGGTCTCCGACTGCCGAAGCCCGAACCCGTTCGTCTCCGAGTGCCGAGGCCCGTACCCGTTCGTCTCCGACTGCCGAGGCCCGTACCCGTTCGTCTCCGACTGCCGAGGCCCGAACCCGTTCGTCTCTGACGTCCTAACTGCCCCACCGCTGCCATTGCTCGCGCCCGCGCCAGGCCCCAACCCGTTCGCCTCCGACGGCCGCCCAGTGCCCAGCGAGCCCCCGCCCATGTTGGACGGCCGCTTGCCTACCGCGTTCCCGTTGGGCAGCGACGCGGTCCTGGCCGCCACGTCAACATCCTCCGCGACCCCAGAGCTCCGCATGGCCATGAAGTCGCTCTGGACCGCCCGTATGGCCCGCACGCTCACCCCCTCCCCCTCCTCCCGCCGCAGCGGTGGCCGCGCACTGCCGCCCACCTGCCCCTGCATCGCACCCTGCCCCTGCGGCGACCCGCGCCCTCCCGGCGCCACACCTGCATACGCCCCATTCCCGGAACACCGGTTCTCCGCCACCGGCTGCCCCTGCCCGCCTTGCCCTGCCCCTCGCCCTCCTACCCCCGGCCCCGCACCTGCCCACAACCCAGGCGCCTGCGGCTCCTCTTCCCCTGGAGCAAAGGTGCCCAGCACTTCGTCCACGTCAAAGTCCGCACCCGACACCGCCTTGCTAGGCATGCGGCGCCGCACCGACGCGTGGCCTCCCGCCGGCGCGTGGCCCCCCGCCAGCGCCAACAACGCATCCCCCAAGCTGCCCTTCCTGCTCGGCATCTCGCGCAGCAGCGCCGCCGCCTGCCCCGCTGCGTCTTCCGGGTGGATGGACGGCTTGCGCACAGGCGCCAGCCCCTGGAAACGCACCTCCCCGACCTGCCTGTGCTGCCCCTGCCCCTGCTGGTACTGCTCCAGAGACTGCTGCAGCTGCGAGGAGCCCGGGTCCCGGCTCTGCCGCGACCCCTGGCTCTGCAGCTGCATGGAGTTCTGCTGCCGCAGCTGCTGCCGCTCCTGCCGCCGCCGCTGCAGCTCCTGCAACTGCTCCAGCGCGTCGCCGCAAAGAGAGCTGGACGAGCCCGCAGGGGACGCGCCCGCCATGTACGGCCCTTGCCGTACAGGCGGCGGCGCGGGGCCCGTTCGCGCAGCTGGCGGCGGCGCTGGCGCGGGCGTGCTGCCGCCGCTGCTGCCATACTGCTGCTGACGGGGCGGCATGGGCGGTATGGGCTGCTGTTGGTAGGGCCGTTGGGACGTGTGGTCGTCCCCAGACGCCTGCCCCTCCTGCACCTGGACCACGACCCGCCGCCTCGGCCCGCTGGTGGGCCGCTCGTCCGGCGGTGGCATCGGATACGATGGACCCACTGGGGACAGGGGTTGTTGCCGCTGCTGCTGGGACGACGGGTCCAACACCTGCGACCGGCTGTTGGCGCGGTGCTCCAGCGGCCGCAGGCTGGTGCCCTTTCCCTTGGGGGTGATGCTGTCATCCTGCAGCATCTCCAGGGCAGCCGCCTGGGCCTCCTCCGTGGTCCCGCCCATGCGGATCACGTCCAACGACTTCATACGGTTAGGCAGGTTGCGCAACGGCGACCGCTGCTGCTGCTGCGGTTGGTACTGCCCGCCGGTCACCGAAAGTGGTGTCGCAGCTGCGACCGCGGCTGCCGCCACACCGCCCTCGGGCCCGTACCCCTGCCGGGCCCCGGGAGCCGCCAGCAGCTGCTGCTTCCGCGCCGCGGGCTGCTGCTGCTGCGCCCGAGCCGCCGCCGCCGCCTGCAGCGGGGACGGAGCCCCCGATCCCCCGTAACTCTCGCTACCCGAGTCCTCCACATCCCTTCCGTCCAGCCGCTTAGGCCGCTGCTCCTGCTTCAGCCGCTCAGCCTCCAGCCGCTGCCGCAGCGCCAGCGCGGGCGGAATGTGCGGCTCTGCCTTCGCCGGCGCCTCCATGCGCACCTTTTGCGGGGAGGAGTGCGAGCTGGCCCCTCCGCCTGACCCCGGGAGGCCGTCTTTGCCCGTGGGACTCATGTTGATGCTGTTGCTGCGCGAGACGGAACCATGGGCAGCTGCCCAGGGGGCGGGGGCCTTGGGGCGGAAGGCGGATTTCGGCGGCTGAACCTGGGCTGGCTTAGTGACGCTGCCGCCGCGCTCTGCGACATAGCAAGGGAGGGCGATGTAAGGGTTGGAGCCGTGAGCAGCCATCACACTCAGCCGATTGGGAACAAAGCATCGGGGACATGGGCGCGTCCATACTGCCATCTGCCTGTACTGCAGCACGGTACCTGCTGCCAAGGCCTCCGCCATCTCCCGCTTCTCCCGGGCCTCCCGCCGCAGCCGCCGGATGGTCTGCTCCTCGGTGTCGCTCTCGTCGGCGCTGCTTTCACCATTGTCATCTTCCGAGCGCTTGCGTGCGCGAGCGGCGCGCTTTATGTTGGCGGTCTGCGGCGGCAGCATTGCGGGGCGGAGCTTACAAAAGGGTACAGCTGTGGTGTTTACCCCCGGCACTTGGGCCGTGCGGAACGTGCACATCTGAAGTCCGGACGCCCCATGCTCTTCACTGGTAAGATGAGGGAAACAGACAGAGGAAGGGGCTTGGTGGTCCTGGGATGCGCTGTAACTAATAAGCAGGAGAACCAGCGCTGCACGTACCCGTCCACCCGCGGTGAGGGCCCGCACGCCAGCGCCCTCGTAGTCCGAGAAGTCGTCGTTGTGGTTGCGGTGTTTTTTCTTTCTCCCGAAGGCGTTGACGTAATCCTCCCGCTCGTCCTCGCTGGTGCTTTCATCCTCATAAATGAAGCCTTCCAAGTCGTCGTCGTCTTCGTCAACGTCATACTCGTCCCTCCGCGAACCTATGCTGCCTGCCCTGCTGCCCACCTGGCTGTTAGCTTTGCTCGCTGCGTTACTCGCGGAGCGGCTCTGCGTCTTGCTGCCTGGCTGCCCTGCCTTTTGGATGGAGTTGGTGCGGCCGCTGGTGAAGCTCGAGTCCGCTAGGTGCTTCAGCTTGTTGAACAAGCTGGCCTTCGCAGGACTGTTGCCTTTAAAAGCCACGGTCTGCGCACAGCGAAGCGGATTCGACGTCTGGCCCTTGTAAACACGGGCAAGGTACACCGAGGTAGCCCGGCAACCGCTTGTACAGCGCCCAACTTACCCTCACGTCCGCCTGCTGGATGACTACATGCTTCTGTTGCTTTGCTGGAGGAGGTTCTGGCTTTGGACGGGATTGCTGCTGCGCAGGTGACCCAGGTTGTGCACCCTGAACGTTGAACGGGATGGAGGAGGGGGGACAGCGGACTGATTGCAGAGGGCGTCAGCAAGGCTGGATGAAGTCAGAGAATGCCATAAGTGGAATCCTTGGTGAAGTTCTTCCATCCTAACGTTCTGCCAACCTTGCTTCGAGTCTACCGGCGAGCTCTTACCCTTGATGGCCCCAGGTCTTGCTTGCTGTTGCTGGGCATTGCCTGGCCCTGAGCAGCCATGATGCGCTCCGCGGTGGTCATCGGACCTCCATTTCTCGCTTTTGGGGCCGGGTTTTCGGGCGCCGGCCCCTGGCAGAACAAACCGAATACCATTATTTATGGAATTGTCTCCTAGCTGTTTGTGTTGCGGCCTCTATCAGCGATGAGTCCTCTCAGCAGCGGGCGTCCCAGGTGCCTCCTCCTGGACTTCCTGGCGAAACTAACTCTTATTTCCATGTTATACTATGCTTGCAATGCCTCGTTGCATTTACCATATGAGGAGGTAATTGTAACTGGGCCCGAGCAGGAAACGCGCTTCAAGTAATTGTAGTATAGTAAAGAACTGATGCTGAAACATCGGATAGAGCGCGAATCAACGGATGGCCTCCAGCCGAAGCAGAGACACTGCGCCGCGGAATACGAGCACAACCGGTTTCAACTGTTGCGTCGCTTCTGTCGTTGAGCTTCTGACGAGCGCGAAGCACCGCGCCGCAGAGATCATGCCAAGCCAAGCCCTCAATTGTTACTCCGGCCGTAGTCAACCTGCTGGGAAGTAGGAGCACCGCGACCACCGGCACCGCTGCACGTGCGGTTGGTGCCCCTACCCTTCAAACTTGCAGCCCTGACCGCGGATGCCAGCACGCCAAGGATGCCTGCATACCGCTCAACTGGTGTTCGTCGATCCTTGTGGATAGTAACACAGCCATTAGTGACAAGGGGTATAGCATCCAGGCGTTGCCGTATGTCGCAGGTATGTTGATGTCCTGGTCGTGAGGGCGCTGCACATCCGCGCGCATATTAACCATCACCAATGGCACAGCTCCGCCGTCAGCTAACAGACGCAACGGCATACAGCCGCGTGCGTACAGTGTCAGGCGCTGGGCCCCTTCCCACCGCCACGCAGAAGCCGCGCAGCACAGGTTCACTAGAAGAAGGGCGGCGCTTGCTGCCACAACGCCATGCGATATGGCCACGCCCACTACGAGCATTTGGCAATCCTGCTCAAAGCAGAGACCACTGCTTAATGGAAGATCCTTGTAAGTATCACGCTCAAAGACCACATGATACTCATCCTCAGGCTTACCAGCATTACACTTAACACACGCGGGCGCAGTGATCCGGCACGCCTCCAAAGGCCATTTGCGGACAGGGCGCAGGCAAAGACAACTCAAGACCTGACGCTTATGGCGCGCCAAGGCACATCGCAACGTGGAATGTTCGACACAGCGCATGCCGGCAACACAGATGCGGAAAACGTAGTTCAGCCTTTGCGGCAAGTACGATACGCAACATGATCAACAACTGCACTCCGTGATGTACAGCAAGCGACTCAGCTGCCGAAGGCAATGAAGCCCCTTGGTCAAGTACTTAAGCCCCGGGCCTGCGCATGGCCCTGCCTGCAGTTGCCTAGTAAACGTACGGGACGATACGGTACCGCACAAGTGCGCAGTACTTGTCCCAGTCCTTCCCGTACTTGAGGCGGCACATGTGCTCGTCTCGCCGCTCGCGGTGTACAAGCAGGGCGGCGAAGTAGATGCAGTAGAAGTACGGCACCACGGAGGCCAAGCCAGTCAGGCCGGCGGGCATGCACCAAGCGACGCTGTGGGACAGTTGAGGAGGGTGCGCAGGTGGTGAGGTCAGGCAGGGGCCAAGGCACGGTGGTGTGTCAGTTTGCGCCTGGTCTTCATACGAGTGCTTAGGC
The DNA here is from genome assembly GCA_036984285.1 of Chlamydomonas sp. KOR1. NCBI lineage: Eukaryota > Viridiplantae > Chlorophyta > Chlorophyceae > Chlamydomonadales > Chlamydomonadaceae > Chlamydomonas > Chlamydomonas sp. KOR1. Next base: position 239,975 of record BQMZ01000008.1, on the reverse strand, counting down.
CGTTATACTCCCGTTTCACGCACCGCCCACCCAGTGCTCCAGTCCCCAGCCCCGCAAGGCCCTGACGGCCAGCCCCCGGTCCCGCCCACCCAGACCTGCTCATTCAGTCCCTGAGTGGCCCACCGATCACATCCCACAGTCCGGTACACGGCCCATGACCCAGCGCCCCACACAGCCTCACACTCGTGCCTCTGTCCTCAGTGCGTGACAGTGCCTGCAAGTGCGGATCGCGCAGCCCAGCAAACCTTCATACGAGTGCTTAGGCCGTTATACTCCCGTTTCACGCACCGCCCACCCAGTGCTCCAGTCCCCAGCCCCGCAAGGCCCTGACGGCCAGCCCCCGGTCCCGCCCACCCAGACCTGCTCATTCAGTCGCTGAGTGGCCCACCGATCACATCCCACAGTCCGGTACACGGCCCATGACCCAGCGCCCCACACAGCCTCACACTCGTGCCTCTGTCCTCAGTGCGTGACAGTGCCTGCAAGTGCGGATCGCGCAGCCCAGCAAACCTTGCAATACCTCTCCGACTTTCCTTGTGTTACTGTATGACGTACGCACCACTCACCCCATGATCCAGTCCCCAAAGTAGTTGATGTGGCGCGCCGTGCCCCACCAGCCGCTGATGATGAGCTGCGTGCCGCGCTCGGTCTTGAGCGTCTTGAGGTGCGCGACCCGCGGGTCGGCCGGGTTGCGGCGGAACAGGTCCTTCTGGCTGTTGGCGCCGCGGAAGATGTAGTAACCAACCGCCTTAACCGCCAGCACCAGCGCCACGCCCGCCGGGGTCAGGTACTGCGGGAAGGTGAGGACGAGAAGGGCTGGGTAGAGGTGTGTGGTGTGACATGTTGCACCAGTCGGTACAGCTTGTCGCCTTGTGGCGCTCTTGCGGGACGCATCAGGACCTTCGCACCAGCTGCTTGTAGGGTGGGCCCCTATCTGTCCGCCCTAAGACTACCAGATGCGCCGCAACTGCCCCATGAGCGGCCTGTCCACCGCGTGCCCCACGCCGGGGACGCACACACCAAGCGGCGTGACATACGTCACTCCAACACGAGCACAGCGCCAGCGGCCACCCCTGTGCCCCCATGCCGGCCCACCTGCGGCCTGTCCACCAGGTACCGGGCGCAGGAGGTGAAGGTGAGCGGCACCCAGGCCAGGTCCCCGAACGCCAGCATGAACCCGAAGCCGTCCGTGGTGATGTCCATGGTGGTCAGGATGGCCGCCTCGTTCCAGAGCGCGTCGGCCACGTAGTACAGCTGGAAGGCGTTGACCAGCAGCATGCTGTTGGAGATGGAGCTGCGGGGCAGCACGGGAAGGACGGTTCAGCAGGAATGCACGAAGGGGTTGACCGGCGATGTGCTGTTGGGAGTCTGCCCCAAGGCTCAGAATCAGCAACATGAAGGTACGGTGTGGAAGGGTACGTGTGGCGTGATGCCCTGGCCTTAAGACACGGTGCGGTGTGTGCACCACCACTTGCTTGCACGTCGCTGCACTTCTGGTGCTGGTGAATGGGGCTTGGTGTGCCCTCCTCATGTCTCAACATGTGCTGTACCTCCAATGGCAGCGCCTTACACGGGTTCCTCGCGCTCTGCGCGTACCTCCCATGGCAGCGACCCGCCCGTGCGTCTTGCCACGTAACATCCCGCTGTGCTGTCGCCGGCATACCGGTACGTCTTGTGAGCAACAACCATTGACACATGCACCATTGCCGTAGCGTGCATCGCACTGGAGCCGCACCCACCCGTGCAGCGCCAGCTGCTTGTGCGCCATGCCCAGGTTGATGAGCGCCCAACCGATGAGCCCCGGGTACAGCTCGCAGAACTCCTTGAGGTCCAGCGCCAGGGGGCCCAGGGTGACACGCGGGTTGAGCTCGCGGCCCATCCAGAAGTCGTACATGGGGTAGCTGCATGGGACAGAAGGCGTGCAATTGGGGTAATTACTAATGAGCAACTTGAGGTGTGGGAGACGTCTGTCACACGTAGATTTGTGGGTACTCTGCGGGGCACGCCAGACCGCTCTTAGCCGTGCCTGAGCTCATACTGGCGCCGCCCCCATGCTTGTGTTGCCTTGTGCCAGCACCAATATTCAGTGCATGCCAGCACGCACCCCGAGTTGCCGTGCGCGCTGAGCAGGGCTCCCCGCTTGAAGGAGTTGGCGTACAGGTAGACGGACAGCGCGGAGGAGAAGATGACGGAAGCTGTGAGCAGCGGCGCGAAGTTGTCGTACAGCCAGCCCAGGTCCAGCTGGCGCGTGTAGAACCCGAAGTACAGCGCCGCGCCGTACGTCAGTACGAACAGGGTGAAGGCTGCATGTGCACAGGGTGGCCAGGTGTGAGCTGCGTGCAACAAGGGCCTCAGCGCCATGCCAAGGCTGGGATAGGTTGGGCCCAAGCCCCGTGTGTTGTGTGCAGTGCGGGGAGGAGGGACGTTAAGGGTGGAGAAGCTTGGTCGCGCAAACAACCAAGCCGTGGCCAGTGGGCTGAACCCAGCCGTCGCCACACCAGGAGGGCAAGAAAAAGCGCCCGGCCAGCTGCTCAGTAGTCCCCCGGACGCTTTGCCCCACAGCTGTCCCAGTAGCTCGGCATTCTCCCCTGCTTCGGCGGCCTCAAGTACACCGCTGCTGTGAGCCATGCCAGCTAGTACTCCATCCAACGCCTCCAGAGGCAGATTTCACAAAATCGCTGGCCTACCCCCTATACCCCCTACCCCCTACCCCAAACCCCCTACCCGGTTGCCGTTGTCCCTTGCCGCACAAGCACCCCTCCTCCGCCCTCGCTACAATCTCCCTTTCCCGCCCGTCCCCCCCGCTCACAGTTCAGCTTGTAGTCGAGCCGCGAGCCGTTTGGCAGCACCACCCCCTGCGCCTTCTTTCCGGGCAGCAGCAGGTGCAGCAGCGCCAGACCGAAGAACCAGGCCAGGTACACAGCCATCGCCTCGTGCGTGTACAGCTTTATGGAAGATAGGGAACCAAGTGAAGGCAGGCGCAGCTCCGGGTAGAGAGAAGCGCAGAAGTCACGATTGCAGGCGAGGATGAGGCCATAGCACACGGCAGGGAGGACGAAGACGAGCAGGGCAGGGCCGTGGGGACCGAAGAACTCGAAGTGCTGGGTGTGGGGCTGCTTGCTGCTCGCAGCGGTGGGGCTTTGCTTCTGGGGTGCGTGGTTTGTAGACCCGTTGAATTTACTGGGGCTGCCGCCAGGGGCAGCGGCTTTTGCCATAGTGGCTCCCCCGCGTCCTGCACCTGCTCGGGGTGAACAGGGTGCCAAGGCGCCAGGGAAGTGCTTGGGTCACATTGAGCCAGCTGTTGACCAAGGGCGTGGATGCAATATGTTGCAAGCATGTTTTATTATGATAAGAAGGTAAGTATGCGATCGGCAAACGCGAGCGCACCTACCAATCGCAGCTGCGCGCGCGCCTTTACGCAGTGTCCTGCGCGAGATGACTTCTACGTGGACGCCGTGCGTCTAAGTATTTGATAACAAGAAGGTTACAACAGATACGGCCAGGTGCAACCGAGTGTATGTGTGGACCGCAGAAGGGATTGGTCGATGGTCGACGCGCGGGAAGCAGCCAAAAGAACACGGGGCTGCACGGAGCTTCAGTAAGTACGCGCCAAATAGATGACCTGCTACCCAATTTGCCCCCCGAGGTGCGACATACGCGCTGCTGTGCGGCGTTACGTGTACGGCATGAGGGATGGCGCAGCCCCAGGAAGCTGCAGCCCGAGGGGCTGTGTTTGTTACCTGCTGCAGCTTGCGACCTGTAACTTGCTTGCCCTCAGCGAACGCGTGTTACAGTATCAGGTTGGACGCGCGGGGGCCCAGCTGTTGCGCTGGCTGAGGGTACCGGCCCCATGCATGTACACCCCTGACGCACACCCACAGCGAGAGGGGTGGGAAACCCCGTGTCCCTAATGGCCGGGACCAGCTCTGTGTTTCGAGCGGGATGGCGCTGGGCTCTGGAAGGGGACCAAAACTGTAAAACCATACAATACAATACACCCTGGACATTGCGATGTGCAGCTAGCACTTGGTTAGCGCTACCTGTCCATCGAGTCCCAGGACACGGCGGTGCCACGTCCCGGCAGGCCACGCCATGTTGGCACCGGCGGAGCCCCAGCTTGGGTTGTTGCCTGAAACACGCGAACCCGTGGGTGGCGCCAGATGGTCAAACCAGGGTCAACGGTGCGATAGGCTGCACGGCGGCAGCACCAATTCCGTGCACACACGCAGCGAACTGCTGCCACTCGTGGCGCAGCAATAATCACAACCTCCAGCAACCTCCAACAGCGGCATGACACTGTATGCGGCCCAGGAAGGGCGGACTGCCGACCCACACTGATCATCCATGGGCAGTTTAAATGCACCAAAACTGGCAGCCTCACTTCCTCAGTCGGGCAGCACCCCTGGGCGTTCCTCCCTTTCTCGAGCAGGCGGTACACTTGTAAGGCTCACAATATGCATCCACTCAAACATGAATGCTACTTGGATACATCACACACACTGGCTACGTCCTGGTCTCTGACTCTGTCGAGATGCACGAGTGCTGCAATCCTGCGACGCTGGTTCCTAGCCTAGGTTGGTTCCAAGCTGCCAGCAACTGCCTTAACCACCTTGCAACCTGCTCCCTCCCGGCACAAAAGCAAACAGGAAATAAGCCACGAAACTCTTTCATGGAAGTGGTGCGACTGCACGCCCGCTTAAACAACATTCACCGGCTCAGGTCATTGAAATGTGTTGCTTCTGCGCCCGTCACGTGTACGAAAGGACATTTATTCAGGAATGCACTCAACCAAGCCCCACCTCCTGCTACACCCACACTTGCACAGCACCACGCCTCCCTGCCGCAGGAAGGGTGCCCGTTCACCATCCGCTGCGCGCTACGCACAGCAATAGAGGACACGTTCCACTCCGGAACCAGCAAACCTGGGCAGCTTGTAAGTCGTAGCCCCTGTGGCACTAGACAACAACGTCGACACAGCTGGCGGCCCACATCGCCATGTCTGTGCACACCTGCTTCGCCTGGCTTATGATCCTGCCGCATCAATCACAATACCCACCGCTTGAAGTGCTGTACACGGCTTCCGACCAACCCGCACGCGCACCTGGGAATTCTTCCAGTGTAGCGGCAATCGGCGGCCCAACCGGGCTGCCCTGCCTCCGCCTACCGTGGCGCTGCCCCTGGAAGCTGAGGCCGGAGCAAGGCTCCCCTGCTTTTCGCTCTGATGGTGTCCCCCATGCCACGCCAGCCGCTATGGCTTGGGGCTGATAGGTGGTCGCGCCGAGGTGCCGTTTTGGGCAGCAGGGGAGGTGCCCTTTTGCTGCATGAAGTCCGAGGGCTGTGGCCCGATGCCAAGGCTCCACGTGGGCTCGTACTGCGGCTCGTAGTAGGTGTAGCAGAAGAGGAACCTGAACTTGACAAGGTTGGTGTACATGCTGTCGTACTTGGGATCCAGCGCCTGGCGACGCGTGGGGGGTGTTGCCACGTGGCACGGTACACGCTCTCAGGGCACGAAAGCCATGTAAGAGCGCACTGGTTTCGGCGGATGCAGTGCGAACGTGCTCGTAAGAAAGACGGAAAGACATGGACGTGCGCTAGGCCGGTTCTCCGGTGCACATACAGTCCACGGTGCTACCGAAAGCTCCCGCCCGCACGGTTTGTTACTAGGGGATGCCAGTCTCACTCATCCCTCACGCACCTCCTCAAGGGTGTACACAGGCTGGCCGGGGTGCAGCGCCGCGTAGGGGTTGCGGCAGGCCGTCCCGTTGCAGTGTATTAGGGAGGACAGAATGCCGTCAAAGCGGCTGAGCACACGGCGAGGCAGCTCGGGCAGCCTGCGAGTGGGACAGTAGGCATGCGCATCAATGGCGATGCCGGTCCGGCTCTACTACGGCCTCTGATGGCAGGTACATCAGGGCAGGCGGCCTGTGCACAACGCCGGCACTCGCGCACCTCGGCTGACGCGGGTTCAGCTCGCCTTGCGCAAGGAGGCACCGCTCACGTGCGCTGGCATGCCCGGCAGTCCAGCAGATGCCATATGTCCTGAAGGTGCCGGCTTGTGCATCGCAGCTCTCCTGGCCAAGCAGCCATGTACAGCGCCAAGCAATGGATCACCCATCTCGGAGAGAACGTGTCCACGGCTCCCAAGCACTTTACCGCACCTGTTCCGTATTTCGTACGGGTCGGTCGACAGGTCGTACAGCGCCCGGTTGTTGTTGGCGCACCAGGCCGTGTACTTGTAGCACGACCAACCGTCGGGCTGGCCCGCGATGCGCGGCGCCGCCCGGCTGGCGTTTGCCCCCGAGTCGGGGAACAGGCGGTAGGCGGTGCACAGGCGAAGCGCTTTGAACATGCGCACAGAGGTGGTGTTCTCCTCCTCGGCGTCTCTATCGTCCTCTGGATTGCCTTTGCCCACGCGCCATCCCTCCAGCAGCACCCTACACACAGTCGATACACGAGCGCCGTAAGTCCAGCGCAGTGCTTCCGTGGCGTTGCGCGCGGAGCGCGTACACCACGCGGTCGGCATGCGAGGAGTCGCGGCGTGCGGCAGCAGGCGAACGGCTCGGCCAGGAATGCTCGAGGAGTTGCAAACCACAGAGTACCACCCAGCAGCTTGCAAGTCTACACTGTGCGGCATGCTGGTGCGCATGTGCGTGCCAATGCAACTCACGTGTCACGCTGCCACCCTGCCGGCGCCGCGGCGGTGTCACTGTCGGCCCCGAGGCTGGCCAGCAAGTTGCGGGCGTGGCTTAAGCGCAGCGGCGGGCTGAGAGGCATCGGCACGCCGTTGACCGAGTCGGGCACGTCCAGGCCTGTGTGTGGGTTAGCATCAAGCGGCGACAAGGGTGAGGGGCGGTGGCGTGGACTGCGGGTACGGCGCCATGCCCAGAATCAGTGAGCGGCAGTGTACCGTTGAATGGGCCTGGGACGTTGAGACTTGGGTGTGGCTTAGCACAACGGCGAGGAAGTGTAGGACGTGATGTTGATGATGACAGCGCAGGAAGCGCACCGGTCCAAGGTTGGTGGGCAGGCGCATGACCCGTGGGTCATGGTGATGCCGCCAGGTCTCGTGAGCGGCAACCACGACCCACGGGTCGGCCGAAGTACCAACAGGTCTAGTGGGATGGAGTCCTAAGCAAAGCAAGGGGCAGCAGACGCTGCATGTACTCCCCCTGATCACTTTGCAACACACATCCGGTCACATCAGCCATGGGGTTGTGATACCAATTGCGAAGGTGCGCCGCAATCATACACGTGTGCCGGCACGGGGCTGACACACACGCACCACACTCACCCGCCAGCGCCAGCACCGTTGGTGCCATGTCGACCATGTTGCCTTGGTGCGGCAACACGGTGCCGGCAGGGATGCCAGGGCCGCGGATGTAGAAGGGCACGTGTATGTCCTCCTCTATGGATGTGGCCTTGCCGTCGAGCAAGCTGCAGGGAGGGGTGCCACAGCACGGCTGGAGTGATTACATGCTGCCAGCTGCATGGGACGGTCGCGGCGCGCGCACACCAATAGCTGCTAGCACGACACGCGCATACAGAGGGTGGACAGCGCGGGCAACTAGCTAGTGCACCTGATGAGGCGACGGGCAGCAGTATGAATCGACTCTGTCCTATGCTTACCCGAACGCTCCCATGTGGAACCCGTTGTCCGAGGTGTAGATCACGTACGTGTTGTCCAGCAGGCCTTGCGCTTCAAGCTCCAGCACTGCAGACCAGGCATCCATTCAGGCCAGTTGGAAGACATAATGGTAAAGCAGTGCACACGTGTAACAGTGCAGTTCATTCGACAGCAGGGCCCGGCAGTGCGAGTCCATTTTAATGGAATCCTGAAATCTTGACGACGAGTTCAACAATCGCTGCGATGAAAGTGAGCACATGCTGCAGGGCAGGTGCCTTGTGGCGCACAACCGCACAACGACGCCACGCCACTTCTTAGCACGTCACCACTACGTGGACGCGTCACGGCTTTGTGTTTAGCAGAGGGTTAACATGTGGTGATGATACAAAACATGCAAATCAGTCGAGCACGCGCCTCACCTAGCGCGTCCAGCATTTCATCAATGGACCTTATGCACCTCAGCCTGGCCAGGTACCGCTCCTGCAGGCGCTGCTCGCTGCGACGGCCCACCCGCTTCCCCGTGGGGTTGAGGAAGGGGTCGGTCTTGCCAAAGTTAGGGCCCTTGGGCAGATCAATCTGTGATCGAAGCCATGCGCAAGGGGCGTAAGGTACAGGAAGGAAGCGTAAGTAAGACAGCGTGAGGGACAGTAAGCTGCCGAACCACAACGGTAAGCGCACGGACGTAGCATGCGCGCAGGTGACACGCGGGGGACGTGCAAGGCACAGGTGCGCGATCGGCACGCGAAATGCGGGATTCTGGTCGAATCCAAACCAAAGCCGGGGTGTCGTTCATGGCGTGCTGTGCACGTGACATGGTGGGACCTGCTGGCGGAGAGTCAGTTGCTTGCAGTCCAATTGAGGGCAGGGGCCATGGCGGGCTTGTGCCGATGGTCAGGTACCGCACCCATGCATCCGCAGCTGCACACTCTTATGGAACGTGTTAATATGTGCCACAAGCCGAAGTAGGATGGTGTGCAAAATATCCTGCCCCCCGGACAGCGCCTGGACAGTTCCCGCTACGGTCTGACTATCACCTCGGCATCGTACTGTCGTGCACCAGCAGTCACTTGGCCATGCCAACTGGCACAATGGACCCGTTACATCATGTACAAGCACAGAATTACAACGCAGGGGCTTGCAGTTCAGCCCGATCCCCCAATGCGCAGTATGAGGCTGTGGATCGGGCCACGACGTCCATGACTTACCGTCTCATTGTCGTACAGGTCGGCGTGCCGCTTCGCCGGTGTGGGTGAAAACCAATTAGTTAGCTGCCTCTCCCTGTTCTCCGTGTGGGGTGCTGTGGGTGTCAGCAGCATGAAGAACGGCCGCCTGCTGCCATCGCCGCTACTGTTGCCGGTACTGTTGAAGGGGCTCATGCTGTTCGTGCTGCTGTCGTCATCCCTTTCCCTCCCGCCGACACCGCCGTTCCTCGCCCTGCCTCTGCCCTTGCTTGTGCGGGTGTTATCGTTCTGGGTGCTGTCGATTGCGCCGCTGCCGATACCACTGCTGTTGCTGCTGCTGCTATCATCACTGCTGCTGCTGCTGTAGCTGTTGCTCAAGCTGTTGTTGGCAGCTATATCCCTGCGCGCCATGGACAGGAGGATAGGTGGTGCAGTGCTTCAGAGACGGTCAGCTAGCCTTGCCCGGGGGAAAGTGGTCGCGAAAATCGATCTTACGCGTATACATACATGGCACGATAAAATTGTATGTTACCTCGTCCACACTGCCACACACCTAACATGACTCCACCGCTCGCCCAAGACCAAGTTCCGCCCAAGTCCTGTCCAAGACCCATTCGGCTTTTGTCATTAGCTTGGCTAAATACGCCTAACATGACTTGTCATGCCGCATGCATGAACACCAACGCTGGTGGCAAGCCAACCCACCTGATCAGCGCCAGGGCTTTGTCCCGGATAAGGTCCGTCTGGTACTGCCCGGCATAGCACTCCCGGCGTTGGCCGTTGAGCGCAAAGCACGGCTTGTTTAGCGTGTAGGTGTTCTCGTGCGGCAGCGCCTCGAAGTGCGACCAGCCGCGGGGAAGTAGCCTTCGGGCTGGTACCGCGCCCTCTCCTGGTACTGATTGAGGAACTTGCCGATGAGGTACGTGTCGTACCCGGCATCTTGGAGCCACACGGGCAGGTAGGAGCGGTCCAACCGCTGCTCCACAAATTTCTGGTAGGCGCCTGCGTGCAAGGTGTTGACAGGGCCTTATGTGTTAGTGGCAGTCCGTTACAACGGATAGGGCAGCTAGGCAAGCTGCTGCCAACTGCCTGCGCGTTGGGGCACTGGCTGCTCATAATGCCATGGCTCATGGGCACGCCCTGCGCCTGTTGCGCGCGTGCGCGGGGCCAGGAGCCCCGGATGGTCGGTGTCGAGCATGCGATGTGTAAGCCAACGGCCAACCGACGTGTGAATGTGCTGTGCGCGCAGCGGACAAGAGGTCCGAGGAGTGGTGCAGATCAGCCTAAAGCGGAGCGTGCCTAGGTTGTTTGTAGCAAACACTCTGGCTTGCTAGTGACGCAACACGGACGCACTTATGCGTCCGTGCACACCGTGCAGCAAGGCATTTGTGTATATGTACAGCATGAGTGTCGCTGCTGTCGTACCTCCAGGGTAACCGTTGGCTGTGATGTTTCTGCAGCGTGGCACACAACAGGGGAGGGAGGGTGGCACGCTGAGGGCTTGCAGGGGTTCACGGAGTATATGGGCGACGCGGAAGGACACGGTGCACCTGCGTCCTTCAAGCCGTTCTTGCAGGTCACAGCGCGACAGCAACGCCTGACTACGTAACCATGGACCGTGCCTTTTGGTGACTCCAAGGGCACTTGTACAGGATTGGTACGCGATGAGCGCGTGTTGCCAGAGTCCACCCCCTTCCGTGGCCTCCAGCCTTCGTTTGTGTACTGTACGCCCCTGGTCACACCTGTCAAGCGCGCACAGCCTGTGCTTTGTGCCTCACAACTGTGCGACTCACGTGCAGTGGGCGTACTCCCCCGTGAACAGGGAGGTGCGGGCAGGGCAGCACAGGGGGGTCGACACGATGAAGTCCGTGACACGTGAGCCCCTAGCAGCCAGGTGCTTGTTGAGCGCGGGCATGTAGTGGGGGTGTGTGGAGTTGAGCAGGTCGTCCTGGTCGTCTGTGGGACGGGCAGCGAAGTACGGCAAGACGCCACGCCGTACGGCGCACGGTGTTAGCACTCAGGGTACGCGAGCTCGGGAAGCTGCGCCACACAGGTACTCGGACCGCTTCCTGAGCCCAGCCAGCCCCATCGCAGCTGTTTGAGCAGTGCTGAGCGATCCAATTGGGGACTAGCCGTTGCACGCAGATCCAGCTGTTACACAGTCGATAGCCGGCTGTGCAATAACGCACTCCTGGAGCCTGCCCCGCATGCCATGTGTTGCAGTCATGCGTGCACTCCCACATGCACCCACATGCGTCCGCATCCCGCCCACCTGTCATGATGATGAGGAAATTGGGTTTGGCAGGCGGTGGTGCTGGTGGGGTACCCGGTGGTGAGGGAGGATATGGCGGCGGCTGTGCGGAGGGCGGCGGAACGGGGGCCCGGCGTGAGGAAGGAGCAGGGGCAAGGCCTGTGGTTGGGTTGAGGGCTGGGAGCTGGGAAGTCGCAGGGGACGGGGACGGAGGGGCGGCTGGAGGCGGAGGGAGGGGCAGGGCTGGAGGGGAGAGGGATGGAACGTGCATGGGCAAGTACCCGGGCGTGTAGGTGGGTGGGGTAGGCTGGGGGCCATAGTGGGGCGAGTATGAAGGCGGGTAATGGGGGCCGTAGTGGGGAGGGTGATTAGGCAGTTGTTGTTGACCAGGAGAAGGAGGGCTGTAGTGGGGTGGATATGAAGGCCGAGAGGATGTCCCAGCAGAGACGGAATCTGGCTGGTGCGACTGGCGCGAGCTGGGCAGGTCGTGTGCGGCAGGCTGCCAACCAGGCGGGGGTGAGGTCGGCGCTGTGCCTGGAGGTGAAAGTGCCCCAGGGAACCCGAAAAGGCCTGACTCCTCTTCCAGAACTGAAGCAGTACCAGTGCTTTGCAAATTGTGTTGACTGTCTGCTGTCATCCCAGCGGCAGCTGAGTGTTCATCCCCCTGAGAGGAGCCTTGGGCGGCTCTGCCTCCACTGCCCTGCATCCTGGCCTGCTGCCCGGCACTGTCTTCCCGAGCCTGGTTGTCGAAGCCGTTGGCCTCGTAGGCGCAAACTGTACTTGCTACAACACATATTGTAATGAAGTAAAGTGTCAGGAATGGCGTCAAACCCCTAGGGGGCGTCCGGACCATCGGCCCAGCCGATGCGGGGCCTTCAGAGGAGACAACGGTTTCCGGTGGTTAGCGATCTCCTAAATAAAGCAGCTCAAAACGCAACCAGAACGAAAGCGACTATGAGGCCAACTTTATTTCCAGCATGTCTGAGGTAACTGTCGGAGATAATACTAAAGCTGCATTCACGCAGCGACAGCAGCTAAGACCCCTACGGATTTTGTTGTTGGCGACCTTACTGCTACTTTCCGCTGTGATGTCCAGCAGTCCGGCGGGCGAGCAGCTAAATCGTCGTAGCCTAGGCCTAGGTGAGATCGATGTTACTCTACTTGCGCGAAACTCTCCAGACATTCTGACTTATGCCAAGTAGATATACATCGAGGAAACTAGCTATTAAGTTCTTAGTGCAGCTTTAGACCCAGGACGTGTAGGTCACCACCCGGCTCCCAAAGTGCGTCGCCTCGAGCCGCTGTTCATACCCATTATATTAGGACACTGAACCTCAATCGTAAGGCAGTGTTCATGTGCCAGGGCGTTCGAGAGGCAACCGGACAGCCAGTTTCGATACTTTTGTACTATCACGCCCGCCTTCGGTGCACTAAAGCAGCGTTTGCTTAGATTTCAAAGCGCTGCGTTAGAAGCATGTCTATCCGTTGAAAGCATGTCGATGCTCAGCAATCCCGGCTATGCGCAGGTGGGAGGCGGCTGTCTTGGAATACAGTTTTGAGTAGGGGTGAACAGGGCCGCAGTGCGCGGATACTTCCACAGTTTGGCACGTGCCCGGGTGAGACCGGGTTGCTTCCACGCTCGCACAATCCATGGTATGCAACAGCAGCTTGGGCTTCCAAGGCTGCGCAGGGCCGCACAGTTTAGGACTGCGTTGTAAGGCACAGCACGGGGAGGAGATGCTCCTCCGTACAGCAGTTCGTACAGTGCCTCTCCTTACATGGCATACGAACACCTGGAGTCCAGGCGAGCATGAGGCATCAACGTCTATGCCTCCCAACAGCAATTCCGTACAGTGGGCTTACAAGAATGTAGTACATTGGTACAGGTGCGGCTGTGCTGCCCACAGAGCACCAGGGGCCGCATGAACCCTTGTGCCGCACACCGGTTAGGTGACTCGGGTTCCCTGGGCGTGGTGGCAGCCACCACTACCGTACGGGCCGCAATAACGCACACCTGTGGGCTGCGGGCTCTGCATCCCATTTGCTGACATACGGGTCCCTGCATCCGAACCGTCAGCTTCAACGCCGTGACCCCAACCCAACCGTGACCATCCGTGACGCAAACGTCCGTGAGGCAGTCCTACCCAGGACACTGCTACCGCTTTCGCGTGCCCACCGGTACCCCTAACTGGGCCTACCCTACCCACGACAATGAAGAACCTCTGCATGAGGCTTTCCGCAACGCCACACGAACAATGCCGGTGCCCGAACCACAACCCCATCCCTGATCAGTTCTCTCGGGAGAAGCGCCCCTCCAAGCATGCCAACATACCTGAGCCCTACACCCCCTCGTCAATACCTCGCGTATTACGCGCACCCCCCTCTGGCCCCCCAGTCAGCCTTCGCCAACTACCCATGCACCTGACCCCCCACTCCCCTAGCTTTCCACTGTTCCGAGGCCCACGCTGCTTTCTCGTGGACCGCCACTCAGGATCCCGCCCCGACTGCCACCTCCTGCCAGCTTCCCTGCAGCCTCCTGCAGCTGCCGCCAGCTCCTACCCGAAGCCGAAGCCCACGTTGCCCTCGTGGATGGCCACACGCAGCCGCTCCACCAGCTGCTCCTTGCTCTCGTACTCGGGCAGGTCCAGCTGGTTGAAGCACGTGTGCGCCGACGGCAGCCGCGAGCCTGTGGATTAGCAGTGTAGGCACACAGCAAGCAACAAACGGTTGGTCAGCATGGAACCGTGCCTTCACATCTCAACCGATTCATCTGGTGAGGGCACGTGATCGCGGAAGGCAGACAGGAGCCTGGGTGTACGACAGAAGGAGCGCCATGCAGCACATGACACGTATCCAGATCATGCCTCGATTGCCACAAGCGCCTGCGTGACGGCACTGGCGGCAGTTTTGGCTTGGCCGGACGCCAAGCCTCCATCAAACCTTGCCCAAGTCTTTCACCAGCACAGCCGCCTCCCAGCGCATCCAGAGCACCCCAGTCCACCCCGTATGCACCCTGTCTGCAACGCCCCTACACCCCAGCATAAAGACCCCTGTCTCAACGAGCTAAGGGGCTCATCCTACTATACGGCCGCTCTGTCCCCAGACCCTACTGAACAGCCCAGTCCGTCCTGCAGGTCCTCACACCCTTTAGCCCACCGTAACACCCCGCTACTAGTACTTTGTTCCCCCCGCCTCACCGTCCCCGTACGCTTTGTGGATCTGGAACTTCTGCGGCCCGCCAATGCCCTGCAGCGCCTTGAAGCCCTCCAGCGGCACCTTGCTGGTGCCTGTGACGAACTGCACCAGCTGCGCGCGCTGCTGCTTGTCCATCTCGGACACGGCCTCCCAGAACCAGCGCACCACGGGCGACGTGGCGGAGTAGCCGCTGTACTCGGTGTTGGCGCGGAGGTCGTCCAAGTCGATGTCCGGCAGGCCGCTGCGGGTTTGGAACGAGCGTACGGTCAAACGCAACAACAAACATGCTAGTAGCGCGATGCACAACAGCATGCAAATGAGCAGGCAGCTGCAGGTGTACCTTTAGGGGTGCAGGTTTGCGCAAGCATACGTATGCCGGCCGTCCTACGTCAAAGTCCCGTGGTCCTCAGGGTTCATTCGCTCTTGGGTCTCCGCCAGGCAGTTGGCGCGCGCACTGCATTGCATGCCGATCACACTTGTACGGACAGCGACTGGACAACACACCTGAAAGCTAAGACACGCCCTGCCGCACACGTCCACGCGAACACACACGCACCTGATGAGCAGCTCCAGCTCGTGGTCGTTGAAGATGGCGATGAGGTGGCGCGGCACCAGCTGCCAGAAGCCCTCCAGAAAGGCGTTGATCTGCTGCGTGATGCTGGTGGTCATGCGGTGGCGCGCCACCAGGTTGACGTACTCGCGCTTGTTGGACTCCGTGACGCGCATGTCCTTGCCGCCGGGGACCAGCTCCACCAGCTCCTGTGGAAGCCAAACAGCAACAGTAATGCTTCCAGTCTGGATCCAAGCCAATGATAGGAATACGGTAATGGGGATGTAGACCCTACGCATATCGAGCCGTCTGGGTGGGACTCGGAGGCACTCTACCGGAGACGTCGCACGACATCCTGTACTGAAGAGCACACGGGTGCGCGGCGGAAGAGCAGCTGCGGGTCCGCCGCACCTTGCGTCCGAAGAAGTCGGTCTCGGCGGTGAATGTGAGGTCCAGCACGTCCGTGATGTCGTTGTGCAGCATCCAGGCCAGCGCCTTGTAGTAGTCGGGGTCCACGGCCTCCAGGTCCACGTGCGTCAGGGGAGCCCCCAGCAGGTGCTTGTAGAAGGAGCGCGTGAAGTAGGCGTCGATCAGCTGCCCGTCGTACAGCGCCTGGGAGGGGGGGTGTACGGCAGGCACGTGCAGGAAAAGGGTGAGCAGCAAGCCGGGGCGGGGGTAGGGACGTCCCGCAAGGGCAGAGAAGCAGCAGCATAGAGCCCCCGTTGGCGTGTCAAGATACCTGACTACCGGTTCCAAAATGTTGGGGTTGCGGATTATGTGCAGCCCAACCTGCATACGACGCGCCCTGGCAGGTCAGTTGGTACACATGATTTTAGCGGCTACGCCGTGAACGCACCTTGCCCACGACACGGCCCGCGAAGCGGAAGTAGTCCAGGTGCGAGATGCCGCGGTCGTTCTGCACATGGCTGTTGGGGTTGGGCTGGAATGTGGAGCCGCCCTCGGGCACCGCCACGAACAGCGCCAGGTTGGGGTTGAACATCTCGCGCGCCATCACCTGGTACCACTCGCGCGTCACGCCGCCCGCGTCGATGCCCTCCTCGCCCTGCGCGCCGCGCCAACGAGTGCAGACAACAGGACAGGCCGTGGGTGCGCAAGCTGAGTGTGCGGTCAACGGGCCGAGAGTGCATGTGCGAGGTGCGGGTGTGCAGGTTGGGCCGGGGTACGTCGGCTGCAGGTGCGGCTGTGACATTCTATGTAGAACAGGGATTCACGGCTTTTGTTTTCGATTAGCGCAAGAGAACCGGTAGCAGTTGGTAGTGAACAGCCTGTGTGCCCGACCGAGGAGCCTGAACATTGGCCGCAAGGCAAGCAACCACACCAACCAAATTCCCGTAACCGCAAGTGCTGGTAGCCCACCTGGAAGGTGACGTTGAGCTTGAGCTTGATCTCCTCTGCCGGCCGCCCACGGAGCTGGTAGAAGCTGTCCTCGAACACGTGCTCGCGCCGGACGGCGAGCCGCAGGCTGCCGTACGGCCGCTCCGAGTCGGGCGAGCTGCGCACCTTGCTCCGGAACCACGAGCGCTTGTTGTCGAAGTCGATCAGGCGCGGGACCAGCATGAGCGGCGACAGGGAGCCCTCCAGAAGTGCAGGGCCGCGGCGGAGGTAAGCGTTCAACAGCCGCCTGTGCCGTTCTGCAAACTTAAGGAACGGCGCCGTGCGAGCCTCCTCCTCCTTCTGGTGCCGCTGCGCCGTGGCTGCCGCAACGGCGGCCGCCGCCGTCGATGCCGAGTTCGTCCGCCCGGCTGCGGCAAGCCCGCCAGAGGCAGCGCCGTCGCTGGACGTACGGAAGGTTGCGGCGGCCTGCGCAGCCAGCGCCGCCATGTCCGAGGACTGCCCGGCGAGCAGGTTCGCGCCTGCCCCCGTACCAGAGGGACCGCTGGCCTCCGGCGCGTGCGCTGGGCCTGCACTGGCAGCGCTGCCAATGCCAGGTGCCGCCGCCGCGCCCGCCGCAGGCGCCGCCGCCGGGATGGCGTCCCTCAAGGCGCACATGACAAAGAAGGCCTCCACCAGGGGCAGCACCTGCCCTGCTCCAGGAGGTAGCGACCGCGACATGCCGCCAGCGGCTGCTCCAGCCGCCGCCGCCGCTGCCGCTGCGGCCGCTGCTCCGCCCTGCTGCTGCCCTCCCGCCGCCGCCGCCGCACCAGGCTCCTGCCCTGCGCCTTGCTGCTGCCCGCTCGGCCCGGCCTCCTGTCCTTGCCCCTGCTGCTGCCCGGTGCCGCCTGCCCCACCCGGCCCCCGCGACATCGAGTCCTCGATGGTGCTTATACACGCGGACAAGGCAGCCCACAGCGGCTCCAGCTGCTCTCCCGCCGTCGCCATCGCCGCCTTGAGCTCCCCAGGCAGCGCCGCAAAGGCCTCCCGGGTGAGCGCCCGGTAGTCCTTGCCCTCCTGCACCGCCGCAGCCGAGGTGGATGCCCCCGCCGCCGCCTCCGCCCCTGCAGCCCCGCTCCCGCTCCCGCTCCCGCTCCCGGCAGCCCCAGCCCCCTTCTCCGCCGCCTCCTTCACGTCCTCCCCGGTCACTGGGTTGGGCGGCAGCAGCTGATCCTGCGTCTTCTGGTCCGGGATGGACTTGAACGACTGCAACGCCCGCAGCAGCCGCAGCACGTGCCCACCCTGCGTGGCCATGCCCGTGATGACCGCGCTGTCGGCGCCCGCCATGCCCTGCTGAGCGCCACGTGTCAGCAGCTCCGTCGCGCCCGACGCCAGGCGGCACAGCTCCCCCGCCAGCTGGTCCAGCAGCACGCTGGCGTGTGCGTGGGGTGCAGCGCACGTCAGGCCGGACATGACGGCCATGATGCGGTTGTAGCCGCCCTCAGTGAGCCCCGGCCGGGCCAGCAGCAGCGGCACGGACCGCACCTGGTCGGCCGGCAGGCGCTCCAGCAGGGCGCACAGCTCGTCAGCCTTCTTGCGGGCTAGGTGGCTGCGCAGCGCTGCCCGCGTCGCCTCCGGAATGAGCGCAAGCGCCGCTCCGGGCCCTGCTGCAGTGCCAGCGGCAGCCCCGATGGTCCCAGCGTCTGCTGCTTCCGCCGGCTTAACCTCCGCCTCCGCTGCCCCAGCCGCTACGCTGAATGGCGACAGCGACGGTGCCGCTGCTGCCGCCGTCTCCGCCGGCGCTCCGCTTTCCGCGGCAGCAGGAGCCTGCTCCGTCTCCATCGCCGCGGGGCCCTCCCCTGCGCCTGCCTCCGACTTCACCGCCCCATCAGGCTGCTTGGCTTTCGCAGCGGCCTCGGCCTCCGCCGCCGCCGCCTCCCAGGCCTGCACCTCCCGCCGCCGCATCTGTCCCAGGCGCGTGAGGGCCGTCCCCAGCAGCAGGTCCGTCAGCCGCAGGGACATGTCCAGTGCGCCGCTAGACCGCTGGCTGGCGGTGCCGCTGCCGCCAGCCGCCGGCCGGCCTAGCACCGCCAGCAGCAGCTGCAGCGTGCTTGGCGCTTCCGTCGCAGAACTAGACGTAGGAGATGCCCCTGCCGCCGCCGCTGCCGCCGCCGGGCCCTTGCCCTTGGGGTCTGCCTCCGCCGGTGGCGCCGGCGCACCGGCAGCGGCCGACGCCGCCGCTGCTGCCCGGAGCAGCAGCAGCAGCGCCGAGACCTTTGGCGAGGTGCGGCACAGGTAGATGAGCGTCTCAAGCACACGCCTGAGCTGCGGGTCGTTGGGGGCATCTGCCCCCGACGGCGCCGCCACCGCCGCAGCCGCATCGCCCTCTGGCCCTGCACTCGCCGCCGCCCCTGACCCTGCCTCCTCCGCTGGCTTCGGCGCCTCCACCTCCATGTCTGCATGCCCCTGCGCCTCCCCCGCCCCGTCCCCGCTGCCTTGCTGTTGCTGCTGGGCCTCCTTTTGGGCAGCTGCCTGCCTCATCATGTCCAGCAGCATGGCGAGCAGGGTGCTGCGTGTGGTGGCGTGGCCACACAGGTTGGCTAGCACACGCTGCAGGGAGGGCCGCGCGCCGCTGAGCGCCCCGCTGCGCAGCACGCCCACCAGTGCGCCGAGCTCCGCATCGTCAAGCAGGGGAGGTCCCTCCGGCACCTGCACGGAAGGCAGGAAGGAGCCACAATGTCCTTCTAATGCTTCCATGGCATTGTTGCAACACGGTAGCAGCGATGCAAGTCCAAAAGTTCTTTCAATCATCAGCAACGGTACAGAAGAGGTCAGTATCCTACCTCATCCGGATCCTCCACTGGTGCAGTAGCTGCAGGTGCCCCAGCGCGCCCCCCAGCAGCCGCCGCAGCAGCACCCGCGCCGCCAGCCGCCCCCCGATGCCCCAACGGGACGGCCATCCGCGCGACAGCGCCGGCACCGCCGGGCGCCGGCACGCGCACGCGGATTGGCGCTGCCTGTGGTGGCGGCTCGGCCGGCGCGCCGCCGTCCATTGCCGTACGCATGAAGCGGTTTCGGAGCGCCATGGCCTCCGCGCGCACGGCGGGCGGCAGCGTTGCCAGCAGGGCTTCGTCGCTGGTGGCAAGGACCTCCTCACGCACATCGGGCGGGAAGGTGGCGAGCAGGGATGCCAGGTCCAGCTCGGCGGGGCCGGGGGCGGCGGCGGCCGCAGCAGCAGTGCGGCGGCGTTCCTCCTCGCGCCGGCGACGCTCCTGCTCCGCGCGCTGTGGGGTGCGGACGGAAGACAAAAGGAAATGAGGTCCAGTCAGGTATCCGTATTGCTGTCATTAGCCCATACGAGATGAGGGGGAGCAGCGAAAACACATTGCAATACCAACGGTGTCAAGGGCGCATGCATGTGTCAGGCGTACCTGCTGTGCCAGAACCTCCTGCCGCAGGTCCTCCGGCAGAGCGGCCAGAAACTCGGGGTCCACCCCCTCCACATCCATCGCATCGCCACCGCCGCCTCCCCCGCCGGCACCGCCTGCGTCCGCCCCCGCTGCCGCTGCTGCTGCCTCGCCCACTGCTGGTGCAGTAGCAGCAGCGGCGGCCTCCCCGGCTGGCGCTGCCGCCGGCTGGGCCTCGCCCTGTTGCGCTGGCTCGCCCGCTGCCGGGGCCGCCGGAGCAGGGGCAGCAGGTGGTGGTGCTGCTGCTGCTGGTGGAGGCGGTGCGGGCGGCTCGTCCTCCACCACTGCCCCGTGCATGGCTAGCACCTCGGCGCGGAGGTCCTCGGGCAGGGCGGCCAGGAAAGCGAGGTCGATGCCTGTGGACAGCAAGCACGCGGATGCCACACGCCATTAGCAGGTACACATGATTCACCACTTATCAGCAGTGATGTTAACACAACGGAACAATTCTACGGAGTGCAGGTTGCTCGAAAGTTCTCACCTGCCGCCAATGCTGCCCGCCTGAGGCGCTCATCGAGCGAGCTCTCCTCCCCACCAGCCGCCGCCTCCGCCGCTGCGCCATCGGCCGCCGCCGCCGCCCCCGCTGCATCTGCGCTCATGGGGTCAGAAGCCGCCGCCTGTGGCCCTTCAGTGGACATGGCCTGGTCGTGGGACGCCGTGCCGCCGGGACTGGCCGCCGCCGCTGCCGTCGGCTCCGCTGCGGCGTCCTCCATCTCTGTGTCCTCATCAGCCTGCGGCGGCGGAGCGCCCGCCGCCGCCGCCGCGGCGGCCGCCGGCTCGCCCGATGCAGACGGTGACTCCATCGGTGCAGGGCCCTCCGCTGGCGCCGGCGCTGCGTCTGGTGCCGCCGCTGGTGGCGGCGCCGCCGCCGTGGACATTGCCGCCGCCAGGGCCCCAGACAAGAAGTCCAGGTCCAGGCGAGGAAGCGCAGCCGCGGAGGGTGGTGCCATCGCCGCCGCAGCAGATGGCGGGGCGGCGGCGGGGCCCGGTGCCCCCGGCTGTGCGGGCGTCGCTGCAACAGCAGGAGCTGGGGCAGGTGTGGGCGGTGCGCCGGCGGTGGTGGCCGCTGGCGTTGCAGGGGGCTGCTGCTCTGCCGCCGGTGCAGGTGCAGGTGCAGGCGGGGCAGCAGGCTGGGCTGCCGGCTGCTCGGCAGCTGGCGCCGCCGGAGCGGAAGAGGGAGCGGCCGGGGGTGCGGTGGGCTCAGCGGCGCCTGCACTCCCTCCAGCAGCCGCGCCTGTGGCGGGTGCTGCGGCCGGTGCTGCCTCTGCAGCAGCTGCTGCTGGCGCTGAGGCCTCCGCTGCCGGCTGCCCTGCTGCTGCAGGTGCTCCTTCTGGTGCTGCCGCGGGTGCTGCTGCGGCCGCCGCGCCCCGCTGAGCATCCGGCTGCGGCTGCTCGGCGGGCTGCTGACCGCGGAACAGAAGCGGAAGTAGGGACTCGAGCGACCCTGCAGCGGCGGCGATACCCATACCGGCATCAGCAAAGACTCCAAGACGTGTTGCACTACTACAGCCCTTTCTCGCCTTCAGCAGCTGGCGTACGGCCACATGCCGCCCACCCCACATACCTACATAGCTTTCCCCACTCCACATTGCCTTCCCCAGCCAGCAGAGCCCCCGAACACACAGATATCCACCTAACACCTCTCCCTCCCGCTCCACCCCTGACTCCCAAGCCCCGTAGACTCACGTGCGTCGATGGCCACGTCTGCCGCCACTCGCGCCTCCTCCACACGCCTCGCCCCCAGCGCCCCCACGCCGGGCGCGTACTCCACGTTGACCCCCACGCCCATGGCGCGGCCCATGTCCGCCGCCAGCGCGTCCGCCATGAGCCGCTGGTGCAGCGCGGCGCCGCCGGCACGTGGCACGCCCGCCGCGTTGCCCGGCACGTGTCCGGCCGCCGCCATGTCCACCATGGTCATGTCGATCATGTTTTGGATGGCGGTCAGCACGGCGGAGGAGCTGAGGGGGTTGGCGCCTGCACATGGGGACAAGGACCGGAACATCACTCCGCAGCCCATCGTAACGCGGAGTGCCAGAACATGAGTGTTTGCGTTGAGAATTAGATACCGGTACCCCATGTTGCTCGCGCGCTCGTGCAGAAGCTCCAGGCGTGATCTTCGCCGCAACTTTCCGGAGAACCGCCCTACCCATCCCTGTACTTCAACCTGCATCGTACCGTGCGCCCATAGCCGTGATCAATGCTCTGCACGCACCTGCGCCGCCCAGAGCGTCCGCCGCCGCGCCCGTGGGCGCCACACCTCCCTGCGCCGTCACGCCGAAGGGCAGCACGTTGGCGCCCGCCAGCGCTGCCGCCGCCGCCGCCGTGGGCCCCGTGGAGCGCGCCAGCAGGCGGTGCTGCGAGGGCATGAGCACGCCGGCCATGCGCAGCAGGTGCCCAGGGTCCAGCTCGGGGCCAGCAGCGCCGCCGGCGCCGCCGGAGCCCTCGCCGCCCATGTAGCGGTACCTGGGGGTTCAAAACAGCGGGTTAATCACCACGAATGTAGCCAGACACCACGAACTGCCGCATCTATTGCTACCGCAGGCAATATCTCACTCTACACTTTTTGCCGTCATGCCCACCCTCCGCCTGGTATGATCGTCCATGGTATAACCCGTAGTGAACACGCCGTGGCATACGACAGGACCCCACCAACCCCGTCCCGCGCCCCGCTACCCAGCCGCCCACCTGAAGGTCCTGTTGCGGCGGTTGCCCCCCGCCGCCGCCCATCCGCCGCTTTGCAGGAGCTCCGCCACCGCGTTGAGGCCGCGCGCGGCCGCGCCCCCCAGGTCCCCCTCCAGGCCCAGCCCCAGGTCGCCCGGCACCTCGAAGTGGGCGGTGAAGGTGCCGTCGTGGGCGCGGCGCACGCCGCGAACCAGGCCAGACAGCAGGTCGTGGCCACCGCCTGCGTTGGTGGCGTTCGGGACGGCACACAACAGAGAGCGTCAAGGACTGAACACAGCGGCATGGCCCTGGGGCTGCACGGACCAGGTCAGACAGCAGGTCCTGGCCGCCGCTCGCGTTAGCGTTTGTGCTTTCATGTTTCACGAGCGGTACCATTGAGCGGTCCAGCAAGGCGGCAACGTTAGAATGACGGCAGCACACGGTGGCAAGCAGTATGCAGGTCCAGGTCCAGGTCCACGACACCCTGCTAGCGTACCACTGAATGTGGACTGGGCCACACAAACAAAGCCAGGGCCACCCATACCGCTATGTCATCGCCCCCGGCGCTTCTAACGACTGCTACCCCTTACCTGCCAGCAGCAGCCGGTTGCCGCGCGGTATGAGCCGGTGCCCGCCGTGCACGTCCGCCTCCGCCAGCGCCATCTCGTCGTCGTCGTACATGCCCTCCTCCTCCTCGCCCTCGCTGTTCTCGTCCATCTCCCCGCCCTCGTCCTCCTCCCCCTCGCCCCCGTCGTCCTCCTGCCCCTCCTCGTCCTCCCCGTCGTCCTCCGCCATGCCGTCCACCAGGTCCATGGGGGCAGCCACGTGGGGCACCATGCGCACGCCGCCGCCGCCAGCCGGTACGGCGCCACCAGCATCGGCAAGCGCGTCCTGCGCCCAGGCGGCATCTGCAGCCGCCGACAGCCGAGGGCCAATGGTCAGGAAACGGTACAACATACACAAGTGGTGTATGTCAAACTTTAGCGGCACGCAGTTGGGCAATGTGGTCTTGCCTGCTGATGGTATGTTGCTGCTGGCGTGCTGGCTCCAGCTCTGCCCGTAAATAAATTATCCTTAGGCGGCCTTTGCAAAAATTGTTCTCGCACGCGCGTTGATGAGCTCGTCCACGCCTGGGCCCCGGCCTACCTTCGCCGTCGTCCTCCTCATCCACCATCTCGCCTCCCTCCTCCCCGTCGTGCTCATGCTCGTCCTCCTCGCCCTCGTCGCCCTCATCATCCTCGTCGCCCTCCAGGTCCCCCAGACCGTCATCGTCCTCCTCCTCGTGCTCCTCCTCATCCTCCCCGTGCGCGCCCATGAAGCCAGGGGGCATGACGTCCTGAGCCATGGGCCAACCATACTCTCACAGGTTCGTTCACATATGCATCTATGCATTTGACCGATTTGAAAGCAGGGAACAGGCGGCGTGGTTTGGCAAGGATTGAGGTGAATCCGACAGGTCATTCCAGGTTCCTTTCCTTAGCAACCACAGCACAGAGTCCAAACCGCCGTACGGCTGGTCAGTTGGGCGCAACGCCTTGCTTCTGGACAGCGCACCTCGATCATGAGGGGCCCTCCGCCGTGGCCGTCGTCGTCCTCGTCTTCATCGCTGAAGCCCTCCTCATCCTCACTCATCTCATCTGCAACACCCAGGCGCGCATAAGTCCGTTTGTCATGTCAAGCGCACCGCACGGACAAGGTAAACCAAGCAAGGTCACATCGTGGCAGAGCGCAAACATCAGCGTGCAGTGCAGCACCCAGCCCCAACCCCGGCCCTGCCTGGCCCCACCTTGCAGGCGCTGCATGCGCATCTCGTCCGCCAGCTCCTCGTCTTCGCCGCCCTCCTCATCCTCTCCCTCATCGTCCTCCCCCTCATCCTCATCGTCCTCCATGTCCTCCAGGTCGCTGTCCTCTTCGTCAAACTCGCCGCCCTCGCCGTCGTCATCCTCCCGGTCCACGCCGCCGGCGCCGTCGCCGCCACGGTGGCGCCGCCGACGCCGCCGGCCCCCGCCGCCGTCGACGTCATCGAGGTCCGAGTCGGAGGAGTCGGTGCCGACGTGGCGGGCGCCGAGGTCCTCCAGTGCGCGGTCGATGTTGGAGATGAGCATGTCGACCACCTGGGGCACAATAACACAACAGTTCGCCACCTGGAGTCACTCCTAATACATGGTAGCAGTCGCCTGTGGCAGCTTCACCATAAGCAGCAAGTGGTACACGCACGCGAGGGCCTTACCCGGTTCTCCGCGGCCCGCCCCATGGCGCGCAGGGCGGCGGGTCCCGCCTCCGCCCGCGCCTCAGCGTCACCAGCAGCACCACCTGCGTGACACACAAGCCAGCCACGCCCCATGTTGTCATGCTCGCACACGCGACGGAACTGCTGCAGCTGATCACCGAAACCCAAGCAGAGCAGCAATAGCAGCAGCTAAGCAAGTAAACCGCTACATCCTACGCCGGTTGGGAAGGGCGTGGCCTCACCTCCCTGCGCCCCCCGGCCCCCAGCTGCGGCGGGCGGCGTGGCGGCGCCCGCCGTTGCCGTTACGCCGCCGCCCGCCGCGCCGCCGCCCATGCCGCCCGCCACCTTGGTGGCCCATAACGCAGCGTTCCGCGTCAGCAGCTCCAGGGGCCGGAGGATGGCCTGCGTGCGCATCCGTACGTAGTAATTGCATGAGCACTGAACAGCAGCTGGACTACTGGTGCGCAGGATGCCGACTGTTTGCTGCAGGTATGGACATGGGTGTGTATCACTGGAAGCAGTGTATTTGGGCTGCCTGCAAAATACATTACATGCTTTGCAGAAGCATGCGACAAGTATCGCAACCCCACCTGGACTGCGTCGCTGGCGGCGGGGTGCTCCGGCTGCACCAGCCTCAGCGCGGCGGTGAGCGCCCGCACCATGCCCTGCTCGCGCATGGTGCGCACGATCTCGGTGCTGATGGCGCCTGCTCCCTGCGGCCCGCCCGCGCGGCGAGGGTCCAGCGCCGCCGCGACGGCGTTGCTGTTGACCAGCGCGTCCACGAGCTTGACCACGGTGCGGATCTGCAAGCGAGGTTGGTGGAAAATGGCTTCAAGAGTTAAGGAGAACGTGCTCACTTGCGGCCGCTACCAGTACCCCCAGCTGTGTACCCTCGGCACTGTAGCACCAAACGCGCGCATGGCCCAGCTGGTGACCGCAGGAGGCGAGAAAGTAATTACCAAGCAGTACCAAGGCAAAGCTCTCTTTGTTAGCAAGCCTACCGTCGTAGGTGGAGGGTAGCCAGGCTTCTTCATGTACGCTCCGGCAGGCCCAGCCGCACCGCCGGCGGCACCTGCCCCTCCCGCCCCGGCCCCTGTGGCTCCCGCTGCTGCCGGCTCGCTGCGCAGGATCTGTTCCCGGTGCGCCGGGTCCAGAGCGCCCGGCGGCAGCTGCGCCACCAGCAGCGTGGTGACCAGCTCAGAGATGATGCGACGGCGGCCCTCCACCGAGCGCACGCAAATGGCCTGCGGGGACACACAGTGACGAATGCGGGGGCGGTGCAATAGGTGAGGGCTTCAATAGCGGGTACGTGTGTGTAGCACGCAGGACCGGTAGCAGCGGGCATACGTGTGGTGGACGTGTCCTGTTCTCTCCGTCTTCCCTTGCCGTACCCCCGTATGCCCGACGACTCTCCCCCCATCGGCCGTTACTGCCACAAACAGCTCCGCCCACCTGCAGCAGCTCGTTGACCTTGTCCCCAAGCGGGAAGCTCGCCGCCCCGTCGTCCGCCACGAGGTGCACGTGTATTAGCTGCCGCAGCAGCGCGCCCGCGCGGTGCTGCCCCTGGCCCTGCCCCTGCCCCTGGCCCGCCTTGTCCTTCTCCTTCCCATCCTTATCCCTGCTGTCCTTGTCATGCACGTCTTTCTCCTTTTCTTTATCCTTCTCCTTCTCCTTGCTGTCCTTGTCGTGGCCGGGCGCGTGCCGCTTTGACGCCGTGTCACCGCCACGTGCCCCCTTACCAGCTGTGCCGCCCATCACGTTCCCCGACGCGCCCCGCCGTAACCCACTGGCGGGCGTTGCGACGGCGTCCTTATCCCTAGCCACCTGGGTGTCGCCTCTGCCACTGCCCTTGACCTCTGTAGCAGGTGCAACGGGTGACACCGCGTCCGCAGCCGCAGCTGCAGCAGCGGAGCCCAGTGCGCCAATGGCAAGCTGCTCGTCGCGCTTGAGCAGCAGGCCCACGGTTGCACTGAACAACAGGCTGAACTCTGTCAGGAAGCGGAGGGACAGGCGCTGCATGACCTCGGGCGAGTTGTGCAGCAGCTGCTGCAGGGTGGACTCCACCACCTGCTGCTGCTTGAGCTGCTGCTGCGTCGGAGCTGCAGCTGCTCCTCCCCCTGGGGCCGTCCCAGCAGCTGTGGCACCCGTAGCAGACGCGGGGGCACCCGCTGCACCGCTGGCAACGGGAGCAGCCGTTGTGGTTGCTGCTGACCCCTGTGCTGACCCGCCAGCCGCGTCCAGCTCCATCGACTCCGGCTGTGCGCCTGCGCTGGCGCCAGCCGGGGCAGCGCCAGAGGCGGCGTCCTGCGGCGCCGGACGGCTGCTGCCCTTGTACGACATGATGACGTCAACCAGGGCATCGATCACGTCCACAAAGCTAGCCGGGACGGACTTTCGTGTCACGTGCCGCGTGCCCGGCGGCGCCGGAGTCTTGGGCACCGTCGTACCGGGCGCCGCCGGCACGTCAGTGGCGGCGGCGGCGGCGCCACCGGCGCCCGTCTCCGCCAGCTGCGCCGCCGCTGCTGCCGTGCTCCCAGACGGCGCCGGCGTGAGGTCCATGCCTGACGCGCCGCCGTCACGTGAGCCACGGCGAGACCCGCCCGCTGGCCGTTGCCCGCCAGGTGCTGCGGCTGCTGCGGCTGAGCCTTGCTGGCCCGATGCCTGCTGTTGCTGCGGCGGCGGCGGGTCGGTGGGCTTGCGAAGGCTGATGTGCGGCGGCGCGGCGGGGCTGGTGCTGCTGACGGTGCAGGTGCGGGCCAGCACGTCCATGAAGACGTATGGGTCGCGGTTGAGCAGCCGGGACATGCCGCCGAGGAAGCTGGACAGAGGCACGCGCTCGTCGCGGGCGCCCTGCATCACGAAGAGCCAGGCACACCAGAATGTTGTGGCCGGCAGGCTTCACACCAGTAAACAAGGGCAAACGTGTACAACGAGTGCGGCACATTGTTGTGACGGGCGTTGTGCAAGCACAGCACCAAAAACGGAAACCGCACGACACCGGGCGCAAAGGGGAGGCATGTACTGCGCGGCTTGCGACACCGGGCAAGCATAGCAACCCACCCCCGCACCTGCGGCTGGCGCTGCACGTTCAGGAAACCGCTGCGTGCCCTCTGCGCAAAGTAGTTGCGGATCTCGGACTCCATCCATCCACCCAGCGTGACGGGGTCCTCCAGCACGTTGCGCAGCAGCGCCAGCATGTGCGGCTCGTGGCGGGCGGGGTTGGGCAGCAGGCATGCGGACGGAAGGCGCAGCATGAGGCGCGGGACGCCCTGGGCAGCGGCCTGCAGAACAAGGGAACAGCCGTAAGGAGCGTTACACGTTCACGTACCTGAAGCGTCATGATGTATCCAGGCACCCAACGCCGCAGGTACAACATGGGTAAAACATGCGGCAAGGCCAGCAACAAGGAACACTGTCACACAGCAGCAGGGTAGCCCCATCCCTTTCAGTACTCACCGCCGCTGCGTTGGCGTGCCTGCGCGTAAGCCTCGCCAGCAGCTGCAGCACGGCCTGTGTGGCGGAAGAGGGCATGGGCAGCACCTCCTCCTGCCCCGCAGGCGGAGCGGCAGCAGCCGCCAGTCGCAGCGGCGGGCACCACTTGGCCCCGTGCGCATGCAGGTGTCTCAGCAGCTGCACGCACACGGACATGGCACGGGCCTGCTCCTCGTCCGACAGCAGCCCGCAGGGGCACCAAGCAGTCAGGGCGGAGCCCAGCTCAGCCGGCAGGCCTGCGGGGACCGCCGGCGCAGCGGCAGCCTGCCCCCCTGCTGGTGGCGTGGTGACGGCTGTGGCAGCGGTGGACGTGGGTGTGGTGGGGTCCGCGGGGCTCTGCTCCATTGGAGCGGGCGCTGCGGCGGCGGCGTCAGCCGATGCGGCTGCATCCGCGGCCGGCGCCGCTGCGCCTGCCGCAAGCGGCTCGGCAGGGGCAGCCGCAGCCGCCGGGGCCGCAGGTGCGCGCGCGGTCTGCCGCTGCGGCGCGGCCGCCGCCGGCGCCTGGCGCGGCGGCGGCTTGGGAGCACTGCTGGCCATGATCTCCAACATGAGCAGCAGCCCCTCCACCCACACGGGCACACGCAGGCCGTGGAGCACCTCCTCGGGAAGCTGCTGCTGTTGCTGCTGCTGCTCCTGTCCCTTCTCCTTCTGCTCCTTCTTTCCACCCTCCTTGTCCTTGCCGAACCCCGCGGTCACCACCGCCGGGAGCGGCAGAGAAGCCACGCGGGCGTTGTACCCCTCCAGCCACTTCTCGAGCAGCCTAAGACACAGCGGCACAGCCCCGGCCTTGTACGACACCTCCACGCTTGCGCCGTCGCGCGTGAGGAGCAGCAGCACCATGCGCGTCGCTGCCAGCAGCTCTCCCTCCGGGGCAACGGCAGCACCCTCAGCAGCACCTGCTGCGGCGAGGGTGCGGTCCGCGCAGCTCTCCAGCGAGCGGAGCAGCTCCTGAACCACGGCAGCACGGTCCTTGCCGCCGTCACGGCAAGACAGCGTCGACAGCAGGTCGGAGATGCTGGCCGTGTTCTGCGACGTAGCGGAGCGTGACAGCACCGCCAGAGCACCCTCGACCAGCTGCGTCGGCGCCGGGAGGACGCTGGCGGCTGCAGGCGCGGGGCCGCTGGGTGCGGCGGCGGGAGCATCAGCTGCTGTCGCGGCGGAAGTAGAAGCGCCTGCAGTACCGCCAGCCTCGGCGGCCGGTGGCTCCGCGGCTGCGGGCTCGGCAGCGGGCGGTGGCGCAAGGGGCGTCAGGTCGGCCACTCGCTCGCCGATGCCGCTCAGCGCCGCCGCCAGGGCAGTGCCGAGGACGGTGTCGTCGTCGGGGGGAGGTGGCGCGGCGGCAGGGGCGGCCCCGGCGGCACCGTCGGCCGCAGCGGCACCGCCAGGTGCGGCCGCGGCAGGCGCAGGCGGGGGAGCTGCACGGCAAGTTGGAGAAATAGCGTTTGGTTTCAGGCGCATACGTTGTAGCCAAACTGCTCACGTAGCAGGTACATCGCAAAAGGAGGTCTTTGCAACCATGGTGAAACAAGCGGCATCACACACTCGACTAGACCTAACAATATGGAACAATGTGCCCGCAAAAGCGCAATAATCCCGTGGCCCTATTGCTCCTTGCACCCACCCCGTCCAACCCACACGCACCAGGCTCCTCCGGATGCATGAACAGCCACTCCATGGCCGCCTCCACGCTATTGGCCCCAACCCGCCGGATGGCCTCCTCGGCACGGCCGGCGCTGAAGCCCATCTCCACGATGGTCTGCACCAGCGTGGGGTCGGGCACGAACACGGCACGTGGCACGGCGCCCAGCCCGCGCGCGCGCATCATGACGGCGGAGGCGGCGGAGGCTCCCTCGGCGCACGAGCGGATGATGGAGACCAGCAGCGCCACGGTGGTGGGCTGGCAGGCGGGCAGCGCGGGGTGCCGCCAGGCTGGCAGCACGGCGGACATGATACGGGCGTGCATGGCGCGCAGCAGGTCCACCGGGTCCTTGACCTGCGGAACATCCGATGCGCATTTGTCAAACAGTAGGGCAGAAGATACCATCTAAACCAGGCGCTGTGGGCGTGCATGGCGTGTTCATAGGTGCACGGGATATTCGTCTAGGTGGGTTGTTGACGTGCCATGAACGGTGACAGGTGTCACAACGCAAATCAAGTGGTTGCAGTTGGGAGTTGGGGGCTATCTAAAGGCTGTTGTTAAGAAGGGTCCGAACAATAGGCGTGCAGGGGGAGATGGTATTCTTGCTGCAATTGCAGGAAGTACCCTGTCACAGAAGGCTGCTCACTGCTTCAGGCCTGTAGCAGGTGGCACCCACCTGGTTAAGCATTGCGGGCCCCGCCGCGGTGGGCAGGCCAGTGCTCAGAAGCACGGCCGCCTGGGGGCTGCTGAAGATTGTGCCGGCGTTGGACAGCTGCTCAAACACCTGGCGGCAGCACGAGCAAGACGCGACAGCCGCTTCAGCGGATAGCACACAGGTCAACAAAGAACAAACAACATTCAAGCACACCAAGCTGCCATACAGTTATACGAATTATTGCACCCGCATGCTAGAAACCATGACCGGCGCTCACCGACAGATACGCTGTGAGGCACTTCTCGGCCACCGCAACGGGATCCTTCTTGGCCGCGGCGGACAGTGCACTAACGCGCCCGCTGCCGCCAGCAGCAGCATCTCCACCCGCCGGCGCCGCCGCAGCCGCGGCTGCATCCACCGGGGCAGCCGCCGGTGGCGCAGCCGCCTCATCCGCCATTGCTGCATCCGTCTGCCCAGCGCCCTCCGACTGCCCCGCTGCCTGTGCTGCAGCCGCCTGCCCGCCCTCCACCGGCCCCTGCTCCTTCGCCTTGTCCTTCTCCTGCTGCTGTTGCTGCTGCTGTTGCTCCAGCACAGTCCACATGTTGGCAGCCGCCTGCTCGAAGCGCCGGCACAGCGCCTCCAGGCCGCCGATGTTGACGAAGTAGTTGAGCAGCAGCACGTGGCAGGAGCGCCGCCGCACGTCAAGCAGCAGGTTGTATACCTCGTCAGCGAGCCTGGGACAAAGAAGGGAAGAACGTTACACGTAACCCGCATGGCACATGAACGTTGAGACGCAGTACACTGAAGACATGTCGTACACCTTACCCAGCAAGCCCCGCCGCACACAATCCAATCCCGCCTGGCCGGCGTTTCAACAGTGAAGCAGGGTATCGGTGCTGTAGCTCACCGTTGCAAATGCACCGCCCGGCGGTTGGGCGGCACAGCCACAGGCCCCGCCGCAGCGCCACCGTCAACTGCCATCGCATCCTCCGCCGCTGCCGACGCTGCACCCGCCTCCGACGTCGACGGCCCGCCGCTCTCCGCCGCCGTCGCCACCACCTCCCCGGCGGCTGCTCCCTCGCCCAGCGGTGACACGAGCGGCAGCTCCTGGTCCAGGTTGCCCTTTAGGTTTAACGCTAGGCATAGTGCAGCGCTGCGCATGCCCAGGCTGGGCAGCGCTGCGGCGGGGTCCTCCCTGCCGTTGCGCCGCGAGGAGGTGTGGATGGCCTTAGCAACCGCAACGTAAAAGCTGCGGATCGCCAGCAGCGAGTGGTGCAGCACGTCGTGGGACAGCTCCTCAGGAGTGCGGCGAGGCCGGCCGGCGGCGCTGCCGCCGGCGGTGGCAGCGGCCGGTGGCCCCGCGCCGCCATTGGCCAGGGCACCGCCAGCGCCGTCAGCATCCGCCGCGGCAAGGTCCTCCGGATCGCCAGCGGCCGTGCCCGCTGCCGCGCCAGCCTCCGCGGCCGCCCCTGCTGGCTCCGCCGCCGCTGCCGCGACGCCGCCGCTAGCGGCGGCGGCAGGCGCGTCCGTGGCCATTGCGGTGGGCCCGTCGCTGGTGGCAGCGGCGCCGCCGGCTGTCGCAGCGTCGTCTTTTGCCCCCGCCTCAACCGCAGGTGGCGTGTCGGGCTTTTGCAGAGCCCACGCGTCCGCAACGTCCGCCTGCGCCATCAGCAGCCTCTCCAGGCGCCCCAAGGTCACCAGCACTGGCTCGCCCGGGGGCACCACCCCTCCCGGTCCTGCTCCCTCCGCCGCCTCCCCGGCCTGCGTCGCCGCGCCCTCACCAGCTGCACTCCCCTCGCTGACAGCGGCAGCCGTAGGAGCAGCGGACCCGCCTGCAGGCTGCTGCTGAGGCTCCGTGGACACCGTGGACAGCGGCTGTAGCATGTTGGTGGCCGTGCGAGCCACAACGGACGACAGCGTGATGAGACCCGCCGCCGAGGCTAGGTCTTTGAGGTAGGCGCTGCGCTGCTCTGCAGGCAGCATGGGCACGCACGTGGAAGGCCCCACGCTGGACACACGCGTCATGGCCACCCCCAGGGCCTGCTGCAGCGCGGCTGTAGTCTTTGCGGACACCACCGACGCATGCGTGGGCGCTAGGGCACGTGCCACGGACAGCAGCGGGTGGGAGGCAGAGGAGAAGGCGTAGGTGAAGGAGAGCTTTGGCAGGTGGTAGATCTTGAGCAGCAAGTCCACCAGACCGCGCTCCGTCAGCATGCGGCTGGTTTCGGGGTGCGTCACCAGGCCCTCCAGCATGCGCGTCGCGTGCGCCAACGCCTCCGTCAGGAACGAGTCCCCGTCCTTGATGGCCTCCGCTTCCGCTAGGACGGCAGAGAAGTCGTACGGTGCAGGGCCCGCCGGCGGTGGCTGCGCCGCTGCCGCTGCCGGAGGTGCAGCGGCAGCGGCGGCAGCGCCGGAGTCCAACTCCATCGCCTGAGCTCCGTCGGCAGCAGCGGCGGCGCCCTCTGCCGGCACCGCCGCTGCTTCCGCAGGGCCGGCAGCAGCCGTGGCGTCCGTAACGGCCACGTCAGTATCGGTTGGCGGTTGCGGCGCTGCCACAGCCGCCGCATCGGTTGCGGCAGAGCCGCCAGCGCCGTCGGTGTCCATTGGCTCGGCTGCTGGGGCCTCGGGGCCCTCTGGTGCCGCCGCTGCCGCCACTTCGGACGCCTCGGAGGCTGCTGCGGCGCCTCCCGGGGCAGCCTCCGCTGCAGGCTGTGCCGCTGCCGCTGTCGCCGCCTCCTTGGCTGCTGCTGCCGTCGCCTCCTTGGCCGCCGCTGCCTCCTTGGCCTTCTCCGTCTGCCGCTTCGCCTCCTCAATCTCCCCCGCGTCACCTGTGTTATGGCAAGGAAGCCACTGTATATTGACCACCGATGATGGCATTTCACACTGGCGTGCCTGTACTACGGACCACAACTTAGCACCATGGAAAGGCTGCTGCTGCTGTTGCTATGTGACAGGTTAGTACTCGCAGACAGAGAGAGGACAGATACCGGTGTACGCGCGCGCCACGCCCATGCCCAGGCCTGCTCCTCCCGCGCACTCACCGCCTAGCACGCACACTGCCCGCACCACGTTGATGACCACATCCACACCGTCGGGCCGCAGCGCGGGGGTGAACCTGTAACGAAGACGATGTCAACGTCGGGGGCATTCATAGTAAGGCAAAACCGTACGCAATCGACAAGGCGACGGCATTTTGACAGCCCGAGGCGCGCAGAGGACAGGCCGAGCAAAGCAACTAAGCAGCCCAGGGCTGGATGGCCGCACGTCAGGCGCGGACTTCCCGGAAGACGGCTCGCAGCGGGACCGCACCTGAACAGCTCCTCCAGACCAGCGCCAATCATGACCGCTGAGTCCCCCGCAAGAGCCTTGGCATACTTCCTGCAGTTCATCACCAGTCGGAAAGCGACGCGTAAGCCACGGAGTGCCATCCTCCCAGCCCCTCAAAAGCAAGAAGGCTTGAGCTGTAGGAGGCATCGCGCATCTGCCCAATCACCTGCCCAATCACCTCCGCCCCTCACACTTTGAATTTTGGTAGGCAATACACACACGGTCGGCATGGCGAGCAGCGCGTCCAGCGTATCCTGCTCCCTTGCCGCTACCCGAACACGCCTTTGCTGTCAGTATGCTCGCTCCCAGTGGTGGGTGCTGGCCGCACCTGTTTGTGAACATGGGCAGCAGCGCGTCCAGAGCCCGCTGCTCCCGCACGCGCTCCAGTCCCCCCGTGTTGAGGCACAGCGCCACCAGCATGCCCGGCAGCGAGCACACCGCGTCGCTGCTCGCAAGCAGGCCCGACTGCGGGCGGGCGACGCAGAGGTAGTTTTCATGTTAGAAGTATGTGACATTGGTGGGTTGACCCACATGGCACAGGCTGCAGGCCTGGTGGGGAGCATGCCGCGTCGCTGCTGGCCAGCAGGCCGGACTGCACGGTGGAAAACCAGGGCGCCACTCATATTCAAGGATGCGGACGACGGGGCGCAAGTTGCAACTTTGCACAACCCTGACCGCTGACAAGTACACCCCTCTTGGTCTGCTGGCCAGATTTGGGGGCTTTGAAACAAGCCAGCGGTTTCACCATCACGGCGTCGAGGTAACCGAGTGTGGCCCACATTCCTGGCCTTAGGATTCATCTAACCACCTCGTTGATAATCCTGCAACATGGCACGTTGTCCTGCCCCGTGCCCTACCTTCACTGCGTCCAGGTACGCCTGCGGCACACCAGCTTCGTCCAGCTGCCTGTACTGCAGCGGGTCGCTGTGCAGGCAGTCCGACACCACGCTCGCCGCCAGCGCAAACAGCGAGCCGCCGAACCGCCCCGAGTCGCGCAGTATGGCACCCAGCGAGCGGTACAGCATCCCCATCTGGCTCTCGCTGGGCCGTGACGCCGCCGTGCTCTGCGGCGAGAAGCACGCAAGCGCCAGGCACCGCATGAGGAACTTAATCAGCGTCGTACGGGCGTACGGCAGGCGGCTGGCGCCGACGGCCGCGGTCACGGCGGCGGTCACTGCCGCCGCAGCCGCCGCAGCCTGCCGCTGAGCCTCGCAGCCATCCGCCGGTGCGACAGCGCCCGCTCCCTCTTGCCCCGTGGCAGTGGCGGCTGCAGCCGCCGCCGCCTCGCCTGCCGCAGGCGGGGCCGCCGACGCCCCTGCACCGCCACCCTGCTCCGGCGCAGCGCCGCCGGAGGACGCCTCCATCGGCGCCGCTGAGCCCTCCGCTGCCGCCGCCGCCGCCGCCGCCGGCGGCGGCTTGCCCTCAGCATCCAGCCCCACCTCAAACGCCAGCCGCGACACAAGCTCCTGCAGCACCTGGCTCTCGCCAAAGGCCGCCGCCGCCGCCCCGCCGCTGAAGTCAATATACCCTTCCAGCACCTTGACTGCCGCCGTCACAAGACCCAAGTGGTCGGGATCCCTGGAGCGCACCAGCGGCATGAGTGCCGCGATGACGCCCGCATCCGCCAGCGCCATGCCCCCCGCCGACGACCCGATCATGGCCTGCACAAGCACCAGCAGCGACTCAACGTACTCCAGCGAGTACGTGGGCTGCTGCTGCTGCTGTGGAGGTGCTCCGGCACCGGATGGTTCTGAGCTGGGCGGCTGCGGCGCGGTGGATGTCGAAGCGGCAGCGGCGGCGTCGGGCGCCGGCGCCGGCGCGTTGCCGGACGCGGCAAGCGACGCGATGGAACGGTGCAGCAGCAGGGACAGGAAGCCCGCCTGGCCACCCGAGTGGATGGCGCTGATGCCCTGCGCGTGGCGGCTGCGGTCCTGCAGCTGCACGGCGAGGGCGCGCAACGCAAGAGCGCGCAGCAGCTCCGGAACCGCGGTTTCGGCGGTGATGAGGGACACCAGGTCGGCCGCGAAGTCGACGTCGGAGGAGGCGAAGGGCGCCAGATCCTCTTCGAGGCGTTGTAAGGGAGTGCAAGAAAGGGATGCGCGTGTCCAGCACACCGTCAGTATAGTCAATGTAGTTGTGTGTGCAGTGCACATGGCTTTCGCAGGCAAGAGATAAGGAGCGTAATGACTGCGCTATGCAACATGTCCAGGGTGGCGCCGTGGGGCCTTACGCCCATGTAATGCGTGTCTTACCAGACCCTCGCAGTGGGTCACTTCGCCAGGGGCCGAAACACACGGTGCCTAAGCCCAAGCGGCACGTGTCTATGTCTCATGACCCACGCGCGATAATACGTAAGGGAACGCTTCAGTGCCATAACATCCATGTCGCAGGCCTTCACAGGCCGTACGTGTTGACAGCAGCCACTGGCCAACATCCCGGTCGCTGTTGCAGCCCTGGCCACCCACCCGTCGTGGGCGTGGACTGCACGAGCACGTTATGAGCCATGCAGCTCCCACTGCAGCCCTTCGCGAGACATGCATGCTGCAACTACTCCCCCTTAACACTGCTAATGCCCAAGCTACCCACCCGTTGTGGGCGTGGACTGCATGAGCACGTTGTGCGCCATGAGGCGCTGCGTCACCACCGCCCGGCGGCCCTCCAGCGTTGCCATGCGCAGCGCGGTGCGCACGCGCGCTAACAGCGCAAACCTGCACACGGAAGCATTCCTTCTTACACATAGTGGCTAAAGCGCATGCGGCAAGCGTGTCGTTATGGGCTGTGCGCGAGAGTACGAGGGGAGCGTGCGCACGACGGTGCAAACGCGAAACAGCATCCCAGGCCTACATGTGCATAACAACCGGACCAGAAAACCAGAGCGGTCGTCCAATAACACAACGCAACAACAACGCGGCGCAAGCACGAGCAGCGCCGTATACTTGCTATCGGGCCTGCGGGTAGCTGCCACTTATTAAGCTGGGCTCTGATTCGTTTCGGATAGCCCCACCTGAGCGGCTGGGGCACGTTGTGCTGCTGCCATAGCCTGCTGGCGATGGCGTAGGCCGACTCCCCCAGCCTGTCGACACCCGCCTGGGTGATAGAGGTGGGGGTGGAGGGGGCGGCCGCCGGGGGAACCGCGCCGCCGGGGCCAGCGGCGGGGGCAGCGGGCTGGAACTCGAAGCGCACCGTGGTGGCATCGGCCAGCGCCTGGGTGAGAAGGAAGTGGGCGCGACGAGGGGCAGCTGAGTGCTGTGGCGAGTAGAAAAGTGGCTCTTTGTTGCATGTTCATGCAAGAAGGCACGGTAACGGGTCCGCATCGTGTTATTGACAGAACATTGCGGAGCCCCTCCCTATCCTGCCGTTGATAATACGGGCCCGGCACGTTCTTCCTTGCCGACACACCTGCTTGCTGACGGTGGCACCCTCAGAGGCGCACGTGGTCATGTCCAGACCCTGTAGGGGTGACCGAGCAAGCCGCGTAAGTGGCGCGAAGACCGCGTACAAACGACAATGAGGTTCCGAAACCAGTGCCTGGTACGCGACGTAATCACTTCCCTCGCCGCAAGGCCATGGGGCACAAGACATGCCCAACCAGAGTTTCAAGCGCCATTACACAAGCGGTCAAGCTGCTCAGCTGCTACGTCCAGCTGCTGCCAGCTTCCTCCCAGTCACCTGGTCGCTGCCGCCCCACAGGCTGCACATTGCGGACAGGCGGCCGTTGAGCTCCCTGGCGCCCTGCCACCGGATGCTGGAGCCGTGCGTCTTGCGCACAAAGGCCTCCAGCGTGCGCAGCGCACAGCACACCAGCTGGTCATCCTCAGACCCCAGGAGCGTGGTGAGGTGCTGTGGGCAGGTTGGCAGAAACCAGGAGGCTTAGCTTTTACAGATTTCAGCTGCACCACATACGTAGTAACAACGTACGTATTAGACTCATACATAGCCGTAGTAACAACGCTTCTGGCCCGCGGCAAGGTGGGCTGGGTTGGCAGGTAGGGGCAGTACTTGGCGGGTACATGGGTGTTTACAGCAGTTACACGAAGTCACGACACGGCGTGTACGTGGAAGACGGGTATTAAGACGGGTCGCAAGAAGTACTTGTTTGAGCTTTGGGGACATGTTGACATGCCGCCGGAACGGGACGACAAGACAGGCGGCGGCAGGGTTTCATGCCTCCACATCACACGCCCATTTAGGACAGGTGCAGCCAGCTCCACGCACCTCGTGGGACTGATACAGGTGCTTGTTGCTGCAGTGGTCCAGGATGACGGCTGTAGTGCGCAGAGCAGCTAGGCATGGCTCCAGAGGGAACGAGGCCAGCTGGGGCTGGCTGTCAGGCTCGGCGTTCGCCAGGCTGAGCTCCGGCCGGTCCTTGGTGGCCTCCTCCAGGATGTCATCGAAGTAGTTCAGCAGCGGGATCCAATGGTTGAGGTCACCCTGCAGCAGCCGAAATGGCATGTTGCTATGCTGCGGGGAAGGCGGGGTGTCGCGCCCAGTGAAGCCCACGCGCCAAGATCCGCACCTTGTCATACTGCCACTTGAACCCTGCTAAAAGCTCTGGAAGCTTTTCGCGAGCGCTCTTTAGCACCACGTCAAGCAGCGCTTGTATCGGAGCCGGCTGCAAGAAGTGGAGTCCAGCAACGATTCAGGGAATGCTTGGGGTTCCGGGCGGACGTTACATCCAGCTCCTGTCCCTCTCACCGTTTCGACCGACTTCTTTGTTTTTATCTTCATGGCTTCTCAGCCTTGTTATGGGCGTTGAGAGTGGCACGGTCTATACCATTTTCGCTGCAGAGAAGAGAAGAGCAGGGAACTTCACCCTTGCATTGTTACATAACCATTGCATGTAAGCTGATACCTGCTTCTTCACTGCCACGAGTGTTGAGTGCGAGGTGTTATCAAGGACAGAAAGGATGCATGGGCACACGGCACGCCATGCCATGTGCCGTGTCCTGCGCCGCAACACATCAGTTGCGTCCTTTCAGTTAGACTCTGAGGTGGTCAAGAACTAGACTATTTTATTTTCATCATGACTGGGGTTATTCTTCACCTGGAATCCCAGGGGCGTGTATCCGTAACATGGCAGTTGCCCCCTGCTGCTGAGTGCTGAGGGGCGACCACCCTCACTCCGTCCTGCCTCCTGCCCCCTTTCCCCAAGACCCCAACCCCTGAACAGCTGCACTGGTACGCAGACCGTTTCCCCGCACAGTCCACAGTGTAGCTCAGCCTTCA
The DNA here is from genome assembly GCA_036984285.1 of Chlamydomonas sp. KOR1. Classification (NCBI taxonomy): domain Eukaryota; kingdom Viridiplantae; phylum Chlorophyta; class Chlorophyceae; order Chlamydomonadales; family Chlamydomonadaceae; genus Chlamydomonas; species Chlamydomonas sp. KOR1. The sequence continues at coordinate 201,145 of BQMZ01000008.1, read as the reverse complement.
TCATTAAATTAGGGGTTCCAGGCTCCGGCAGCAATACCGTAGCATGCAGATGCTTGTAGTGCCACGTTGGCCAGCATGACAAGCCACAGAATGAGCCACACACCAGTACAAAGGGTTGTCGCCTTTGCGCACACGCAACAGTACATTCCTGCATCGTCTGCATCCATCTCTTCAGCACCATACCATGATATGCCTGGCATTCAAGAGGGTAATGTATGACATGCTAGTACTGTGGGCCGCTGTAAGGATTGGCCCTGACCCAAAAGGGCAGTTGCTCTGTGACGGACTTGCCGCCCAGCACCGACGCACAGCTACAACTTGGCTCGAGCCGGGAGCTTGCGCCAACCGAGATGCCCGTATTGACGCCCAGCCCCATGCGGCGGTCTGTGTAAGTTCCCTGTGAAAGTTTCACATGTAAGGAGACGGGAAGGGACAGGCCCGCGGGAGTCGAAAGGCCAAAGCACGGGCAAGCACCGGCACCACCACCACACATCTGTGTGTAGTGGGGCTAGCCTGGGCTAGCCCTGGGGCGTAGGGGGAAGCATGGGGGAAGGCACGGGTCATGACTCTGGTTCCAGGGTGCTAGGGTGTGCACCTTTCTGTAAGGTACGTCCTCGCGGTGGCCTCGGGCTGTGTGGGTGATTGCGTGTTGCATACAGAAAAAGAAACATATGAAAAGGGAGGAGTGACCCAAGACGGGGGGCGTGAATAGGTACCAGTCTAGGCTGCGCCATTCGTTGTGCAGGTGCGTCGTGTTCCTCCATGCATGTGTGCTGCTTCATGTACAATGCGCCGGACCACAAGTGACGACGCAGGACGGCACGCAGCGGGAGCTCAGCAGCAGTTGGGCCAAGGTCGCAAGCGTGGCCGCAAGCGGGCTGAGCCTCCTACGGAAGAGTCGGCTTGTTTGTTTGTGTGCGCTCATTATCATGCAGCAGCGACTTGTGCCGTACATGTGCGTATGCAGCGTGCTGCGCGTGACATGAAGATGTTAGCGCGGATGAGGAATGGCAGGCACGGAAGAAGCCCATTGGTATCAATCTGCTACTGTTATAGTGTTGTCGAAAATGTCGCACATCGCCCGGCAGGACGAGGACAACCGGCCTATGAGAACGGGGCGCTAGCTAGCAGCATCAAGCTGTAGGCCAAAGAACGCATCATCATCGCACCTTTAGGCTGCTCACTTTTCTGGCGGAAGCTTACATCATCTTTTTGTGGCATGTAGGCTGCGGTGCGGCAGGCAAAGCGTCGACACCTTAGCTGTTGGTTTGCGCTTCCAGGCCACCGCAAACAATACAATAAAGCTGTCAAGTAGTATGATGCATATGGCGACGGCGCTGATACCGCACTGGCACTCCTGCAACCTCCGCAAGGTGAGCAGCGGGACCAGTAGGTCCTGGGTGGGATAGGCCTGTCCTGTCAGCAGAGGATAGCAACCGCCTGACCCACCGTAAGGCAGTGATTTACTTGCAATTTGCACAGTTAGCATAACATTGTCAGGCTGGCCCGCAGTAATGCCTGGACCGCGTGTGCAGCACTGCTTTGCGGGTTGGACATCCGCCCACGAAACCCTTCCCCCCAACAGTCGCGGCTGCCGGACCCCGCTTGTTGCGCAGATTCACCGTAGGCCGCCTGGAGCTTACATGAAGCCCTGGTAGGGCAGGCCGCTGCACCCAGCAACCCTTGTGCAAGGCCGCCTGCGCCCCCGCAGTCCACACGCACCGGCAGTTTTAGGGGCCGGAGGAAACGCAGCAAGCAAGCCAGCAGCATCGCCTCATGGATGACGGCGATTCGGACTTCTCCACAGATGGAGAGCCCTGTCCGGGCAGCAGCAGCAGCAGCAGCAGCAGCAGCGACGATGACGGCAGCGATGCAGAGGAGATCCCAGGAGACTCAGGGCACGGGATGGTGCCGCCCGTCATCCTTAAACCCGAGCAGCTAGAGCTGTTCAAACGCTCGTGCAAAGGGTTCGAGAAGGAGAATGGCCACTCGTTCATCGTGTGCAGGAGTTTCATGCAGCGGGTGGATGCCGGGATGCCGTGGGCTTGGCGCACGAACGGGAAACCCGCGGGGCGGGGCATGCAGCGCAGGAAGCGGGGGGCCAAGAAGAAGCGCGTGGTCAGGGGTTCTGGACCCCAGGGCATGGTGGTGGTGGGCAAGGCGGGCGTTGAGGGCGGCCTGCCCCCCAACGTGGCGAACGAGCAGGAGTGGCTAGAGCAGGAGCTGCAACAACGCGTTCTGGACAGGCTGCCGCCAGGGGCCACACTAAACGAAGCACAGCAGGAAATGACGGCATACTTCCCCATGGCGTGGGACCGGACGGAGGCGCTGCGCACGCTCAAGCGGCTCTTGATACCCCGCATACGGGAGGTTCAGAAGGAGGGGCGAGCAGCTAGGCACCAGCGGCGTGAGGAGGTCAAGAGCCTCCCCAGCAACCCCCCGGCACAGCGCAGGGCGACGGGCGCCGCAGGGACGGGCTCGGGGTCAGAGGCAACGGCAGGTCAGCGAGTCGCAGCAGCCGCGGTGACAAGAGGAGCGGCAGCGGCGGCAACGGGGCCGTCGGCAAGAGCGGCGGCGAGCGCCGCGGCAGGGAGGGCTGAGGCGGTGGGGCGAGGCGGGGGACAGGTGGCAAAGAAAGCTGCACGCGTGGCAGCAGGCAGGGTACCAAAGGGCGCAAAAGACTCGGTCGCACAGGCGACAGCGCAAGCGGGAAGTCCTGCAGCGGGGGAGAAGGCCAAGGCGGACGGAACGGCGGGGGGAAGGGCAGCGGCAAAGGCGCCGAGGGCAGCAGCGACCGCGGCGACGGCAGGAGCAGGGCCGTGGACGCCCACGGCGGCGGGGAGGACGGCAGCGGCAGCGGCAGGGGCTTGTGCGGGACGGTTACAGTTTGCAGTTGGCCCGCCCGTGCACCCGCATCCCCACCCCCGCGCTGACCCCGCGCCCCAGGCGCCTTCGCACACCCCCACCACCGTGACTCTGCCGCAGCCGTCTGCGGGCACAGGCCGGGCGAGTCCGCCCAAGGAGATAGCTGCTGCCCAGGCTGGGCGTGGAGGCACCTCAACGGCTGCTACCCAGAGCTGCACCTCCCCTGCCCATCGCGGCTTGCCGCCCTCGGTTGCTGGACTGGACTTGCTGGCAGGAGGGGCAAAACGCGGGGCAAAGGCAAGCGGTGCCAAGGGCGGAGCCGCGGGGATCAGCACGGAGGCAGGTGTTGAGGCTGGTGCAGGGCCGGGACCGTTGGGCGTCGAGACCAGGGGGGAAAAGCGCGGGACGAGTGGGGTGGTCGGCGGTGCGGACGCAGCAAACGGGCTTGCTGGAAAGCGCAAGAGGTCTATGGGCGCGGCCGGGGCACGGGTAGACAGAAAGAAGGTGGTTAGGTGGGCTATGGATGTGCGGGACGCTACGGAAGAGCAGCAGCAGCAGCCGCGGGAAGTCGGGAAGGTCGAGGACGAGGAGGAGAAGGAGGAGGAGAAGATGGGTAAAGCGGCGGCGGGGTGCAACAGCACGACGAAGGGAAAAAAGCGCCAACGCGTACTGAGGACGGACGGCGCAGGGTCCACAGAGGGTGCAGGAGTGGGTGCTTTTACCGCGGAGGAACGCCAGCAAGGGACAGCGCCTAGCCCATGTGGTGTTAGGCGTGCAAGGCCTGGAGGAAGGAGCCCACCTGCTGCGGCGGCAGCAGGGGCTGCCGCCGACGCCGGCCAAGACTGCGTTGTTGGTACGGACCGCCGGCAACAGCAGATCCAACCGCCTGACGGCGGCGGTGGTAGTGGCGGTGGTAGTGGCGGTGGTGGTGGCGGTGGCGGCGTTGGGGACGGCGGCGGCGACGGTGCTGTGGCGGCGTGGCCCCCCGACGTTGGCTCGGACCCGCCGCCGCCGCCGCCGCCGCTGCCTGATCACTATGCTGCGGACGGGCCCGACTTCTTCATGTACGGCGGCTATGCGGACGACATGGACGAGTCGCCGTACAACCTGTTTGACGACGCTCGGGTGGAGGCTGACCAGGAGGGGGCTGGCGGGGGCCTGCTGGGGGCACACCGCGGCGGCAGGGGAGCTGCAGGTGCTGCCGGTGGTGGCGATGGTGGCAGCGGCGGCGGCCTGTCAGCGAGCGTGAGAGCCACTGCGAGTGCCGGCGAGCGGCCGGGGAAGGCAGGCTTTGGCGGCCGTGGCGACGGTGTTGGTGGAGGTGTTGGTGGAGAACGTGACGGTGGCGATGACTGCGTGGCCATGACTGCTGGCCAGGGCGCTGTGGAGGCGGCTGAGAACAAGGAGGCGGGGGAGGTGGCTGGGGCAGGGAAGGCGCCCGGGGCAGGACACGCGGCTGCAGGTGGAGGCGATACCGGCGGTGACGCCACGAATGGCGGCGTGGGTGTTGCACTGCGTGAGGCGGCGTGGCCAGGCGTGCCGCCTGGCGTGGGGTTGGTGCCGCTGGCCGAGCTGCGGCTTGTGCTGCAGCCTCCGCCGCCGCTGTCGTCGCAGGAAGAGGATGAGCAGGAGCCGGAGCAGGACGGCCAGCAGGCTGGCAGCGCCTGTGCAGGCAGGCAGGGCATGCGCAGTGCCAGCGCAGGCGGAGAGGGACCGACGGGTGCTGTTAGAATAAAGGGTTTGCGCGTGGGCGGCTCGACTGCTGACTCCAGGCCTTGCAGTGCAAGCGGTGCGGCACATCGCCAGAACCGCAGCCGGCTGCAGCTGCGGAGCCACGGCCCTCCGGCGGGGGACACATCGGCGTTTGCCCAGGCTGCAAAGACGCCGCTGGCTGCCATTGCAAGGAAAGTGCATTTACAGGCCCCAGCCGCGGGTAACAGGGAGCAGGCTGCACCAATGTCCGTGGGGAGCGAAGGGGGGCGGCCAGGGGCCGGCGTGGTGCAGCGGGAGGGCGTGTCGCAGGAGGAGGGGCGCCGTGGTCTGGAGGGTCCGGAGGCAGCGTCGCCGCCGCCACTGCCGCCGCAGGAGCAGCAGCAACAGCGGCAGCAACAGCAAGGGGCCGCGCGCAGTGGCGAGGCCAGCGACTTTGTGCTCAGCCCCTTCACAGGTAAGCGCGTGGGGTTTTCGCGTACGCCTCCGCTGCTTGCCTATCCGTCCGGTGCCACTGCTGGGGGGCCTGTGTGTCATGCAGCATAGCAGCGTGCGTGTTCACCTCGCCCCTCGCGGACCAGCACATGTGCACTGGCTCCGGAGGCCCTCGCTGTCGATCACACGTATTGTCTTGCCCCAAGGCAGTTCCACGCCTACCTCCCCTCGGATCCCGCCCAACGGCTACCGTATCTGCACCTACGACTTCCTCTCCCTTCTCCCACCCTGCCGCAGGGAAACTCATCCCACGGTCCCACGCCTTTCAGCAAGGGGACGTGTCCCTCGCCGAACAGCATGCAGGTACGCGGCTCGCGCACTCAATTCGTACCTGCAATTCTGTTAGTGTGGACTCAACTGCAGGTGTTGGCCCTTGTCATGTTTGAGTGCGCATGCACCCAGACATTCACGCCACAGCACAGAGCGCCGATGCAACAGGATGCGGCTGCAGACCGTACGTGACCCGTGGTTTGATGACAGTCAGCTGCCTCCACAACGTGACCCTTGCACGCGTCACCTCTTCCCCAGGTCGCCACGTCGAGGCCGACCCGCACCGGTGTCCACGGCACGTTGTGGACGTAGCTGTGAACAAGGACAACGGAAAGAAGTACTGCCTCCTTAAGTACAGGTGCGCCAGTACCTCCCCAAGTACACCTCAGCTGTAGCTCCCTTGTGCCAGCGCTACTGTTGCATGATGCGGGCTCACAGCGTTGCCAGCCTCTCTGCCCCACACGGCCTCCCCGCATCCTGGTCAGCCTTCCTAGCCAAAGCTGCGCTTCCGTTGCTGCCCGGTTTATTCTTATCGTTAACCTTCCGCAGGGGCTACGAGCTGGACCCCGGTGGCACGACTGACAGCGGAGGGCTCCGCATGGGCCACTGGATGGAAAGCGACGAGCTGCAAAAGTGGGCAGACTGGGAGCCCAGCGTGTGGGGTGTGCTGGCCTGGTGGAGGAGCAGCAACCGCAGGCCTGGTGACCCCCGCACGTGGGGGGGCCCGGGCGGCGCGGAGGGCCCGGTGGGCCGGCACGGGCGTGGGAATGGAGTACTGGGAACCGACGGCGGCGGGAGTGAGGCTGGTGGGGGAGGGGGGCGTAGCAGTGGCGGGCACTGCGACAGGGGCAAGGGCCATAAAGGCAAGGGCGGTGGCAGCGGCAATAGCAGCAGCGACGGCGGCTTCGGCGAGGGCAGGAAGGGAAGCGGCGGCGGCGGTGGCGACAGGCGAAGCAACAGCGTCGTTGGCGTCGGCGACGGCGGCAGCAGCGACGACGACGTCCAACCCATCCCATCGGGCTCGGCCAAGGCGTCGCCCCGCGGCAGCGGCGGAGGGGGCCAGCACCAGCACGTGTACGGCAAAGGCAGGGCCGTGTACGGCGCCGACGGCGCAAAGCACCAAGGCGGCGGCTGTGGTACAGACAGGTGTCACCGCACACGCAACGGGGGCAGGGAAGCGGAGGACACTCTGGGCGGCGATGGCGGCGGCGGCGGTGCACACGACGGCGGCGGCGGCGGCGGTGGTGGTGGTGGTGGTGGTGGTGCCGGGGTGCTCCTCCCCCTGGACATGGCCAAGGAGCTGGCCGTGGCTGCTGGCCTCGCGGCGTTCAAAGCCGTGGCCAGCCTGCGCCGCATGAACCTAACGCCCGCGGAGGAGCACGCGGCCGCGACTGCAGCGGCGGCGGCGATGGCGGCGGCGGCGGCGGTGGCCACTGGCAGCGGGGGTGGGGGGGACGTGCCACAGGGCGGCGTAAAGGTGGCGGTGGCAGCGGAAGAGGAGGAGGACAAGGTTGGGGCGGCGGCAATGGCGAGTGATGGCGCAGTGGTACCTGAGCAGGCGCTGTCGGTTGACAATGTGGCAGAGGATGCGGCGGCGGCGGTGGCGGCGGCAGTGGCCGTCGAGCCGAGGCGCCCAGGGGCCAGTGTGTTGAGTGGCAGCAGGCGCAGTGGGGCCAGCTGCCGGAGTGGCTCGGCAGGGGCGCCCTGGGGCGGACCAGGCGGGGACGGGCACGGGGCGGAGCAGGGCGCGGAGCAGCAGGTGCAGGGGGATGAGGTGCTGTCTGTGGAGGGGCGTGGAGCGCCGGGTGGCGCACTGGACACCCAGCGGCAGGAGCAGCAGGAGCAGGAGCACGAGCAGGAGCAGGAGGATGGCGGTGGGGACGATGGCTTGCCCTGCTGCCGGCAGCAGCCGGAGGAGCAGCGGGAAGAAGAGCAGCCGGAGGTGCAGGAGCAGGGGAGGGAGCAAGCGGTGCGGTCTCCACGGGAGCGCAAGAACCGGGGTATGCGCCTCAAGGAGTACTGCCTGGCGGCGCGGGGCCTGCGGGTGCCGGCGGCGCCGGACGGGCACGACGGGATTGCCACGGCAGCAGCAGCAGCTGCCGCAGCGGCGGCGGCTGCAGCAGCTGCTGCCAGGGCCAAGCGCCGCAGGGTCAAGGGGCCGCAGGGAGGAACGCCGCAGCGGCGGCGGCGGCAGGGTTCGGCAGAGGAAGGGCGCGAGGCGGCGGCGGCAGAGGAAGGCGAATCCGAAGAGGAGGAGCAACAGGAGGAGGAGGACGAGGAAGAGGCGGCTTGGCGGGCTGAGGTGGTCCGTGGGGAGTACGTGCAGTGCCCTTCAACAGGTGGGCGCAGTGGGCTGCCGTGGTCTTGCGATTCTGAATGCTCACTGCTGCAAAGCCAGAGCTGGCCCCACCTGCACAGCTGCCTGCACTGGCCGTAAGGCCACACTGCAGTCGGTGCTTCCCTGCTGGCACGGCCCCTGCCTGCCGTGTCGGCCGCGGCAAGGCCCTCTGAGCCCAATGCCGGAACGGTAGACTGCCCGACTGGTTCCGCCCGCACTACAGCCCCGCCGGAGTCCACTGCTGCACCTGCCTGCACGTACGCCCCATGGCGCCTCCCACCTGCTGTTCCGCCCCCACCAGACCCGCCTTAGCCAACTTTCGTGCCCCGCCCCGCCTCGTTCCTCCCTGATGAGCCATTCTCACGCTGGCATCTCATCGCAAACCCACCGGTTGACCGCCTTTTCCCCCTGCAGGCCGGCGCTTTCCCCGCTCGCTGTGCTGCCGGCCAGGGGACATCCCCGCCGGCACCCCCGACGACGGCAGCGACGGCCTGGTGGAGCGCATCATGGACCAGGCGGCGCTGGAGCTGCAGGCGCAGGCGCAGCCGCCGGGGAAAGCCCGCGGCCGGGGAGCGCTGAAGGTGCAGACCATGTACCTGGTCAAGTGGAAGGTGCGGTGGGGCGGGGGTCATGGTGGGTACGTAGGAAGGCTCGTGTGGCGTTGGGCGTTGGGTGTTGAGGACGCATGCCACGTTGGTACGGCAACTGGGGCCCATTCGTGATTCCGTGAACGGCGAAGGCGTGGGAGAGGCTGTGGAACCGGCCTTTCCGGCGCCCTACGCGCTAGCAGCTGGACGTGCAGGTCTCGCCTGCGCCATGCCGCCTGTACAATAGCAGCTGAGTGCGCGTACCGAGGCAGTAGTCAGCACTTACTGAAGACGTAGACCCCGTACGTTGGCATGACGCTTTGCTGTGTTGACCGGCCGCAGGGCTGGGAGCTGGATGTGGGTGTGCCCGGCCTGCGCAAGGGCCACTGGGAGCCCGCGAAGAACATCGACCGGGTGCTGGCGGCGCGCAAGGCGTGGGACGCCAAGCCGCCGTTCTGGTACCGCGAGCGTGAGTGGCTGGGGTTTGGGCAGGGAGGCCGGCGGCTGATGGATGCCGTGTGGGTGGGCACGGTGTGCCGTGGATGCCGTGTGGGTGGGCATGACTCGGGCGGGCGGATAGGGGTGGACACGCGTGCAAGGGGGAAGTTGGACCTGGAGACGGGAGGAACAGGGTCCTGGCGGTGCACATGGGCGACGCAGGACAACGCCTTGCGGCAGGGTGAGCACCGAATGTATGGCGCAGGGCCCATTGCATCTCAATTCTCAAGGGCCAATGCGTATCAGCGCGCAATGCAGCAACATCACCACCACCAGGCATTGCAAGTAACCTGCCTGTGCTTTGCATGTGTGCGCCGCCCCGTCCGCCTGCTGCAGCCATCTCGTGGCCCATCGTGCCAGCTGCTGGCCAGGAGCAGGGCAGTCCCGCTGGGGCCAGGACCCAGCGGGCGGGTTAAGGCCCCGAGCCCCCTGGAGCAGGGAGCACCGTGCACAAGACCGCTGGCCGCCAGGCACAGCCGACGCGCGGGCAGCCCCGCAGGCTGCTGGCCCCGGCCGGAGGGCAGTGCCAGTGGCACAGGGACATGGGGCAAGGAGCGGCGTATAGCCGGCCGCTGTGATGGGCCCGGAGCCAAGTAGACAGCGTTACGGCCTGAGGGCTCTGGCGGCTTGTGGGGACGAAGAGCGCAGCGCGAATGGTCCAGTTGGCGGACGCAGTTGGCGATGCGCCTATCAGAATGGCTGTGCGTGGCGTCCGATGAGAAGTGCCAAATGATACTTGCCTGGTTGGTGCGTGCGCAACAGGGGCATACATAAGCAACCAGAAATCGGGAATTTTGTCTTCAACGTCTCCTTGTGAGGGCTTGTCGTACCATAGTGTGCTGGTGGGTGGTGGTGCCGTCCATGCGTAGCTTGACACGTGTGGCAGGTAAATACACGCATGGCGTTCCGCTGCACGCGTCCATCCCTTAGCGGCACAATGCCGTGAAGCGGCATCTGAGCACCTGGCGCATTGCAATCGGACTGCGCTTTACCGTTTGACCATGCATGTGTGTGAATGCGCGGGGAAGCGCAGCCTGTTGGACCCGCCGTGTTGCCCATCGATAAGGTGGGCGGTTCGGCTTTGCAGTGCCAAGCATTGACCCGTTGCCTATGTTAAGAGCTTGGCAGAACCTGCACAGAGGTTGTTGGAAGGAGATCCTGTAATGCGAGGCCATTATATGCCGTGCATTGAACAGTCAGGCCAGTTGTGCAATCTCCTAGTGCCTGTAATTGTACTGTTGCGCGCACTAGTTGTGCAAGGACCAAGGAGTGAGCCTCGGGCACGCCTATCGATCCCCGGGCCGGCGGGCGGCGGCGGCTACTACTAAAGCCATGTCGCCAGCGTCGTACCGAACACCACCACATTCTGTACTCCGCGCGAGTGGCGGCTGCCTGTGGCTGTATCAGGAATCAAAGACGTGAAGTGTCGCGTCGAGCAACTCGGCTCTGAGAGCTCCCCGGGTCCTCTCCGCCTTGTCCACTACCCCGCTCTCCGCGCCGTCGCACTGGTCCGCCAGCTACTGCACCCAACGCGTTACGGCGCACAGTGCATGCAGGACATGCGGCAAGATGTTGCCTCCGTCCAGCTCCGTCCACCAACCCCTGGGGACTGGCCAGCAAGGCCGGCGGCTGCCAGGTCCCGGCGCAACCTGATGCACAGGAACACATCGACCCTCCGTTGTAGGCACATCCCCGGTAACTCATTTTACATCGCCCCTTTACGCCCCGCGGTACGGGCATGCTACCTAAGCCAGCAGGTCCATAGGCCTCTTGGGTGCATGGGTGGGTTAAAGTTCTAGTGAGTGTGCGTCTTGCTCCCTTGTCTCAGACCGCGGGGACTCCCAGGGAAACAGGCCAGCCCAGCAGCCTAGGCGCGGAAATGCGCTGGGCACCAAGGCAGACAATGGGAACCACTGCTTGACAACGGCACAGCACACCGCCTGCTTGGCGCGAGGCCCATGACAACCCAGGTGGAAGGTCTCGCCTCGACATGCACATGCATGCTTTCCGTGTCTCCACACGTGTCCGCAGGCCCAACAACGAGGCTCCCCACGGCGTTAGACTCTCCAATTACGCATGCATACGCGTTTACGCTGGCTACTTCAAAACTGCTTGCTGCACTGACAGTCAGGCAGCTGGGTCGACGGTACCCGACGGCTGTGGCCGCTGCGAAAAAAACATGGACACATAAGGTGATCAAAGCTCTGATGCACTGGATGAAGCACATATGCACCAGAAGAATTGCAGGCTCTAGGTCGAAGAAGTACAAACGGCTGTCAACTGCCAAAACACGCGTCCGTCAATTGGCAAGGACACAAACCAGGTGACGTTTCACTTTTGCACATCAGTCCTTGTAAAGCTATTAGACGTGGACTGCACATACTTTGCACACTCCTTAAATTCTGACGCGCTACCCATTGCTATGCTCCGACTCTAGCAAGTTGGACCGTCTACCAAGTCCCTCCCCATGCCCTCCAGCACGTCCCCCACCGTATGGCACACACCCCGAGCACGCCTTCCCCAGACGCAGAAACTCACGCACGTACTGACATGCCAACACAATCCCATCGCCGTATGTGTGCGGGCAACATCTCTTTCCTATCCATAAACTGACCTCAACGTCCACATTCACATGAACACCCACAAGCAACACTGCGACTCCTGCTCAGATTCCGACGACAGTAATATTCCTGGCAACGTAGCCCCCGAAGCAACCCCAGCCTTGAAGCAAACCACCACCACCACCACCACCACCACGGCACCACCACCACCACCACGGCACCACCACCACCACCACCACCACGGCACCACCACCACCACCACCACCACGGCACCACCACCACCACCACCACCACGGCACCACCACCACCACCACCACCACCACCACGGCACCACCACCACCACCACCCCGCCTCTCACACCGAGCCCGCCATGCTGTCCGCCGACGTCCCGGGTGCCCCGCCCCACACAGGCCGGCTCAGAATGGTGAACGCGAACTTGTGGTCCCCATTGCGCACCAGCCCCGCCGCCTTCTGTCCCACCCCTCCCCTTCCGGCCTGGCTGCCGGTCCCCGCCGCCGCCGCTGGGCCCCCGCCCTGGCCCCCGGGCTGCATGGAGTCGATGCGGGCCATTCGCACGCCACCGATCTGCTGGCAGGCAGCCTGTGGGCATGCACAGTTTTACTAGTCTGAATCAACGCTGTGCAGTTGGGAATGCATACGTCAAGAACTCCATAAAGGCCAAGGTGCATCAAACATCAAACAACGGCGTGGCTTTTGAGCAACCTGGCTCAACATGCACACGGGAAGGTGTGGGCCACACAAGCCGAGTGTATAGCACTGGGTGCGGACCTCAAGGGAAGTCTCGGCCCGGTGTCACCGTCCCACGTGCACGACAGTCTCCGCCGGCGGGATAGGGGTGCACGAAGCGGCATCTGGTAAGGAAGTGGCACGGTTCTTACCATACTTCATTGATACACGGTCAAGCGGCACCCTACCTGCACGACGGTCTCTGCCGGCGGCTTGCCCTGCCTGTCCACCAGGTAGAAGGTGTGATCCCCCGAGGTGCCGGCCAGGGCCCGCACCTTGGCCCTGCTAATACACAGCCCGAAGTCGCGCCACACGGCCGTCAGCGCGGGCAGGTCCGTGGTAACGGAGGCGTTGTCCTGAGGGTGGCAACACGCAGGTGTGGCGACGATGGACAAGGCGTGGTGCGCACGTGGGAAAGGCTAATGCGTCAAGGTGCGGCCTTGCATTCGCCCCGACGACGCGGGCCGAAGCAGCAGCAGGCTTACCATGCAGCACGTGCGTTGAGTACGCCCCCAACCGCAGGCCGTGGACTTGCACCACGCGGGTGCATTTTCGTTGGCGCACCCCAAAGCTCGTTGCTAGTTTTGAGCGCCAGGCCGACCGCGGCCTCGGCATTTACTCACTCCTTCGTGTGCTATTGTGCCGGTACCATTTCAACAAAGCGCACGCACCTGCAGGGCCTGGATGTGCACCTTAGTGCCCTGGGGCTGGCGCCGCTGGATGGCGCACTCCAGCCTGGGTTCACACGATGGGCACGCACGGACTAGTGAGGATGGCAGCCGGTTAAGTGCATCGAAAGGTGACTGACCACAAGGTGAAGTGCCTGCCGGCAGATCACACAGCAGCGGGCGTTGTCCCGAGCGTCCGTCGTTGGTGTTGCTGACTTGCACCCCCTGTCTCCCTGTCACCTAGACACACCCCTCCTGTGCAGTGAATTCCGCAAACTGTCTGGCATCTGCCCCACAGCTACCTGCATATCCGCCCAAAGCCAGGACCCCAGTGAACTCACATGTACTTGAGCTTGGCGGCGCGCTTGGGGTCCAGCTGCGAGTCGCCGTACCGGGGGCGCATGTAAAACGTCTGCACGGCGATGCTGACGGGGCTGCCTGTCTTGGCGTCCCGCTCCACCTCTGTGTCCACCGCGCCATGGTACACGTCTGCACGAATGGAACGGAGGGCAGCAATGAAGCAACGTGACAGCACAGACCCGCATGCCCCGTGGCTGCTGCACTGCAGGTCCAGTACCTAACAGCACATTACCCAACAATAGTTTGCATGCCATATGCCCTGGCAACTGCCGGACACAGCGTTGGGCGGCATGCCACACGCTGCAGCTGGACCCCGCGTTCCTCGTACACACCCTTGTGCATCGTGGCCTAACAGCAACAGCCCGGCCCCCGCACGTGCCGCTCTGTAGCTTTACGGCGCCCCGTACGGCACCACAGCCCCGCAGTCCAACACCCACCGTAGTTGAGATCCGCCAGGGTGCACACCGTGTCGAACAGCAGCTTCTGCCGGTCCCTGCACCGAATGGATATGGTCCAGTAGTTGTGCTGCCGCGTGTGCTGCACCAGCACCTCCGGCTTCCGCACCATGCTCGACGCCGACGCCGACGGCGCTGGCGGCGGCGCCGGTGATGGCGGCGCCGCCAGCGACGCCGCCGGCTGCAGCTGAGGCGGTGGCGGGGAGGTGGAGGTCGGCCGTCCGTTGGTGATCGCCTCGTCCGCATGTGTAGCGAAGGGCGTGCGGCCGGGTGGCAAGGATGCGGAGGATGGGGCGGCGGTGGTGTCGCCAGGTTGGGAGGCTTGGGTGAGACTTGGGGAGGAGGCGGGCTCACCAGTGCTGGCAGGGGCAGGTGGGCTGGACCCGGCGGGGCCGTCGCCGGCGCTGCGGTTGGCTTCCAAGAGAGTCCTGCCTGTGGCGGAGGCAATCAGCACCGCGCCGTGGACGGTACTGTCGGGGCTGTGGAGCGTGGTGGCCAGCAGGGCAGCGTTCGCTGCGTCTGCAGCGGCAGCAGCAAGGGCCTCGGACGCCGCCGCGGTGCTGCCGGCGGCGCTGCACAGCGCCATCCCGTCAGGTGGGGGCACCTCCCCCGACGCATGCCCGGGTGTGATTGACGATGACGGCTGTGGCGAGGCGGGTGCTATCACGCTGCTGCTGCCGTCCACTTTGACAGACGGCCGAGGGCTGACGTTGCCTGGGGTGCCACCTTTCGGGGATGGCAACGCGGAGTTGGGGTACGGCAGGGAGGGCGCAGGGGAAACCCCCCAGCTATGGTGCAAGGCAGAGTATCCGCCCCACATGTTGAACCCTAGCGACTTCGGCCCCCGGCTGAGCCCCAGCCAGCTGCTGCCCCCGCCACTGCTGCTGAGGGCACCATTGGTTCCCAGGCTGCCGTCCCTGCTGTGGGATAGGGAGGCAGGGCCTGTGCTGCCCCCGCCGCTGGCGGTGCTGGCGCCGCCAGCCCACCTCCGCTCCTGCATCCGCTGCTGCTCGGCAATGTCCCGCTCGTACTCCGCCGCCAGGCTGGCCTGCTGCAGCCACGTGGCCTCCTCCTCCCGCAGCAGCAGCTGGTGCAGCCGCCGCTCGTAGTGTATTAGCCCCTTGGTGGTGTGCACGTTGACGATGCAGTTGCCGGCGGGGTCCATCATGAGCAGCAGCAACTGCGCGAGCGGCAACCGCGGCGGGGCGGGTAAGCGCCAGAACATGTGCTTTGTCGCACGGATGAAAACAGGGCCGGTCCGCCTTCCAACAGGAAGTTTGTGGGGTTTGAACGCCTACCTTCAGACGTACATCCGCTGCAGCAACAGTGAATTGCTGCGCCGGCCGTCGAGCGCCAACGAAGGCTGCCCTTCAGGTTTGGGTACGTGCGGTGTGGACGCTGATCTGTTGCAGCCGTTTTCCGCTACCCTTTCCGTCCACGCTCTCCACCCAAACGCCCACCTGCCGCAGCCTGGCCAGCTTTATTGCGTCCTTGATGGGCAGCGCCAGTGCGCCCTCGAGCACGCTGATGACGAAGGCGCACCTGCAGTCGCAGGCCCAAGCCGCCAACAGCGCATGTTGCGATCACTCGGAGGGGATGTTGCGATCACTCGGAGGGTATAGTGCGCAACGCGCTCAAGGCACGGCAGGCAACGGCGCGTACCTTGCCATCGGGCAATGATATGCCTCCAGGTGAGAAGCAAGCGCAAGGCAGGCAAAAATGCAGAGCTGCCGTACGCCACTCAAGCTGCTGACGGCATGGCAACGTGGTAGGCGTCGTCACCATCCTAAATATTGATCCTCCACCCCAAACCGTCATCGACTGCCCGTCATCAGCGCCCACCTGTTGTTGTACGTCCACACCGCGGCGCTGCGCACCTCGCAGCCGTTGTTCTTCAGCAGCGCGATCACGTCCGCCAGGAGGCCCATGCGGTCGTTGCCCGCCAGCTCGAACACCGTGGAGCACTGGCACGGCGGCAGAAAGGGAACCACAGCGCCGCTTATAGGCCCAGCCAGCAGAACACCTGGCCTTTGGTTCATGTGAGGTAACTCAGCGCCCAGATACCACCGCTAGTGCCCAAACCCTGTCAACTACCGCTCAATGAGCCGTGGCAGCAACACCTCCATAACTTTCAGAGCGTTTGGTCGGGGACGGTAGCACGGTACACACCAAATGCAGCTGTGCTTGCTGCGCACCTGAGTCGCCTCGTCAAAGGCTGCCAGTGGGGCCCCGCCTTCGGGGCCCAGGCCGCTGCATGCCGCGGCCGCGGCCGCAGCAGAGGCGGCAGCGGCTTCGGCGTCCGCCGGATCCGCATCCACGGAGAGAACCTGCCGCCAGCACAATAACAACAGGGTTGGCCAAACTAGTTTCCCTGGGGACGCACTGCACAGGCTGCTCCTGGGTGCGTTAAAGATGCACACTACACGTCTGTGGCTTGTTTGGGATCCGCAGTAGTGTAGTAGTAGCAGCAGCAGCGGTGCACCAGCAGGTCCACAAGGCCGTGTCAGTACAACAACAGCAGATGCGCAGCCGTGCCGGCGGCTGCCGCAAGGGAAGTAATGGCACGCACAGCCCATCACTGCACGCGGCATGAGCCATCCTGCCTGACCTTGCGGATAGCACGTAGCTTCCTCTCGTTGGTGACCTTCCTCCCCGCGTCGGTGACGTGGAACTGCGGAGGGGCCGTGGGCGAGGGGTGGCTGCAGTCCGCGCGTGCGGGACGTGCTACGCTGCACGCGAGCCAACCGCTGTTTCCCACGGCCTCCTGCCAGCGTGCTCAGCCCACAGACTCCCAGCACGGCACGTGCGTCGGTGGTGCTGGGACACGCAACCGCTCATGCTGCTGCCTTGTTCGGCAATAGCATGTTGGGTTGGCCATTGTGTGATCGTCCCCAACACCCCAGGCATGAGCTGACCATGCCTGGCACTCCCGGATGTGCCCGCAACGGCCTCGCACCTCGTCTACGAACCAGCCTCCATCGGAGGAGATGCGCGCCTTTATGACGTTTAGACCGAGCTCCGTCAAAAGCTGGACAACCTCCACCAACGTCCCCGGCCGGTTGGCGCTGTCCAGCGTAATTAGTGTGCGGTCTGCATAGGTGTCGTTGTCGATTTCAACCTGTTGTGGTTCAAGGCGGGAGAGCGGGCCAGTGTGAGGGCGGCTTGGAATACGCTGTGTCGACGGCTTGCGGGTTTGGAGCCAGCTGCTGGGCCAAGGCTGTTGCAAGTGGTGCAGCCTATGCTGCTTACGTTGGGAGGATGCACACGTAGCTCAAGGGTTTCATACTCCAACAGGCCCCCAGAGGCGTTGACGGAGGAATGCTTGCTGTTGGCAAGCTCCGCATCCCGGTACTCTGCGTTGCCAGGCAGGCTCCCGCCGTGTCAGTCTCCCGCTTGCCCTCCGGAAGGGTGCAACTGCCCTTTCGCTGTTTTGGCGCACCAGAGAATGCAAGTAAGCTCGAGTTTCGAGGCAGAGTAAGAGTTCTCAACAGGAGAGAGTTCATCTCCACGGCGTATGCAGAGGAGCGCGCGTATGCGTTGTTCGAAAGCGCCGGTCTCGCGGTCTCCCGGCTATAGTAGCCCTGCTGATTGTAACCAGCCCATAATGCAGAGGAGGCACGTATTCAACAGCTGGAATTAGTACGAATGGGTGGCATAGCAGTTCCGTGTCACCGCGTGAAGGGTTGCAGGGATCCTGAGACAAACATGACTTCTAGCCCAACTTGGTTGAGCAGGGCAGCATCTTAGGTACTACAGCAAACGCTCCCCGGTACTGGTCTGCTATCGAAGCCTTCGAAGCAGGAGAAATTGTGCTGGGGTGGTTGCATCTGGTAACACGGCAGTTCTCGTTTCCTGGAACTGCGTGTCCGAGCCCAAGATGTCAGATAACAGAAAATGATTGCATGCAGGGATGACGCATCATCATACTTATACTTGTGGGTCGGGAGCTGAGTTAGGGAATAGGGTTCCATAGAACTGGCGTAGTGATGAACAGGGAGGATGATGGAGGTCATAGCTGAAAGAGACGGACCACTTCCTGGTCCGTTAGACACTTTAAAGCTTGGCAAGGTCCTGGGGCGTGGCGGTTTCGCGGTGCGTCACGTCACAAAGGAGGAGCGGCACGTGGAGCAACTGATCTCTGGAGCCACCGCCATTTTGATGCTTTCAATCTAACGCTTGCAGGTCGTGTATCGAGGCACCTTGGGGGCAGCACAGGTTGCCGTTAAGTGCCTCCTACCCGCCGACCCAGCCGAACCAACTGGCGGTGCCTTGGAATGTAAACTGTTCCTGGATGAAGCACGACTAATGATTGCTCTCGATCACAGGCAAGGGAGAATGGGCTTGAAAGCGTGGAAGCCTGTGCCCCTGCCTGAGTCACCGCGGCTAGCGGCTCCAGCTCAGGGATCACAACAATTATCCTAATACAAACACATGTCAGCACTAGCAAGGACGCTTGTACAGCAGCATGGGACTTTACGTTGGGCAAGCGGGGGCCCACGTGCTCTAGTTCATGGCGCCTACCTCCCGACTCTCTTATGTTCTTGGCCCTTCCCTTACGGCAGCAACATCATTAAAGCCTACGCGCTACTGAAACTTCCATCGAGCTTCCCCGGACTGTCGGGCTTTGCGCAACCGACGTACGCGCTCGTGCTGGAATTAATGGAGGTACGCATCGTTGCGTCTGAGGACCCCTGAACATGGCCCAGTACATTCACGTTGCTGCGCAAGCCATTACAGCCATGTACGGCGTACTCGAAGCGAGGGTTCAACGTGCTGTTACCATCCTGGGGTTCAACGTGCTGTGTACCATCTGCCGCGTGCTGCTGCAGGGCGGTTCCCTGGCCGGGCTTATGGTGAAACAACTCCTGGCAGGATCCATGCCCAAGTACACGTTCAGCCAAGCCCTGGGGTGGTGCCTGGATGTCGCGCGTGCCCTGCAGTACCTCCATGCGGGGGGTAGGGATGGTGCCCCACGCGTGCACCGTGACGTCAAGGTAGCGGCCGAGCGGCAGCCGTCCTGTGCTGTGGGACGGCAGGCGTTCAATGACAGTATGAGCGGTTGCCGTAGCCTTAGACCAATTGCTTTTTGCTTGGTCCAGTTGTTTGGAGTATGCAAGGATTGGAATCAATATGTATGGAAGGCCCCCTAGGTACTGGCCATAATACCTGGCATCCAGAGGCAGGCACTGGCCCAACGTCGCTGTGTTTAGACTTGGGAGGCTGACGGCTTTTGCGCCCTTGTTCCTATATCGCGATTGCGTGCAGCTGGAGAACGTCCTCCTGAGCGCTGGGATGGCCACCGCAAAGCTGGCTGACTTCGGGTTGCAGAGGGTGAGCACAAAACCGACACGCTACCTGACACTGCTTTACACCTATAGGCATAGCAATCACACGCTTGACAAGTTGTGTACGGCACACATACCTGCACCACGTGCGAAACTTGCTCCAGCACGTAGGCCGCCTGGGCCGATAACCTTTCCATGATGGCACGCCCCTCCCGTGCTCCCCTGCAGGCGCTCAACACGCAGCATGATGCCGGCACCATGCTTGTGCGCCGCTCCCAGCGCCCCAGCACCATCCAGCCCATGCGCACCGGCCCCGTCGGCCCCTCCCGCATGTCCTTCCAAGCAGTAGCCCACGCGGGGGGCTCCCTAGGGGGCACACGCCCGCAGTCCGCCAGCATGGACGCCGGCCGACCCACATCGAGCAACGCGCTCCCGACCGCCGCCGCCCTCAACACCTCAGAGCGAACGCTCTTCTATACCATCGACGACACGGGCATGGTGCCTCTGGCGTCGCCTCCCGCGCCGCCCATGCCCTCGGCAGCCGCGGCGGCCGGGGACGACGCCTCCAGACCACTGAGCAGCGGGGCTCAGGACGACACCGTCACCCTCGCCCGGTGTTCGGCCAGCATGCCCCAGTTGGACATGGCCACTAGCCTGTCAGAACGTCCAGCAGGAGGAGCAGCAGCGGCGGCAGCACACCCAGCACCCGACCAGGCGGTGTCTCCGGGCAAGGCCCCCCGCCTGCCCGCGGAGCAGAGCTACTCTCGGGGTGCCACCCCCGGTGTGGCACCAGTACACCGGCCGCCGCAGGTCAGGACGCCGTCCCGCAGCACCGCCAGCCGCGTGGGGCTGTCACCGCTGGGGACCTCCCCTGCATCCCGCGCAAACGCCGGCAGCAGCATCGGGGGCGCCCAGGAGGGCGCGTCCTCGCCTCTGGGGCCGTCCAGCTACAGCCAGAGCCACCACTCGCACTCCATGCACAAGAGCGCCAGTGTGGGGCCGAGCGGGACAGGGCTCCGGTCGGGGCTAGAGACGAAGGCCTCCCTACCTGACCACCCAGGGTTGAGCTCGACGTGCA
This sequence comes from Chlamydomonas sp. KOR1, assembly GCA_036984285.1. Taxonomy (NCBI): domain Eukaryota; kingdom Viridiplantae; phylum Chlorophyta; class Chlorophyceae; order Chlamydomonadales; family Chlamydomonadaceae; genus Chlamydomonas; species Chlamydomonas sp. KOR1. Next base: position 181,228 of record BQMZ01000008.1, on the reverse strand, counting down.
CCATGGGGCCCACCAGGAGCGGCACCTCCTCCCTGCCCGCAAGCGGGGCAGGGGGCTTCGTGGCGGAAGCTGCAGGGAAGCATGCAGCCGCTGGCTCCAGCCCTGGGGAGCTGCGAGTACCTGACCCCGTGCTGATTGGGTCCCCGGCTGAAGAGCTGCTGCAGCCGCTATTATCACCCCGGGGCGATAGGCAAGCCTGGGAGGAGGTGTCTGAGCTGCACACAGGGAGCTCGACGTCCGCGTCACCTAGCCGGGTCGTTCCCCTGATGGAGGACGCGCCTCCGGTGTTCCCGCGCAACGTGGCGGGGGGCGCCTCGAGAGCTGCGCTTGCGGCCCAGCGTCCGAGCTCCCGCCTGCGGGAAGCGGCCACCGCGGGCCTGCACGCCTGCGTCCCCGGGGCTGCGTGGGATGCCGGGAGCGAAGCGGCAGGCGCGGCTGGCGTGGAGGCCGTCGCAACGGTGGCGGAGAGCGTGCTTGATGCGGGGCCGAAGCGGCCGCTGCTGCCAGGAAGCGCAAAGCACGTGGGCTCACGTGACAGCACGGAAAAGGGCTACGAACCCAACAGCTCCTTAGCGGCAGGTGACCAGAGCGAAGGCGAGGGCGAGGGCGCTGTTAAGAAGGCCTTAAACGCGCCCAGCGCGCCCGGTGGGACGGTGGCGGGGGAGAGGACAGCGGCCCTCAGCGGCTGCGCCATGCCTGCTGCCTCGGACCCAGGCATGGCGCCCAGCAGCCGCTGCATCTCCCCCACGGCGACGCGGAGAAGCGTGCACCCCACCACAAGCCCCAGCGTGCAGCAGCACAGCCAGCCTGGCGGTGTGGGCAGCGCGGTGGCGGTTGCGCTGCTCGCACAGTCGTACAGCGGCTCGCAGCAGGGCGCGGAGTCCGCACCGATGGCCCACATGCAGATCGCGGATCTGCTGAGCGCCCGCCTCAACAACCTCAACATCAGCGTGCGGTCTGTCCGGGCTGGGAGCATCACGGCGATGCAGCGCCCCGGGAGCGCGTCAGGGGCGCTAGCGGGGCGGCAGGGACAGGGGAACGGGCACAATAGCTTGCCAAGCAGCCCCCGGCGGGCGGCAGTAGTGGGTGCGGCGCGGGCGGCAGCTGTGTCGCAGTCGGGCATGGTTGGGAGCGCGCATGGGGCAGAGGCAAGCAGCCCCACCAAGCAGCGGACGCCGCTGGCTGCGGCGGCGGCGCACGCGTCGGAGTTTGAGGAGGTTGGTCGGCAAGATCACGACGGCAGCTTGTGCTGAACCTAGTGGTAGCGCTACATCCCCCAATGTGCCGTCGCTCTCCCTACAACGGACAAACTCCTGTGAGCTTTCTTTGGTTTACCAATGGTGTAGTTCCCGATGATGGCTGGTGCCTTTGTTGCGTTGCTACTCCAGGTCTTCTCGCTGACCGGGCGCACAGGCTCCATGGTCTACCTCGCGCCCGAGGCCTACAAGAACGAGCCGTACAACGACAAGGTGGACGTGTACAGCCTGGGCATCCTGATGTACGAGTTGTTTGGCCGTACGAGCATCACGTACACGCACATCAGCACCAAGCTGCCCGCGTTCAGCCGCATGCTGTGCAACGCGGACGAGTTCGCGGAGCGTGTGGCGGCTGGCTACCGGCCCCCGAGGCCCAACCAGATGGACAAGCTGCCCCCCGAGCTGTGGGAACTCATCGAGGCAGCATGGTAGGAGGATTACTGTACAGGAGATCGTACACACGTAACGGAACATGGCAGCTGCGCAACTTGGCCCGTGGGGGGATGGGGGCTTGTCTATTGACAGGCGTGGCGGCCTATTCCGAGCCCTTATCGGTAGCTTGCGCAGCCGTGCATGGGCCTGCAAAGCTCCCAAGAGCAGTTGGGCAGTCGCACCTGTGGGAAACACGCTTGCGGGCTAGAACAGTACGTGATGCAGCGGCCCATACGCATCCAGCTGGAGCCGTCAGCACGGTGTAACGTGTAGGCACGGCGTGTGCGGCCGTGTGCTCTGCTGCGCAGGCACCAGGACCCGGTGCAGCGGCCAGGCATCGATGTGGTGGTGGAGCAGCTGGAGGCCCTGGTGGAGCCGCTGGCGGAGGCGGAGGCGGCAGAGAGCGCCAGGCAAGGACTGTGTGGCTGCGTCATCTCCTGAGCCGTACAGTCAAAGGCGGGCACTGCCAGGGGCAGCCAAGCTGGATAGCTGTGCATGTGTCGCAATATGTCAAAGTGTGCGGTCAATGGCGAGCAAAGTGCGAGCCAGCGGTATTGATTGCGTGCGCCGGATTAGGTAGCTCTGCTGTTGCTCATTTGATACGGTACCCAGCAATCTTGTAGGCGGGGGCGGCGCTGGCTGCAGTTGACGGTTGTGTGGTTGTGGGTGCACGCATCGTGCATGCATAGGGCGCACAGAGCGGGGTGCACAGGCAGCGGGCGCCGGACTGGGGCTTTGCTTGCAGTGGACCGGTAATACGCCACAGCGATGAGCGTGCCGACCGCGATGGATGCGGTCTTTATAGGGGCAGAGCAGGGACAGTACGGCACGCCTGGGCTTGCGTTGAGTTGCGCTCAGGCCTCAACACTGCTGGGCACCACGTCGGCTTCGCATATTAGCAACCCCCCGGAGTTGGTGATTATTGACAAGGGTACTGCCTGGCAGGGCCATTGCCGACCATGTGAACCAGGTGTGAATATGTTAAGCATGTGAACCAGATGAACTCGCCTGTTGGTTGGGTGCTGGAGGCTGCGCGTTTACTGTACACCGTACCATCTATCATATTGTTAATCCAGAGTCTGCCTGCGGAAGGCACTTGGGTGCAACCCTTGAAAGGTACGAGACGCAATGCTAGGCGTGCCATGTACCCCTCAAGCATGATGCGCACGTTGATATGCTGTGGCTGGAAGGAGTTTGGTGAACGCTGCGCTCTGGATGGATGGCAAAAGGATGGAAGAATGACCCGGGCAGGTGCGTTGCAGGATGCGGTGCGGGTAGGGTAGGGCAGGCCAGGGCAGGTGTCCAGGGCTTGCGTACCTGTACGCGTGAACATGGCGTGACTAATTTGGCATTTCGCAATCAGAAAGCATCAATGCGTGGCTGTAAGGGGCTGCAGCCCTGTGGCGGCAGTTGCATCAAGCGATCCAGGGAAGCGATTGCATCCGGCTTCCAGGGGTAACAGATGCTTATCCTGGTTGCATCGTCGGCGGGTTGCATGCCGTCCTGAGCGAGCCGCTATTGTGTACGAGCACGTCATGTGTGCCTGGCATGTGTGGGAATGTCGTTGCAAGTATAAACAGGTGTGTTGAGTGCTGGCACATCAAGTAGTCTTGGTAGCATGCTCAGCATAGCGGTAGGACCGGTCCCAATAGTCCGCTGGAGAACCTGCTTTGACGGGCCTTGCTGTTGGCACGTGCCGCTCTGCATGTGTTTCACGCGGTGACCGCGTCGGTGACCGCGACTGTCTCTTAACTCGAATGCTTGACATTGCTGATGCAAATTTACTCTCAGCTGCGGCGCAATGTGTGTCCTGGTCATTCGCACCGGGCACGGGGCACGGGGCAGGCTCTCATGCCACAGGTTCGCGAAGAGCAGTGAACTCGTGTACACTTTTTCTGCAACCTATGTACTTGCCGTTAGACGAAAAAGTCTAAAAGCACAACACTTGCAGCCTACGAACGGACATGTGAGGTACTGTCCACGTGGGCGCTCCACGTGCGCATAGGCATCCGTAAGTTTGCCAAAAATAACATTGTGATGCAGTGTATATTGCTTGACAGGCTTAAGAATTGTTCCTCTTCCTGCTTACATAGTCAGGAGGGGTTACCCTCTGCCAGCGCACAGCAGCACAGTCAGGCCGTCTGTCCTAGTCCACTGCCGCACGTCTTGCTGGATACCTAATTAAAATAAAGTGAGATTGCCTGTGTGAAACAAACTGCACGAGCACAGGGTGCATGCTCGTAGAGCTCCTACTGACCCCTGGTTCTTGCACATATCACGCGGCTTGCACGAAAGTTATGTTGCACTGGGATAGCATCCTGTCATGACTGACGTAAAACAAGGCATTTCAACGTTGTTGCATGCCTTTTACCGCCGCACGTGTCACGACGCATGTGTGGTATCTTTCGCATTTTCGCTGAGTAAATGAAGCTTTTTCTTTTCAATGGTTGCAGGGTGGTCAGGACGACCGACGGTGAGTTTGCAGGACCTCTCGTACATATGTGGATCCCATGTGGCCTTCCCACGCTCATACTCACGCCCGCTGCTTACCTGTGTCAGAGCCTATAATCATTTACAAGTATCGAACTAATTTAGCATGAATTCCGCACCACCAGGCATTCAAGCTCGTGGCGGCGTGGGCCGGCCTGTCCGGTGATAAACGGCCGCGCGCACGGGGGATATCTACCGGACGATGAGCGCCAGAAGCTCTCAAAGCATACCTGAGGCGGCCCTGGGATCGCATGGGGGCTATTTGGAGCAGGCGCTTCACCATTTGCACCATCCTCTAGTGCTAGGGAGAGGTGGAGGCTCTGAGGGGCCTTCCACGGGGCCACACACAACGCATGACTCCCACGTTGCTGGACCGATGTCTAACCCGACGTCGACCGTTTCAGCGGTCTCCCAGCGGGAAGAAGCGCCCTCGTCCATTTTCTTCCACTATCCGCTGTGCCGCGGCAATGTCCCTCCTGCACGTTGGGCGCACGCGGCCGCGGCTGTAGGGAGCGTGCTATGGGTCTACGGTGGCGTTGGAAACTCCGTCCTAGACGGTGAGTCCTGGGAGTTGGCCCAGCAATTCGCGTTCCCTGTGGGCCCCCTGTGGCTGTGCCGCAACCGTACTATGCGCCTCCAGATAAGTACCAACTTATTTCTTGCTAACGTTGCAGACCTATGCGCGCTTGACTCCGAGTCCTTGGCATGGCGCAACGTCGGCGCTCACGCGGCCCGGAGCAAGGACAGGCCCGAAAAAATGCTTGGGCATGCCATGGCTGCATCTGGCACCAAACTCTGGCTGTTCGGCGGGCAGCAGGGGCGGAAGTTCCTGCGTTCGTTGTTTTGCTTGGACACCGAAACCTGCACCTGGACGCGAGCAGCGGCCGAGGCCACGCCGCCTGCAAGGGCTGGGCACGCAATGGCAACCGTGCACGGGAACGTGGTGTACATGTTCGGCGGGCAGGGCAAGAAGCTCTACAATGACCTGTACAAGTTGGACCCAGTGGCCGGGAACTTCGTCGAGGTTGAAGCGGCAGGAAAGCCGCCGCCCCCGCGACGTGGTCACAGCCTTGTCTGGGACGGGCGGGACTACTTGGTGTGTTTTGGCGGCATCAACCAGTCGAGCACAGACTCACATCTCTCTGTCTTCAGCTTGTCGCGCGGCCAGTGGTTCACGCCGGTGAGCAATCAATCTTGTCTTGCAAGGCCTACGTTTGCTGTATGGTCATGCTCAGCTCCGCGCCACGTTCGGGGTTGTGGGGGACCGGCTGAGCGAACATGCCTGCCACCGCGTCAGAATGTGTCCCCCATGCGCATGCCCATCTTTCGTTCCTGCCTTGTGCCGCATCTCCTCTTCCCATACCCGTCTCTCACCCCTGCCCCTGCTGCTGTCCCTCCCGCTTGCAGCAAGCCTTCGGGCCCATGCCGTCGCCCCGCACCCAGCACAGCGCCGTGCTGCTGTCCCCTGGCATCATCCTCATTTTCGGTGGCTGCAACAGCGCCGGCACCTTCTTCAATGACGCCACCGTCCTCGACACCCGCACCTTCACCTGGACCAGACCCTCCCTGCTCAACACCGTCCCCGCCCCCCGCTACCACCACACCTGCAACGTGCTCAACGGCCGCATCCTCATCTACGGCGGCATCAACAGCAAGCAGACATTCGACGGCGTCGTGGTCGTGGAGACCAAGTTCCTGTCCGACATCACCAGCGTGGCGGAGGAGCTTTTCCGCATGTCCGCGGACGCGGGGATGTCCCTGCCGGGGCCCAGCCCGCGCGCCCCGCCCTCGCAGATCTCTTTTACGACTCCCATCGCGACGCCGACCCACCAGGGGCAGGCGCAACAGCAGCAGCAGTTACAGCAGCAGCAACAGCACACTCAGCAGCAGCAGCAGCAGCAGCCCGTCATGGTGGTCCCGGGGCCCATGGTGTCGACGGCGGAGTGCCTGCTGAACAGCGCCAAGTCGCTCGAGTCGGTCAAGGTGCAGCTGACGGACCTGCTGCTGCGGAGAAACCTGGAGGAGCAGCAGATCCAGACGGCGCGGAAAGCGGAGGTGAGCAGGGTCGGGGTTTCGCGCGATCCTGGTGGCTGTACGCTTAGCCCTACACTCGACACTCCACGTTTCAGCTCTTTCATGCTCGACGCGCACTCAGCTGTGGAGCGCAGCATGTGGTTGCACATGCACGGGCTGAACCCTGGGCGGGACACCGTACCTGGCTGAGCTCGATGGCAGGATGCTGGACCTGGCACGGTTTGTTGTTGCGCACGTTTGCGCACACTTACCCACACCTGTGGCCGTGGTACGCCCTGCAGAACACGGAGACGCTGCTGGCCAAGGAGCGCGAGGCGCGCGAGGCGGCCGCCAAGGAACTGCTGCAGTACCGGCTGCTGCTGGCGGAGGCAGAGGCGGACCGCAACGCCGCGCAGCAGCAGCTGCAGGCGTCGCAGGTCCGCGCCACACGGGAGGCGGCGGCCACGGCGGAGCTGCGGGGGCAAGTCGAGGCGCTGCAGGTGCGCGTGGAAGCCGCGATGACGAATGACGCCTTGGGGTTCAGCGCCAGACAGACAGCACCTGGCCAGAGGCAGTCCCTGTGCTTGTCGGATCGGGACATATGTCCTTGCTACCTGTCCTGGCTTGCTGCGCGTACCTCGATGCTTGCAACAAAGCCTAGGCGCTTTAGAATGGTTGGTTGACGCCTCTGCCTTGCGACATTGCCTCCAATGACCTCAGGCAAAGCTGGCCGCGCGCGAGGAGGAGCTGCAGGAAGCTAGGCTGCTGCAGGACGGCCTAGTGAAGGAGCTGGGCATCATGGCCTCGCGCTACAGCCGCCTGGCCATGGACGTGCAGGACGCGGGGGGCAGCGGCCAGAGCAGCAGCGGGAGAGGGTCAGCAGCGGCGCGGGGGAGTAGTTCCAGCGGGGGGCCGCCGTCGCTGCACCCGGGCATGGGCAACGCGGCCAGGGGGCACACGGAGGACTACCCGCTGTCAACGGCGGGGCCGAGCATGCTGCCGCCGACGATGCTGTCGGAAACGGGGACGGTGGGCTCGGATGTTGGGGATGGGAGGGGTGCGGCGGAGTTGGAGCAGTCGTACGAGGGGCAAGGGCTGTCGCAGGCGGGTGCGAGTGCAAGCAGGCGGAGCTCCATGCTGGGGCCGCCACGGCACACGGCAATGGCGGCGCTGTCGGCGCAGTGTACGGCAGCGGCGTCGGGCGGGGAGGCGGGCGCGCAGGGCGGTGCGCCGAACGGCTGCAGCAACTGCTGCAGCCAGCTGCTGATGCTGCTGTCGGAGAGCGAGGTGCACCGGTCGCAGCTGATGGACGCAAACCACAGCTTGAGCGAGAAGGTGGAGGATCTAGCGAAGCAGAAGGCAGCGCTGCAGGGGCAGTTGCAGCAGTTCCAAGCGGACGCTGCTGCGCTGGAGTCGTTGAACTTGGGGCAGGTTGAGGAGCTGGAGCGGAAGCTGGAGGCATCTGCACGGTTGGTGCGGGAGGTGCTCATGCGGCGGAAGATTGAGGAGGCGCACCGGCGGACCAGCAGCGAGCAGGCGCAGTGCGCGGTGTGCATGGAGTCGGCCAAGGCGGTGGTGTTCAACTGCGGGCACCAGAGCTGCGAGCCGTGCAGCACCAAGCTCACCAACTGCCCGTTCTGCCGCGTGGCGATAACGGCGCGGATACGGCTGTTCGACGCCTAGCGCGGTTAGTGAACGGCGGCGAGTGTAGGTGGCTTGTATTGCGGTAGGGCGGGTGGTGGTGGGCGCGGTTGCTCCCGCTGCCCTTGATTGGTTGTGGTGGGTGGTTACTGGGCGAGGAAAAGGAGAACAGGCGGTCACTAGTGCGTTGCCGGCTGCAGCGTTGTCGCTGGGGCGCGGGGTGCTTGTCGCGGTGCGCTGCGGCCGCCGCGGTGCAGGCTGTACGGACGATGCTCTACGGTGCAAGTCGTGTATCCACATTGGCAGTGGCAAGGACTTGCGCTATTGTACTATGCTTGCATATAAATGTTGGTGGATTGGATTTGTGTGCATGTGCTGACGGCGGGGCGGGGCGGAGCTGACGAGTTGCAAGGGGGCGGTAGGACCTCTTGCAGACGGCCGGGTCAGCACATGATGCCCAGAGGGTACCTGAGCCGCAAGCACACGAGACACGGGAGGCTTTCAGTTGAAGAGGCGGCACGGTGGTCTGGCAGGGTGGCTTTTTGTGGACGTGCCCTGAGCTGAGACGGACCCGCGGGGGGAGCCGTCGCAGCAACCTATCAGTTTGCTGCACGCGCAATAAAGGGGGCCCGCCTTTAGGATCTCAATGATACCGATGTCCCTGCGGGAGGAAGACATGTGGTGGTGCGGGACACTCGGTGTGCATATGACACGTGGGGACTTGGGGGTGCAGCGGAGCAGCACTGCTATGCGTGCGTGTGTCTTCATGGGGTCGGTGTGCGTTGAGAGCGTCGGGTGCGGCTGTGTCTGCGGAGTTTTTATCACCACCTGAGTATCCTTCTCGTGCCCTTGGCCCCGCGCCAGTTGGACTATCGGAGAAGGGAGTGCGATGTTGGTGACGCAGTGGCATCTTGACTGTTGTATGCACACAAGGGACCTGCCGAATGGCGAGGCTGTTGGGGAGGGTGTGGCGCTGCGCCAGATGCCGGGTGTTGGGGCGCCGGCGTGCAGGCAAGCCAGGGTGGTGTTTGGCGACGGTTGCTGCAGGGACGGGTGGTTGGGCCAGCGTTGAGCAGGGATGGCTGCGGGCGCCTGCGGTGGGTTAGCGCACTGCTGAGTTGTCGGGATTCGTTAATGTGGACTAATGTGGACCATGTCTTTCAGGTGTGCGCCGCTTGTACTGCCGTTCACAGGAGGGGTCGGAGCTGTACTGCGCGTCCCTGTCAGCACAACTGCCGGTGCCATTTGGTCAGCTCGGTTGCTGTGGGTAGGTCAGGCGTGGTGCAGCTGCAGCTCCTCCTAGCAGTAGCTGGTGCACAGGGCAGGGTGTGCCTGCTGTCGTTGATTGTGGGGCGGCAGAGGCCAGGTGCCGAAGTGCGCGGCTGAGCGACTGATGTCGCAATTGAGAGCGGGACGCGGTGTCGAGCGCGTGCTTGGCTCGAACGCATGCTGGTGTGTTGACTGGGCGGCTGCGATCTACGCTCGGCAGTCGGGCCGACTGATTTTGACCCTCGCATTGTTGGCCTCCTGGGATGGTAGGTGCTTCTGCTTCAGTTGTTGCATTTTTGGGCGGGTTGCTTCCGTCTGTTTTTACGGTACTGTGTCGGACGGTTTGGAGCGCATAAACACGCGCTATTCTATGGCGCTCTCCACGCAGTTGGCTTTGCTGCGAATGCCATTGCGTACATTGATGATTCTTGGGTTGCACCGTCTATACACTGACCAAACCATTTTATGCATACGGGGCGTTGTGCCACCAAGCTATCATTGGCATGCGCGAAGACTAACACAAAGCATGCTCGCACAAGGGAAAGGCTACGAGGCAGTTCCCTGCATACATGCCATGGAGCAAGAGGCATCGCCCTGATACCAAGATGCTCTTGTAAAATGCAAGGACAGCGTTACCCGGCTCCCATCTCCAACCGTCACTGCCCTGTGGTGACTAACGTGCCACTGTGACGATAGCTTAAGATACCCTAGGCTCATTGCTCGCTGCGCCATGGCTGTCTATCGGTACACAACACTCTACAGTCACCTGTGCGCCCAGCATTCCCTGGTGTACTGAACAGCGGCAACCGCAGGTTGCGGCCTCGCGTAGACGATAGCCTCGGATACCCTTGGTTCTGGGACTCGCCTTGCCATGGCTGTTTACGGGTACACAGCACTCGACACGTGTCTACAGTCACCAGGGTGAACAATGTGGTGCACTACCACCTCACGACTGTGTTTTTAGCAGGGTTAAATGTGGTGCACTGCATGCGTGGATGGTCGGGTGTTGGTGACTTGGTGCCGTGGGCGCCGCACAGGGTCAATCCGCGCCGGATATTCGGCACGGTAGATGAGTTTGAAAATGGTAGGAAGGAGCTGGGGGCGTATAGAGGCTGGCGAACTGCGTGTCGCTGATGCCTCATGCATAGATCGCCGTGCGTTACCTGCAGCGTCAACACACGGCATTACAATTGAGCAAGTCCCAGCTCCGGGCTTGCCGAGCCATGACGCCCAACCCCGCAATGTTTGCTGAGGCACCGCACGGCACACAGCGCGGCGCCGTGGACAACAACGTTTTCAGGCCGCAAGCAACAGTGACATTGATGACATGAGAAAGTCCATGCAAGCACACCACAACTTTGCCGTTGCCAAGTCCCTTGGGTTGGCCCTGCCAGGCCCTGCCTCTCGCGGTACCGGTATTGGCCACCGGCGATCGAACCGTCTAGCTCGCTCTCCAACGGGTCACTCATCCACCGTTCCATGCCTCAACCCGCACCCAAAGCACCGTAGACCAACCCCTGCCTGCGCATCTGTACGCGTCCTTGATGCGTCGTTTCCACCCTCTCCCTCGCCTAAGCGACTTTGTCCTTTCCATGACAGCCGCCAGCCATCTACACCGCCTACACCGCCACGTGCCCGCCATGCATGTGCGCACGCATGCTGACACGTGGTGCAGACACGTGGCTCACACGCCCGCCTTCTGCCTGGCGGCAGCCATCGCCTCCGCGGCTTGGGCGTAGGCGTCCCGCGTCGCAGAGCGCACATCTGCGCGATAATATGCAGCAAGGACAAAGAACAAGCGGTCCATGGCCATTGAACAAGTTTGGGCGCAAGAGGCGAGCCTGGTGGGCCATCAGTTGGCAACCCACGACAGCAACTGCAGCAGCAAGCATGCCTAGATTCCCACTGCTGTACGAGCAAGACCCCGGAACAAGGACCAAGGACGCAAACAGGGTCTACTTGTGCACTGCGTGATTATCGTGCATGCCCCACAAGCGCTTCCAACCCTTGAGCCTAGGGCCCCGCCATGTCGTCACATCCCACGCCTTACCCTCGGCAGCGGACGTGACGCCCTGCTGCATGTGCTCCGCCGCGGCCTCCGCCCGCCGCCGGGCGTCCTCCGCCGCCTCCGCCACGTGCGCCGCCGCGTCATGGCCGTGGGAGGTGGCGGCGTCCATGGCCTGGCGGGCGCTGTGGGCGGCGGTGTGCAGCGTGTCCCCAGCCTGCGGGGCAGCGGGCAGGCGCACCGATTGTTTCCTATCGTCATGTACATTTACGGGAATGCATGCGGCTACGGCATACGAGTAATCATGCCAGAGGGTCAGACGGTTACTTGGGGGGAGCGGCCAGTGCGCGGACCGGTTGCGCAGCCAAGTCGGCCCGCGCGCAGGTCGCTACGGTCGTGAACCGTAGCAACAAAGCTGAGAGGAAGGCAGGGCAGGACAGGAGGTCAGGGCAGGACGGGTTACGACTGGAACAACCCAGCCCGACCAAACGTGTCAATACGGCTAATGACCTGCCACTCATCCTGAGCATCCTGAACAAAGATTAAACTCACCTTATCAGACCATGAGGCTGCCGTGCCCTTGGTCGCGTCCACGGCCTCCCCCGCCACCACGCGAGCCGTGGTGCCAGCGTCCACTGCCGCATCCTTGGCACCTTCCGCAGCTTCCCGCACCTTATCCGCAGCCCCCGTCGCCCCACTCCTCACGCCCTCCGCCGCACTGCCAGCAGCGCCCTTCACCGCCTCCGCCGCACCCTCGGCCGTGTCCTTTGCTTTCCCCACAGTGCCCGACACGCCCTCCTTTGCTCCCTCCACCGCGCCCTCCGCCGTACCCCACACCTTCTCCGCAGCCCCCCGCACCGTGTCCTTGACCGCAGCACCCGCATGACCCAGAGCCTCCCCGGCCCCTGTCACCACCTCCCCGGTCTTGTCCTTCACACTCTTAGCCGCCTGGCCCACAGCCCCAGTCACGCCGGAAGCAGCGCCCTTCACGTTCTCCCCAGCGCTGCTTCCCATCTCCTTGGCTTTGTCTGCCGCCTCCTTGGCCTGGCGGGAGGCAGCATCAGCCGTCTCCTGTGCAGACCGCATCGTGGCGTGCACCGTGTGGCTAGCGGCGTCTGCAGCTGCCTGGCCCTGCTCCCTAATGTTCTCCGTAGGTGCATTAATGGTGTCCTGGACGGTGTGATGCTCGTGGCTGGTGGCGGCTGTCTCCTTGGCGGAGGCCGCGGCATCCTCGGCAGTCTGCACGTTGGCAACAAGGGAGGGCCAATCACGAAGACTGGCGCTTGGGACCCACTTGGGACCCGCTCAACTGCAAGGCGAGACGTGGTTGATCACGAAGAGCTGTGCGGGCCCCCTAGCGTGCGAATCCTAATCCTTTGTTCAAGATGTGCTGCAGCAGGGAACACGCCGGCGCACCACCGCCAATCGCCTCCACGCTGCCGCCACAGCCGCGTCAGCACCGCGAAGGCGGTGCCGTGCTCCCACCGTGCTCAGACACCACGCGCACCACGCCGCACCTTTTTGGTGCCGCTGAAGACGGAGCCCACCGCCTCCTTGATGCGCTCGCCCCAGCCGGGGTGAGCGGAGTTGAGGTCGCCGGCGGTCTCCACCGATGGCGTCTTGAACTGCACCTCTTGGGGGTGTTCAGGGTTGACGTTCTGCATAGGATGGGCGCATGGGCCCGTCACAGTATGAGTGCTGCAGCTTCACAGAACTGTCACACTTTGGATGCGGGGTCCATGGCACGGCAATCCAGCCATGGTGACAGCGTGGGGCGTGTGGGGGGCGCACGGAGCAGGGCACCCGGCAACCCAAGGCGTGTCCTTCTGTGCAAGGTCATGACCCTCGCGCCACCCTGTGCATGCGTAGCATGAAGGCGAGTTGATCCCGTGGTGCACATCCTGATGCTCATGCCCGCAATACGCGTCATACCGCATCATGCCGTTGTACAACACCGGGCGCCGCAGTGCCACTAGCCGAGCCCCACCTGCATGGACTCGGCCGATGTGCCCTTGGTAATGTGCAGCGCGTCGCCCACCGCGTGAGCTGCGGCCTCGGCCTGATGCCGTATGGCGCCCACTGCAGCCCCCGCCGCGTTCTTGGCGGTCAGGGTGTCATGGCTGGTCTGGGAGGCCTCGTGGATGGCGTCGGCGGCGTCGGCGGCGCTCTGTGGTGCACGACAGGGCAAGTGTGTGGGTTGGCAGCTTGTGGCAGCAGCCTCAGGCGTGGGTCCGCGGCGTGATGCGTGCGCCGCAAGATGCCGTACGTGAGGGCACAAGGGACATGGGGAGCTGACAAGACTGGCGAGAAAGGTGCAATCGTGCTCCCTTGCTGTACTGTTCGCTGTCAGGGTCTCATTGTTGGCCTTGTAAGACACGTGGATGGGGCCTTGCTTGTGTCATCCGGTGCCGTTCAGGTGCGCACTAGCAAGGCGGGCGCCACAACTCAGGGAACACGATGATTACGGCCCCTAATCGCCATGCCCTTGGAGCTTGGACGCGGCTGTACAATACCACTCCTGAGTCTCAAGGGAGACCGCACACATGCGTAAAAGCCCTTCCCTTCCCAGGGTGGCCTTCAACGGCCCACCTTCTTGCTCCCATGCAGCACAGACCCCACTGCGTCCTTGATGCGCTCTGTCCAGCCCGGGTGCGGGGTGTCACTGTCCACCGCCGGGGTCTTGAACTTGACCTCATCCGCATGCTCCGGGTTGACGCTCTGCGCGGGAAGGATGTACGGTAGTCCATACTGATCCGAACAGGAGCGCCAAGTAGCGTTAGGGGCTTAGGGAAGCATCGAGGGAGGGAGAACAGGCGGTGAGGACAGGGGGGAGCGCAATAGCTACGCTGACAGTGAAGGAGCAAGAACTGACGCAGGCCCAGAAGGTCGGCAGATGTGCTTCATACTGGTATCGTGCCGTAAGCGTTTGGCTCCTTTCGTGCCCATGGCCACGCCTTTCGCGGTCGGCAGGAGAAATAGAACGACCCATGGGTCTACCGCACAGCATATGGCTAGCGGCCGCGATGCAGTGCTACGTTGCACATAATATTCAATTGCTGATGAAGCTTTGGCCTTTGTAATGAGAGCCTGCGGCGTGTGCGGATGGGTTCCGATACTCGCCTGCGTCGGCTCAGCTGCCTTGTGGGCCGCAAGAGCCCCTCCGACCACAAAAAGCAGCACAAGCGCTGCGTATAAGCGTCGATGGGAGGCCATTATGCCTCGCTGAGTCACTGTGTTGCTGTTGGTGCGCCACTGCGCAAATTCTTGTTGCCTACTGCACACCTGTGCAGCGCTTTGAGGAGCAACAAAATGACACGTAAATGTACTTCAGGACACTGCCAGCGAGGAGCGAGCAACAGCTTACAAGGAGCGACACCTGGAACATGACGCAATACGCAGGCGACAATAGCACCGACGATGCATGCCGAAATCTCTGCCAATCTTCCTTGCGTCTACCGCAAGCTTAAAGCAACCGGCCATATAGCAACCCTCTTCCCGTATCATGTCAAGTCGCCTAGCCCCTGCCGCCGCCGCGCCCTCCCCCGCGACCCCACCCCCCTCCCCGACCGCCGCCGCCCCTCCCTCCCCACCCCCTCCCGCCGCATGCCCCTGCCACCCGCCCTGCACCCTATCCGTCCCACCCTGCTGCTCCGCAGCCGCCTGCCCCTGCCTCCCTCCTCCACGCCCTCCTCCACCTCCCCGCCGCCTCCACCCCCGCCCCTTGCACTCTGCGGTCGACTCCCTCCCCCACCCCTTCCACCCCCACCACCTCCCCGCCTCCACCACCTCCTCCCCCGGTACTCCCACCCGCACTCCTGGGCCGGAACTCCGGCATGTGCGCCTCCCTGCCCCGGCCCTCCGGCCTGCCCCCACGGTCCGGGACCTTGCCGATGATGATCTGCTTGATGCCCGTGCCCGCCGGGGCAGCCCGCTTGCGCCCCGAAACCCCCTGCCCCCCTGCCCCCGCGGCGCCCGCCAGCACCCCCACGCCGCGGCTGTCGATGTCCATGGCCGACACGGGTGTGGAGGTGGGCACCTGCGTCAGGGCCACCACGTCGGCAGGGCGCAGCGTCCACACGTCGTCCAGCACCACCTGCCGGTGCGGGCGCACGTGGCACACGGGGTACGGCCAAGGTAAGACGACGCAGGCAAAACATGTGGTGAGGTGCGGGCGCGCGTGGCACACGGGGTAGGTTCAAGGTAAGGTGATGCAGGCAGGTGGTGTGTTTCTCAAGCACTCAGGCGGAGGGTCCACACGTCGTCCAGCAACACCTGCGGACGTCGAAGGCAATGTCAGGAGCGCCGGGTCAGCAAGACAAAGAGTGCTTATTAAGATATGTTGCGGACCGCACGTGCGCTGCGGCGCAGGGTCACCACGTCCTCCTCCAGCACCACCTGACGGTGCGGGGCAGGCGGGGCAGGCGGGCCCAGGAGCTTCAGCCATACATGGAGCAAGCGCGAGGAAGCGTGGGAGTATGTAGAGGTCTGGGTCGTGTGGTCGAGGCATGTGGCGCGTGGTGCTCCGCCCCGGCTCGCCCCACCCACCTTCGGCTCCGCCGCCAGCGTCTTCCGTGCCGCCGCGGCCACCTGCGTCGCCTCCGCTGCCGTGCCCTTCTCCGCCAGCCGCGGAGACCACTCAAAGGCCTGGGGAGGGGCGGTGCAAAGCGGGAAGATGGCCGTGTTAGCACAACGCCTTGTCATCACAATTCTACCACCGGTAGCTGTGACACGGCTTGACCCAACGCAAACAGGTCGTGTGTCTAAAAGTGGAAAGTATAGTAGCGTCCGCGATCGCGATGTCGTTTCCCTGCCACCCACCTGCAGCGTGACCTTGGCCCGCTCGACCAGCACCGCCCGCCTCAGCGCGTACTCCTCCGTCAGCGCCGCGTGCACCTCGGTCAGCGTGGACAGCTGCAGCACACAGCACATGGGCGGGAGGCGCCTTAGCAAAACGTCGCGATTTGCCCAAGGGGAAGGAGAAGGGCGTAACGCCGAAACCCCACCACAGCGCAGTGCATTATCATTGTCAGCGCACAGGTGACAGCGTGGACAGCTGCGGCGCATAGGGGTGCGGGTGTGCGTTGGGCATACAGGATCGTCCCGCGCCCGGACTCGGGGCTTGGGCGAGCGCAACTGATGACAAGTACACGAGCAACGCCATCGCGCAAAGCAGGAACGACTCCCTTGGCGCTGACAGCCAAGAAGCAAGCCGCAGCCGACACCTCCTCCCTTGCCTTGCTGCTCGCAGTAAGCGCTTGGCCATCCAAAACATAGATACCGCGCCAGGAGATGCAAGCTAGACTCTCGCGTTGCAAGGTAAGCCACCGTGGCAGGATGCCCCACTCCCTTGTGTTACCACCCAGACAAGCCTTGGCAGCCACATTCGTCGCCTGACATACCCAACCCCGGCCTACCTCCTGCTCCGTGAGCTCGCTGCGGCTGCAGATGGACTGGAAGAAGGTGGGCCCTAGCTGTGCCATGGCATCGGTCACGCGGCCCAGCAGCTGCTGCACCAGCGGCAGCGCGGACGGAGCCGCTCCCCCCGTTGCAGGCGCAGGCATTGAGACCTGCAGGCAACCGCAGCCAGACACACACCCTGAGGACTGGGCAAGGGATATAAACGCATCCGAGAGGCATGCTGGTGCGGGTGCGCCTGTAACGACCAGTTGCCCAGAAGCAAAGTGCGCCGGCAACGACCAGCAGCTCATGCACCAGGGAAGCACGCAGTGCACAGGTACCGTATATGCAGCATGCATATGCTAACCATGAAGGGGCCCGTTTGCGGCCTTTTGGGAGTTCCTGGACCGGTTAACCTCGCACCTGCAGCGCCTCCGCCGCCATCCTTAGCGACCGGGACACCTCGCCGGCATGTGCGACCAGCAGCTTGCTGTCGGCAGCCGCAGCTCCTGCAGCTCCTGCTACTGTTGCTGCAGGAGGCTTTGCGCTTCCGGTCACAGCCGCCGACGCGGCGGGGGTAGGCGCAGGTGCAGGGCCGGAGGCAGCTGCGGACGGGGAGGCGGCACCCTCTTTGGCGTCCGGCTGCTGCTGCTGCTGCCCCCCGCCGTGCAGTGCTGCCAGGCGCGCGGCTTGCAGGCAGGCCACCAGCTGCTCCAGCACCTCCACCCGTTCCTTGGCGGGGCACCCGGCTGCAGAGGACGGCGGGAAATGGAATTTTGGAAGGCAGGGAGACACAGCGTATGGACATAAGGAGACATGGGAAGGCACGCATCGCCGCGGGGGTGCGAGCTGCGAGGTTGTGTCTTACACAGGCTAACACAGCCGTGGTTCTGCTGCTATATACGGTGCATTGGCATCGGAGTTTGACGGTTGAAGCTGTGTGCTTGGGGTACTCACGGTCTGCGGCTTGCAGCAGGGCGGCCAGCGCGTTGTCCAACCGGTTCATCTGAGCAGCACGCTGGGTGGCGGTTGCGCCTCGTACCGCTGCAACCACCTTTTCAAGCTGCGCTTCATCACCTGTAGCAGCAGGAAAGAGCAACAAGGCAGCGGCTGTAAGCGCAAAACCTTAGGCCTTGGTCAAGCAGGATGTTCGAGACTGGGCGCAGTGGTGTGGTAGGAGGATAGCAGGTGTACTGAAGTGAAGCTCTGTGCACGGTGTGCAGCACCGGCGGCCAAGGCACCGCGTTCAGCATTCACTGATTGCAAATGTGTAAGTGTTTGCAGGGCCACACATGAGTATTTCGGCTTGCTGCCACTCACACAGGCCGCTGCCCTTCAGGGCTCCCTGCAGTGTGGAGGCCAGCTGGCCGCAGAAGTTGCGGAACACCTCCCTCACATCCTTGCTGTACAGGTCGAAGGCATTCACCCCCGTCTGCAGGCTGCAAGAAGTTGGTCATCGTCAGGTTGCAAGGTTTGAGCATGCGCGTGGGAGCGTCGAAATGATCGTGCACGCGACTGGTTTGTGATGCAGGCCTTTGCGACAATGGGAAATCTCCTCCAGTGCCGCCAAAGATGTTGTTACTGCAATACCAATTGATGTCCCTCCCGCCTTACGCGGGCCCCGGAAGCCTCAGCCGGGCCGGAAAGAGAAGAGAGGTTGCGAGGAATGCAATAAAACATAAGGCGTGCTTGGATAAGTGCAGCAATCTCACCCGGAGACCTCAATCCGCGACAACAAGTCTGAGGCCCTGCCCTCACGGTCCATGGCGAAGGGGTGACACTGAACTTAGATCAAGAGTCGCATAGCTCCGTAGGTTTATTGTTAAACCGCCCCTCTAGACACCTATGTGGCCAGATTCCTGCAGCTTCCTCGCGTTTTGGCAAAGGGGCTCATTGCATTCGGAATGTCTCGATCTATTTGCACATGTCTGGATCCAGACGCGAAAATGCCGCCTCGAATTAACACTAACTCAGCACGCCGGCGCCGCACGCAATCGCCGCACGGACAGCATACCGTTGGCCAGACGGTTGCACCTCCGTCGCGACGACCGACGAGAAGGGATGAATGCCCGGCTAACGTGCAAGCCATGAACATATAGAATCCGCGATACGCAGACTTTCGGCAGGCTTCCCCGAGGCATGACTGGACTCTTACATGTGACACATCGCCGACATGTCCGAGGAACGCCGGTTGAAACCAGGCCAACCGCGATGTGAAACTTTCAATGCATGATGGTGACCGGGCTTCATGCCATTCTCGCCCGGGCATGCGGCACCGTCCATCAGAATTATGCCGTCCATGCCATTCGCTGGTGGGGGGGCTCCGCCCCCCCACACCCCCCCGAGCGGATTATGTTGCTATTGGATGGGGAAGCATGAACACAGGGCATACGTACACTGTGGCATCCGCTCGGGGGTGTGTGGGGGGGCTCTGCCCCCCCACCAGCAAAAGGCATCTGGACAGATACCTGGTGCAGCAGGCACCAGGCTATGCTCGTATGCCCTATGGCTGAGCACCAGTAAGTGTCGAGCACCGTCCATCAGAATTATGCCGTCCATGCCTGGGCTGCACTGTACGTTCTAAAATGAACGTATTTTAAGAAATACGTAAAATACGGGGGTCTGTTCGCAAAATACGCTCAAATACGCTAAAAATACGCTCGTGCCAGTCCACCCCCCTGGAGCAAGGGAGGTCCCCTCCCGTGTGCTGCCAGACATCAGGGGAGCTCCCTGCAAGGCACCGTGGCAACTAAGCCACAAGATATTGAGGCATGAGAAGTGTCTCACATATGCGTATGCAGTCGTTGTGGTGTGGTTTTGCTGGCGCCTGATCTCCCTGGGACCTCCCTGGGACAGTCCTGGTGCGTGTGACACTGCCACGTGCCGTGCCTGGCCTGGACCGCAGACCGTATTTCTCTCATGTACGGCAGAAAATGAACGTATTACGTACATGTACGTACTTCGTATTTGTACGCGTACAACGTACTGTGCAGCCCAGGTCCATGCCATTCGCTGGTGGGGGCTCCGCCCCCCCACACCCCCCCGAGCGGATTATGTTGCTATTATTATGTTGCTATAAGTTGAGGGCAGGAGGTTGTGCAAGGCAAAGCACGGAGATCTGCATGCGGGCAGGGGTACGGCATTGAGTGTGAGGAGGGGAGCCCTGAGTGTAAGGCTGTACGGCATTGCATGGGGACAGAATGCTGGTATAACGTGTGCATTGTGAGTGTTAGTTCGGAGCTGCAGAAGTACCTATGGGCATGCGGCAGCTGGGGTTGCCATGTTATTCCCTGTTGGAGAGCGGAGTGTTTACTGCTGTGAGTTTGTAGCGGTCGGTTGAAGTCGGTTGAAGTCTGTCCGGCGACCTGTCAGCTGGGCCGAAGCTATCTCGGCTGGATGTTAAACCACATGTTCTGGCTTGTCGGTAATACTGCTGTAGGGATTGGCTTAACATCTCGAAGCTCCCGGCAGCCAGCGTGCGTACAGTTGCGAATCTTCAGTGGTCGACACACCACCCTCCACCTCCCTGCCCCCCACGCATCCAGGGATGCGGTTTCATCCCTGAGTTATCTCTGGCTAGGTATGGGGTCCGAAACTGCCAGGTTGCCCCTGGTTGCCCAGACACGTACAGAGGTGCTGCAGTGTCTGGGGCAAGGACACGTGCCTGTACGGACCGATCCACGGCCGGGCTCATTGTCATGCTACGGAGTTGCAGGGAGTCAGGGACGCTACATCCCCATACGTCGCCTCGTATCGGCCAGTATGGGTGCGAAGGTGCTGCTTGCGGACGCGGGGCCACAACCAGGGAGAGGAACTGAGAGTTGCAGTAACAGGGGCCCAGATGGAGGGAGGAGGAGGGAGTGAGGTGCCTAAGGACTGCGGCCTGCGACTGGGGTACACGTCTAGGGAGGCAGCACTGTTGTGCAACCAGGGCGTGGCACAGTTCAGGACACGTCATGTCGCAGGGGAGACGTTCCAGTGGCGTCATGACGTGTCGTACGGATGGAATTTGGCGTTGATTAGCAAGTGGGGCTAATGGTATTGCTGTAACATGCCGTTATTAGGTGTTGTCCACATGCCACGCCCCTGCATGACCACCGGCCACAGCGCATCAATCACAGATTTGCATGCCCATGCCATGGGCACCCTGTGGACCTGCCCTTCGAAGGCCCTAACTGGCTGCCGGAACGCATACTGCTTGGCACGTTGGCAGTTGCCATCTGTGCATCTCGCTGGCATTAAACATGGTGCCATCAGGACTCCAAGTGACAGCCCGCACCGTCTTGGCCATGCCTGGCAATCTGGCATCCGTGGTTGCATGTCGATAACTGTACCCATTTAAGGTGCAGGTGCCGTGCCCATTCAAGGTGCAGGTGCAGTGCCCGCCCTGGCCCCCAGTGTACACACCGAACCAACGGTGACCCTCGAGGCCAAGGCTCGTATCTGGGGAGAAACCCTGACCGTGTAGCAGCGGCTGGCTTACATCCGAGCGAGCGAGCATGCATCACACGTATCCTGGACACCAACCTGTATGGATCTCTATGCCAGCACCAGCTTCATGTCATGCACAACAGTGCGGTGCCTGTGCTGTGGCACACCGCCGATCCTCGTGAGGGATACACCCTAAGACTTGCGGGCAACTAGTACGACCAAACTGGCTGACCCAGTTGGGCATCACAACCACAGTGCCAGGGCAACAGGACGGATACGCTGCCAAGGCACTGTCGCTGTAGGACCCACGTTCCAGTCCCAGCAGTCCAGCAGCCACAACCACTGCGACGGAACGGCTTGCGCTACAGAGCCAATATGTGTGCGGGCCAGGCCCAAATAGTAAATCAAAGTATGCATCTG
This sequence comes from Chlamydomonas sp. KOR1, assembly GCA_036984285.1. Classification (NCBI taxonomy): domain Eukaryota; kingdom Viridiplantae; phylum Chlorophyta; class Chlorophyceae; order Chlamydomonadales; family Chlamydomonadaceae; genus Chlamydomonas; species Chlamydomonas sp. KOR1. The sequence goes on along the minus strand of BQMZ01000008.1, from coordinate 159,874 downwards.
ATACTTGCAACATATCGCGCACGCTTGCAGCAGTTGCAGTGAAGTACCACCCCGAGTTAGCCGAAGTAACCCAGCTGAACTCCTCCCTTGGCACAAGCCCACAACAGAGCCAACGTCCGACCCCCATCGTGCACATGCACTGCTGGTGCACACGTGGCCCACCAACGACCAACCAACCACCGCCCTGCGTATCATGCGGTCCTTGGTAGAGGGTGGCGCAGGACGGCCCCCTCCTGCAGGCTAACACACCTTCAGCCGCTCGCCACCACGTCCGTGACGGCATCAAGTTTGGCACAGCCCCACCACTTGCAGTAGCTGACGCCCATGCTACAGACAGTACTAGCAGTTGAACAGCCGCCATAATCGTCACAATACCATTACCACAGGTCAAGTAGTCAGTGCGCAGCGGTGGCTGCTAGCGCTCGATCGGCCCTGCAGTGCCTCTGCACTCAACCTGTCAGTGCGCTGCCAAATATCTTGTTGCCGCACGCTCACTGAACACTTCATAGCATCCACACTTCCACAGTGCGTGGCAATGCGTGTCTCGAGCCTCAGGATCCGAACGCTTCTGGGGTGTGCACGCTCTGTACTCTACCCACGCAATGTTGTTTTCGGTATGCTCGTCAGCTAAGCCACAGGTCCACAGGTGGGGCAGACTCCGACGCACCGGCACACAGTCACATATGAACACGCGCAAAGCATGAAAGCGATCAAACTTCAAGACATTGTGACTCTACCCACGCACACCGCAAGTTCAGTACTCCTTCGGAAAGTACTTGGGCCGCTTCAACAACGAAATGCCCACAGCCCTACGGCTTGATGGGTCCTTGTGTGAAGCCAGCTGCGCATCTTCTTGCTTTGCGGCCCTTCTGTAGGCACAAATCAACAGTCTGCAATTCACCATGGCCCAGTGCTCCGGACTTGCTACATTCAAAGCAGCGGCCGTCATGCGTCCGGCACCAGCACAGTGATTCTACGCCCTCGTGTCCCTGGCAGTTAACCCACAATTCGCAAATGGACAACAAGTACTTGGTGACAGACTCGGTGAACGATAGCAGCAAAAAATGACCTCATTGTGGCATGACAACCTGACAACTTAGGCACCAGCACAGCGGTTGTACGCCCTCGTGTCCCTGGCAGCTAACCCACAGTTAGCAAATGGACAACAGGTGCTCAGTGGCAGACTCAGTGCAAACGATAGCAGCAAAGTATTACCGTCCTTGTGGCATGACAACCTGACTGTTCAGGGATACGGCATCCCTTACCCTGGGTTCCTTGGGCCCTTGCAGCCCAGCAACAGCAGCACACGCTGGTGCTGATTGCACACATCCGACACCGCAAACCGCCGGCTCGCCACCGCATTCACTTCCATTGACCAATTTGGGACGTCTCATTCGGTCCTGCGGGCGCTCATGCAAGTGGCAAAGGCTCTGATGGTGCTTATAAAGCATTCGAGCCTCCTACCCCTTGCTGCTGCGGCTGCGAGAATGGCCGCAAATGCTCATGGCAGCAGCTGCTGTTTCTGTTGCCTTAAGCCCCAGCTGTCTGTGCATCGGGCGTGAGCGAGCCCTTGAAGCTGAGGTAGGGCTGCAGCCGTGCAGCTGCATCTGCCGCCAGGGACGCCTCCCGCGCCAGCGTCACAGCTTGTGAGCCACGCTCCAGTGGCACCCCTGCCGCCCCCGCAGGCGGCGGCAGCGGCAGCGCAGCACTTCTTGCCTTTAACGGCATGTGCGCAGTGGCAGTCCCGGAGGAGCAGCTGGGCAGGCCAGTGGCGGCCTGCCCAGGGTCCCTGGGCTTTGGCCTCCACACGTACGTGTCCATGTCCCCGCGGCCCTTGACCTGCAGTGTCCAGACAGCAGAGGGCGTCGCTAAGCAGGGGGCTGAGCAAGACGCCATCAACACCTTCGCACGGGTGGCAACGGCAAGATAGACGACAGCGGAGGAGTGGCTTCGCTGATCACAGAGAACGGCGCCAGGGCTAGTGCTCTCCACCCACTGTACAGTTGATGAGGATGCTCAGACAGCCTGGCACCACCGTCCAGGGTGCCGAAGAACGCTCCTGACCTACCTGGACCCCGCCTGTGGCTTCCCAGCCAGTGTACTCCCGCAGCAGCGCGTGGGCCGGGTCGCTGGCGTGGATCGCCCCCGGCAGACCGGTGCTCTCCATGCGGCTGGCCCTGTGGGGGTGGTAGCGGCCGCCGTCAGCGTGTGGCTACAATATTGCAGCGCAGGTGGTCACACATGCAGATGATCCATCCGGTCCAACATGCAGAGGACGCACGTGAGTTGTATGCGCAAGTCACAGCGTAGAATCGCCGCCATCAGGATTGATAGGCATCTTTGCGTGAGTGGAGATGTAGCTGCAGCTGCAGCAGTGACATGAGGTCCAGCAGGGTGCTGACGTCCACTATGGTGATACGGTGCGGGGTCCAGCAGGGTGCTGACGTCCACTATGGTGATACGTTGCGGGCGACTCACGTGTTGACGGTGTCTCCAAAGAGGCAGAAGCGCGGGGTGCGCGTGCCCACCACGCCGCTGACCACGGGCCCGCTGTGGATACCCACGCGGATGGACACGGGCTGCCCGCTGCTCGGCATGGGCACCTGCAGCGCCGCCTCCAGGATGGCCTGTACGGCAGGAGGGGTCAGAGGTCACCACGTTGCGGTTGTTTGAGGGCCTACTCGGTTGCTTAAAGCAAGGATAGCTTGCATTGAGGCACTGCCATGCATTCGGAATAGGGTGCGGTCACAAGCTGGCGCACACGCGGGCGCACACACCTGCGCAAAGCCGAAGACCTTGTGCGCGTGCAGCGGGTCGGACGTGCCTGTCCGGCCTCCTACTGTCTCCAGCATGCCGTCCTCGTCTTCACGGAGCAGGCCGCCCGCGACAAAGTAGCAGTCGCCAATCGTCTCCACCTGTCCAACCCAACAGGGTGCAGGGAACAATGGTTGGTATTTTGCTGATGACTGCGAGCCTCTCGCCTGCTCCCCATTTGCATTAACACGTCCCCTGATGCCAAGTGAGCAACACAGAACATGATTCAAGGCAGAAGCATGTCCAGCCTACCTTGAAGACACCGGGAAAGCGGTCCAGCAGCGCGTCAAAGCGGCTGAACAGGTCGTTCAGCATTGCCATCACGATGTGGGGCGCGACCGCCTTGGCCATGGCCGTGAAGCCGGCGATGTCTGCAAACAGCAGGGTGCACGCCGGGTGCCACGTGGCGAGGCGGCTGTAGTCGCCCAGCCCGCGCGGACTGGACATGCCGGTGGCGCTGGACTGGCAGCTGGCGGAAGGTGCGGCTGCAGCGGCAGCGGCAGCAGCGAGGGGGCTGCTTCCGTCGGTCCAGTCCTCGGTGATCTGTTGCAGGATGTGGCGGGGGAAGAGCTGCTCCAACAGGCGGTGCTCTGCCTCCATGACGCGTGCCAGGTGACGCTCGGCCACCACCTTGGCGGTCACATCGTGCTGCGTTGGGTGGGGTGGCGGTGTAGGTTAGGGATGTGGATTACAACGGAAAGGGTTGACTGCGCTCTGCCCCCACCGTGGCAGTCATGTCGTGCTAGATTCTCACCAACAGCTGTCAAACATCGACGTGAAATATAGTCAACACGCACAGAGTACACGCAGTTCAGCGTAAGTTACCACAGATGCGAAACCTCCAAGGCACACAGCAACGGTCAGGGCAGCAACACCAGCCACCTGGACCTGGTTTCAGTCCCCCATAACCCACCTGCACCAGCAGCACTGCGTCCTCCTGCGTCACAGGGTCCACCACGCGCGTGGCCCACACCTCGTGCCAGCACTCGGGCGCGGCACGATGCTGTGCCGGCCCGCCGCTGCCGCCGCTGCCCTCGCCGCGATGGCTGGCCGCGCTGCACCTGCCGCCGCCCGCCATCTGCAGTCGTTCAGGGACGTCCCCTTCCCTGTCTACTGCCACGCGCAGCTCAACAGTAGCCGGGCGCATGGGCAGCGGCGCGCCGGCAGCAACGCAAGCGTCAGCCTGTTGCACGGGAGCTTGCTGATTCTGTGGCGCAGCCGGGCCTGGGCCTCCCTCGCTGCCGCGCGGCGGCTGCGCAGGTTCCAGACGTGCGGTGAAGCCGTTGATACCCTTGGCTTCGCTGTGCCGCTCGGGTGTTGATGCAGGATCATGGACCCGGACTTCGGCCTGGGCTGCTGGCGCGGTCATCAGCTGCAACTCGGGTGCGCTTTGCCGGCTGAAGCGCGCCTGTGCCCGTGCCAGGACCAGTGGTCGTGTGGTAGGGGCCAGGTAGCACGGCGTCGCTGCGCCGCTACGAGCGCCGTTGACCAATTCCTGCTGCTGCTGCTGCCCTTGGTAGCTTACCATCTTACCAGCGCTGCAATCGCTGGATATTGCTGTGTTGTCCGAGTCCTTGACGTGCGCTGGGCCCATGGTGCAGCTGGACCAGTTCCCTGTGGGGAGATCGTGCTGCAGGCTCCGTGGGGCTGAGCAACAGCTGAGCGTGCTCCCAGCGCGGAGGGAGCCCACGGCCCCCATGGCCGGCATCAGCCCCGGGGCCGTGCGGAGGCTGCTTGCGAAGGCGACCATGCGGGAGGCACCGGCGGCTTGGGACAGCACATCACGGGAGAGGGACGGGCAGGTGATGAGCGAGCGGAGGTGAATTCCGGAGGGGCTGGTAGCGCCGGAGTTCGTGGGGGCTGCGCCCGCGCAGGAGCGGTATAGGAAGCTCCTTACGCGCCTGTGCGGTGAGCGCAAATGCGAAGGCCGGTCAGGCATGGCGGCCGCCAGTGCGAAGGTGGAGGTAGCTGCCCACGCGTGCGCACCAGAGCTGCGCTGGCTGCCCGACGCGAAGTCGTCGCACGACATGTACTGGTGCTGTGCCCAAGGCGGGCCAAGCTGGCTTCCGCTAGCTCCTCGACCGCACCGGTCGTATGAGGCGACGGGCGAGTCAGAGCCAGGGTTGGTGACCCAGGGCACGGAGTTGGCCTCGAACAGGGCTTCCATGACCACCTGGCCTGATGAGCCGCAGGGCGGGGTGGTGCTCGTTGCAGCGGGCAGGGCTGCGACAGCTTCGTCGTCATGGTGGTGGTGGTGGTGCGGCCACGTGTCGTGGAACAGGCTGCCGCTGGTGCACGCCCCGCGGAGGGGGCGTTTGTGGGAGGCGGTGGGGTTGGGGCTGGCGCTGTGGGAGTCGGCCGTGGACCTGCCGGCCAGGCTGAGGGTGCCGCCGCTCTGAAAGGTGTGGGCGCGGCCTGTTGTGCAGCGCGGGACGAACAAGGGCGCAGACGCGAGGAGGGGTTGAGTTTTCATGTTCGCCCTTCTGAACGTAAGGCAGGATTCGCGGCGCATGCATGGTGTGCAGACTTGTAGCGTAGCCAGCTGGCCGGGATGCACGGAAAGCATGCGGACGAAGCCTACATGAATTACGACACTGAGGACGACCAGTTTGCGGTGAGTAGCAGCGTAGCGTCTAGTTGCATGCACTGCTGTCTGCTGCTGTAGCGTTTGAGCAGACATATGTACACACGAGCCTGTGACGACTCACTGGGTCCGCTGACGCGGCAATCAGACGACGTCCCATAGCTTGCGAAGGCCTCAAACACGGGCCCGTGGGGCTCGCGCCCCTCCTCCCTCCAGTCCTGCACCTGCTGCAACTGTTTACTGTTGTGTGAGGGGCGCAGCGTCAGCTCGGGCCCCAGCATCTCATGGGAGCCCCGGGCGCCCGTATCGGACTCCGGGCCACAGCTTCTGCAGCCCGAGCTGCAGCGGCTGGGGCGCCCAAAGCAGCTGCTACCCCCCGGACCCGCCACAGGTGGGCTAACGAAGACGCTCCGCGGCTCCCCGCACGAGCAACTGCTCGAGCGGAGGTCTGTAAGATGCTGCCGTACGCAATCGGTCTGTGGCAGTGTCGCGCCGTCCATGCCCACAGCGAAGCGAGCTGGGGTGGCACGGGGGCTGTGTGCTGCTGCGTCCGGGATGCAGGCCTGGCCACCGAGGGTTACCGCGGACAGAGCTTGGATGGGTGACGGGGCGTGGGTGCAAACGGTGCTGTAGCTGTATACCGGAGCGCCGAAGTGGGCGGGTGCGCCGTCCAGCGTGCAGGTGCTTTGGGGCGGGGTTTTGGGCGCCAAAGGAGGCGGCGCCACGGGCACGATGCCTATCATTGGGATGACACGGGCCAAAGAAGCTTTGTCATGGTGCGTGGAAGCAGGGGCCCTGCATGGACGTGTGTCATCTCAACCAGGGGAGCTCCCCTGATCTCAACCGAGGGCTACGGTACCAACCGGCATGGGCACGGGCAGGCATGCGCTACCTGCAGTGCCCGTGCACCGGTTTACCTTTCCACGTTCCTGGCCCCGCGGTGTCGGCGATCTCCTGCAGCAACTCATCGAGCTTATCTGGCGCCAGTGCGAACATGCTGTCGAGGATGTTGTCGCCGTCAAGGCTGCCGAGCTCAATTTGCTGCCGGAGCTGGTCGTGGAAGCTCTGCGCAGCCGAGTTCGCTTGCAGCACCTGTAGATTTTCAAGGGAGACCATACATACTGCCGCAGGAGTGCCTTCCAGCATCGCCTTGTGACGCAGTCTCTGCAAGAAACGTGTGACGGTCCTGGGCTTTAGTCAGACGGCCCTCTGAAACGGACATACCAGTCACGCTGAGTAGCATCGTAGTGCGCATTATGATAAGCGTGAAATGGTCTCGCCTGTTGGGAGTCCAATGCCTCGGCATTGACAGGAGCGTGCCCGTTTTGGACGTCAGCGCCATGGGACAGCTGGTGTGGGACGCCTCCTACTGTACGCTCTTTAGTTGCGGCTTTAAACTGAAGCGAGTGGATGTTTGCCTTGTTTGCAGTGTGGCCGGATGGAACTGTCAACGAGGAACCAAGCTTGTCACAGGCGTCGCCTTGCGGGTCGACAGTCGGCCGAGTGCATCCGACGCAGGCCTTGAACAAGTTGGAGAAACGCCTCATCAGCCAAGGGTGCTCGCTGCCGTCCTCGTCCAGGACCTGTTAGGCAGGAGCCTGTTAGGCGGGGTTTTCGGTATTGTGCCACGCTGCTATCATCCATACAGCTAATTGCTATAATGCTATTTGGTCGTGAGTAAGCACAGTCCATACTACTGTTCGGAACGCCAAGAGGCTGTGACAAGGCCAATACGGAGAATATTTAGTACGGGCAGCATCGGGTACTTCAGGGGGTACTTAGCCACCGCAGCCACAAAGTTTCGCATTCCATCCGCTTGTCCGCTTGCTAGTACTGTTTCGTTGATAGCCGGCAGCCACTTACTGACATCGGGCACATGAAACTTCAGTCATGCCCGTCCCTGCTCCTACCCTAGGCTACCGGACGCACATACATGAACACATGCACAGCAGCGAAACACGATAAGGTTTCAACAACACATGCACAGCAGCGAAGCATGAAAAGAGTGTGACAATGCAGGAAAGGCTGTACAGCAACCGTCGTCCTTGGCCTTTTGTCTCAGGCTCGCCTATGCCACTACCCTGACCGCCTCACAGGGATTCCACAAAAAAACCCTGCATGCACCCAGCCATTATCCAGACATACGGCCCTCTTAACCTCACCCAATGGTGCGCAGTCTTCGATGCACGTGCAGAGCCGTTTAACCATGAGCCACCCACACCTTCCGGCACGACACCTTCCTGCACCCCGTCCTTCCCTGGACTGCTGCCTGTACCCTGTCACCAAGAGCTACGCCACAAGCGCACGGTCAGGCCCCCGAGACCGCCGGACCGCCAGCCCAGCACAGTCACGCAGTGCGTTTCCGTACCAACAGCGCAACATGCCGATACAAGGGTAGAGTCGCATGAGCCATTCCTGCGCCGTGCCTAGGGCCGACTGCCCGCTAGACCACGTCTCAGCTGCTCGCTCAGCCCGCCAAGAACACAGTTGGTTCACTCGCAAGCCCCTGGCCTACATGGAGTCGCGGCCTCACGGTAGCTACTCCTCTTCCTCCACCCCACCCCCAGCCATGCCTCCCCCATTGCACCCCATCCGGCCGCCCAACAGGTTCCTACAGCTGCCCGACCCCTCACGCCCTGCTTCGTCCTGTCAACCCAATTCCTCTTCGCGTGCAGGCACCAGCGTTTCCGTGCTTCCCTGTTCCTCACACGGTTACCTCGCGCTTCACGCGTAACCCCCACGCCCTCACGCGGCTGCGGGCACTGCCAGGCCGTGCCGGCTGACCCCACCAGCTCTTCCCCGATGGCCCCGACCAACAGGTCCGCCAGGGCAGCAGCTGCACCAGCATCCGTGCCCTTGACCTCCAGGTAGTATTTCAGCTTGGGCTCCGTGCCTGGACGGGAACGGGCATAGTGGCGCGCTGAATCACACGAAGTAAGGTGCTTAACCTGATGGGATACAGTTTGCCAGCACGAGCAAGCACACGCCTCGGCCCTCCAGGCCGCGCGGTGGGGCGTTTCTGGCAGTACTGGAGAAGGCGCGTAAGGACGTGGTCGGTGCTGCAGCAGCAGGGCAGCGGGTGGTGTGCGGTCCTGGCCAACATAAGGCGCAAGCCGTTGCCATACCAGAGGGTCTGGTCGAGCCCTGTCGAGCCCCACAGCAATGTTATCCCGGTTGCAGCAGTAAAATGAGCAGATCCGCCTTGAACGGACCATGTGCCCTGCTCACCCACGACCCACCTGACGCCCTCAGCGTGAGCGTGGCTCCCCCCTTCAGGCAGTACGTGATCATCATGTCCCCCGCCTGCCACGGCAGCGTGGCCTTGCCGTCCGGCTGGCTGGTGTCCAGGCCTGTGCCTGCAAAGGGCGTACGGAGGAATCATGTTGCAGCACCAATTGTGCATCAGAGTGCCGGAAGTGAGCAGCAGGCGCACGGCTTGACCAGCGACTGGGTGCAGTCCGAGAGCGCAGACTGCAACACCAACAGCATTTCGCGAGGCAAGGAAATGAAGGCTTGCCGTGGTGCTACCAGGCACAAGCAACCAGCGCACTCACGAGGTGTACCTTCCGTCAGCCCCTCGACCCCATGATACACAGTACGTATGCTTGTTGCCGATGACTCACCCAGATCACGTACGGACTCCACGGGCACGCCCGCCACGGCCTTGGCGTACTGCCCTCCTGCGCGCAGCTCCGCAAACACTGCGCGGCTCTGCTCGGGTCTATCCGCGATGAAGTACCCCGCGCGATAGTCGAAGTACCCGTACTTGTCGTACAGGCCCCGCAATACGGCCTCCAGGGTCTGCCCCCTGCCGTACGTGTGCGCGGCGAGCTCCGTGAAGACGGCAGCGGCGGAGATGCCGTCCTTGTCCTACGAGCGCCAAAGCAACGGCATCGCAACAACTTCAGCAGCAAAGTCCCTCCCTCCAGGCAAGTCTTACAAACGTTGCACCTGCTCTGGCCCCCCCTCTAGTCAGCCGGCAAACACACGTTGCCCCTCCCGTCACTTCACCTTGAACATGCCTCCCAGCATGAACCCGATGGCCTCCTCAAACGCAAACAGCGCCACCATGCCCTGCCCGCCCTGCTCCCCGCCCCGCTCCAGCTCCAGCGCCGTGCTGCCCAGCCACTTGAAGCCGGTGAGCGTCTCCACGAAGCGGAAGCCCTCCACGGCCGCCATGGAGGACAGCAGCTTGGAGCTGACGGCGGACGCCAGCATCACGCAGCGGGAGGGGGGCACCTGCGAGTGGAAGTGTAGGGGGTAGGGTGGGCAGTGCACGCGGTTATAACTGGCAAACGGCTCGGAGATCAGCGCGCAGCAGGACCGCCAAGGCTGGAGCACAGTTGATTACGCGTGTCCCTTAGCATGACATGTGTACATGGCCGACGAACACCAGGCACCGGTGCTGGGACAGCCTGAGGCAAGATACCTCAGGAGCAATGTGGCCTGTACTCAACCGCATCATGATAAAGCAGTGCTGCACGTCCCTGACGTTTGGGGCCTGCCGCACGCCCCAGTGGCCCAGCGATTTAGTGCGGCACCCAGTGCTGGATGCACACCTACCTCATGCATGCCTGCTCACCTCGGGGTGGCGCTCCCTGAAGTTGGTCCACACCCAGTGCGCCAGCAGCGCACCGATCTCGTTGCCGCTGAACACGCGCCAGCCGCCGGGGGCCGAGGGGCAGCGCTCAGCGGCAGACAGCCGGTCGGCGTCTGCGCAGGTAGGGTAGATGGGGGCACGCAGTGGGGTTGAAACGTGCCTCGGGTGACATTTCAGAAGTGGTTGCCTTATGGCCACGACTATGGGAACCGCTGCGCCGTTCCATGCCCATAGCGCCATAGGCCATGTTCGCAGGCTACAACGGGCTGCATGGGGAGCCACAGCCGTGCGCTGTGCTTGAGTACACATGTCGAGGTGACTGCTACAGGGAGCTGCAGCAGTACCCTGCAGCAGCTGCCTGCAGCTCCGTGCCTCTTGTTGCAGGTGTTTGCTCACCTGGGTCGTTGGCCAGAACGAGGCGCGCCCCCCGCTGCTCGCCTGCAACGCGGCGGAAGGACAAGCAGCCACCAGCTTGTTTTTATGACGTCCTAATGATAGTGTGACACGCACGGAACAGGTTTTGGGACTTTCAACTCAGCCCCGGGCCCTGGCCTTGTTGTGACAGCACATTGGCAGTGTGGTCGTGGATTGGCCTCGCATCCGCCGCAAGCCGCTGGTGAGCCACGCACCTGTCCGGAAGGCCATGCTCCAGGTCCCTTTGCCCTCCTCCGGGTTGGGGAACACCACGGTGGGGAACTCGGGGTCGGGTTGGCGCTGCTCCGGCACGATGTATGGCTCCGGCAGCCCCATCACCTGCATGCACGGCAAGTACGGCAGCAGAAAGCCCCTAAAGTAATCTGCCGTCATCCACCGCCAAAAGGCACGGCAGCCTGCTTCCATACCCTGTGCACAATGCCGCATGCCGTCAGCAGCCAAGACTGGCGCCGCAGGTTGCATTGCACACACCCCACGGCAGAAGGCCCAGTCCTTCACAAGCCCCTGATGACCCACAACCCACCTGGAACGCCCTCAGCAGCGGCTCCGCTCCCACGCCGTGCAGCGGCGTGTACACGGGCGTGCCCAGTGCCGCCAGCGCCCCTTTATCATCCAGGTAGTGCAGCTTCTCCAGGCGACTGTAGTACGCTGACGTGACCGCGACCCATGGGTCGGTGACCAGGGGGTGCGCCAGCAGCTGCTGCTCCGAGACCAGGTCGGGGTCCACGGCCCACGGCTCCAAGTTGGCCTCGATGGCGGATGCGATCCCGGCGTCGTGCGGGGGAATGATCTGGCAGCCGTTGCCCCAGTACACCTGGGTGTGGGGTATGCAGGGATGGGGACGCGTGTTGTTAGGGCAACGCTAAGGCGGCCTGTGTGGCAGCACACTCGAGGGCTGCAGGCGTTGGTGGTGTGGCATGGCAGCCGTGGCCTTGGTACGGACAGACGCAGCATAGCAGGAAACTCCTCATCCGTTCTGGTCTGGTGTGTTGTGGGACTGGGTGCTGTGTTTTTGCTTCCCGGGGGTTCTGCAGCACCACGCTGCGGTCATGTCCATGCGCTCCCGTCCACCTGCTGCCACCAAACGTACGTGTGCACGGAGGCCCACACCACGCACCTTGTACCCGTTGTACTCCTTGGGGTTGTGCGACGCCGTGACCATGACGCCCGCCGCCGCGCCCAGCACCGCCACGCCCGCCGCCACGAAGGGCGTGGGCACCAGCGCCCGGAACAGGTGCACCCGCACGCCCTGGCCAGCGAACACGCGTGCAGTGGTGTGCGCGAAGCGCCGCGACCCGTGGCGTCCATCGTAGCCTGCATGCACGGAGCGAAGGACGTTTCTCCTCAGAGTCTGTGGTTGCCGCACACAGCGAGGCTACTGTGACCCCGCAGCTGCATTCGTACACGGCGAGGCACGAGCGCCCCGGGCTCGTCGGTAAGCACTGCCTACTGAGCAAAGCTGCAACTGGATAGAGCAGTACACCGTGCAGCAAAGCTGCAGCAGCCGCATCATTCGTATTACCACCAAGTCTAGACGACACATTGCAATACACCATGGGAGTATTACGGACCATGCTCCTTGCGCGAGGTAGGACAGGCATTCTGCGGCGGCCACCCACCCACAACAATGCCGCCCTGCGCCAGGTGCTCGGGGCACTGCTGCTGCAGGTACCTGCACAGCCCCTGCGCCGTCTGCAGCACCACCAGGTCGTTCATGCGGGAGTTGCCCGGACCCATCTTGCCGCGCAGCCCGGCAGTGCCTGCGCGGGAAGCACAGCGCCATAGCTGTCAGCAGAGCTGTCAGCAGAGCCGGTTTCCAGTGTGAAAGCAGCACCTCCTCCTCCAGCACTGCGTGCAAGGCGTGCGATGGCACTTAGCTGTCAGCGTAACTGGGTATCAATACGGTGGAAAAGCAGAGCCTCTGCGGCCAGCACGGCGAAAGCCTTGCCCTGCAGCCTTAGCAGCATACAGTCGTGCCGTACCACATGGGACGAAGGGCAAGTTTTGGGCCAGTGTGCGTGCATGTGGGGGCAGCACCACTGCCAACGGGTTGGGTGCATAATGCAGACCAAATTACACGCAGGCTGCATGGGAGTTGTGTGCTGGCGCCTGGCGCCCTGTACGGCCATGGAACAGATCCCGACGCCTTGACCGTAACGCACCGAATTCAAGCCGGGTGCCTAGCAGCTCCAGCAGCTGGTCCCACTGGCCGCCTGCACGCAGCTGCTCCACCTGCTGCCGCGTATCGGGGTCTGTGTCCCAACGCAGCCACCTCTCCACAAGCGCGGACACATCCTCAGGCGCGGGCGCGGTGCCGGCTGAGGGCGATGGGACAGCTGCTACCGTGAGTGGCACGGTCCGAGCTGGGAGGCTGCTGCTCATACCGGACCGTGTGTTGCTGCCGACACCGGGGTGGTTGCGGTGTGGTGGTTGGCGGTGGTGCTGGTCATGGTGACTGTGTCTAAGGGGTCGGAGCGCCCCCGTTTGTCGGTAGCTGCATGCGGCCTGCGGTCTGAGGGAGTAAGAAGTACAGGAGGGCCAGGGTGTAGGCTTGCAAAGTCCATGGGTATAAGGGGCAGAGGCAGCAGCGTAGGCGACGGATGTGAGGGTCCGTCCGTCAAGGCATGTGTGCGTGTTGACCCGAATCTGCCGCTTTTGACGCATTAAAGTGGATGTCAAGAGGGAAGGTACTACTACCTTTGGCTTTGACCGAGAGCAGGATGTCGCAGTGACCGCATGCCGCTGTGGCAGAGCTACGACAAGCACCGCTTGATCAAGCAGAACGGGAATAGGACTTCTATAGTATATCCTGCTGTAAATCGAGAGGTATGGGGCATTGAAGGTAGCGCAGGAAGCTCTAGCGCCTTTCCTAGCGCCGTGACAGGATCGCGATCCCGCTAACGCGCGAAGGATCGCTTAGCATATGCATGTTGCTGAGATGCTTACCATCTACCCCTACATGCCGGCATAGCTGCCTCCACGCTCCAGCACTCACGTCTTAACGTTTAACTGAACCCTAACTGGCTGTGATGGGGCTGGGAGACGGGTTGGGGCAGGGACGGGCTGGGTTGGGGCAGGGACGGGCTGGGGCGTGGAGCAAGTATGTGCCGCCACGTGGCACATGGTAGCCTGACGGTGCGTATGCCACCGACAGCAGCACCTGAACCTCTGCCATTAAAAGCGTACACGTACACCTGACCCGGCGCGCTGCACCCGGGATTGCTGGCCCAGATAGTCCCGTCTACATACTACTGACTTAGTATTCACGGAGCAGCACGGAGGCATTGAAGGGTGCGCAGACGCACTGCGCTGCAGGGTGTATGGTGTATGTACCGCAGGTCTGCTGCGTGTTCCTCCCCCCTATTGTGGCGCACAGCTGGTGGGGTCCCCAAGCTGACTTCGAAACCTGCCAGCTGCCCCTCAAGGACACTGGGAAGTCCTCCGTTGCTGCTGTATCAGTACTCTTACACTCTCCACGAAGGTACTACGTACATGTACGTACAGAAAGCCCCCTGGGTCCACACAGGCTCACAAGGTTGTGCAGCACCAGCGCACTGACCCATATAATCCTTCACAACAAGGAGCTCACGAGCCTCTCAAGCTGAGGCTCTGCTCTCAAGCCACCGTACGGCACGCATCCTTAGCTCACCGGGGGACAATACTCAGGGATGTCAGGCAGGCCTCTACGGGCCTCGTAGGGTATATGGGGCAACGCACTGGGGCATGCCAAACGGATAGGTTAGGTGTACGTTTGTGCGTAAGACCGGGTCTTGACCCTTCAGTCATGCAAGGACGCATAGTCGGACCGTCCAGGCAAGGCGGGATTCAGGGGCGCAGACAGCCAAGGCAGCGTGCATCAGGGCTGCCAAGGAGCAGGGCTCCAGCAGGCACATCCCAGCTTGATTGGCTAAAACGGGGTGCGTTATTACGCGTCACAGAGCAGCATACCCCCACACACACACACACGGCTCATCCGTCCATGCAAGCCCCAAAAGCTTTAGCCGCTCGCATGAGTTGCGAGGAAACCACACAAGCACGAGTGTAAAGACGGCGCAGGGCAGGTCTCTCAAGTTTTCTGCACCACGCTGTGGCAGGCGAACACCAGACCCCAGCCTGCACCTCCCTGGTCATTGACCAGAGCCCCCACCATATTTGCGACACCAGCAACCGCTAGCACAGCGCAGCGCAGATGCATGCGTGGCAACAGGCTTGGACGATATGTCACCTCGACGTACACCAGAACTCCAGGGGGCAACTGGACAACCGGACAGCAAAGCGAGCTGGAAGAAACCAGCCCATGCCTGGAAATTGGACCCCCTGCACACGCCATTACGTCGCAGCACCGGAACAACTAACGGTCTAACACCGTCACCACACCTGACAAGGTAAGCATTCGAAGTAATTACCCGTCCAAACCTGTCCAAATTGTGTTCATCCCGTGGCGGTCGTCACCAGCGCTGCATGCCAAGAGGCGACGTCCACGCTTTGCCTACGTGCCAAACGTGGTGTAAACCACCAACGAAGAAGCAAGCCTGCGACAAAAACACTGCAGTACCGTACATAGCCCCTCGTATGCATGCCCCCACAGCTGGCATATGTGCGACAGCATCTCCCCTCGCACGCATGTGCTCTGCTTATTTCCCATGGACGTACGGCTTCTGGTCCGCATTACTTATGAATCACGAGTCAGTGCATAGGCGCCACCCGACAGTCCTGAGGCCCCCCGTTCGCAGAGGCGGCACAAGATCCACGCAAAGGCCACCGCAATCGCATAGCTGAGCACGCTTTTTCAGCGCCCGCGCACCCTCTGAGTGCCACATATCATTTGGGTGCCACAGCCGGAATCTACGAGCTGTCCAAACTTCACACAGCCCAAAGCAACAAGCAACGACGCCACGCACGATAACGGTTCTATGCCGCTTGATGGCAGTTTCCATGTGTGTTGACAGCAGCAGGGCAACTGGCGGCATGACCCACGATGCAGCTCGAGCCAACAACAAAGCATCCAGGGTGGTCCCTGACATCGTGTGTCCTATTAAACGCCTGCAGGCCTGCAGGCTATCAGGTACCCTTCGGGATTTCCCTTATTGCTCCCAGCAGCTCCCAGCGCTCCCGCCTCGGAACCAAAGGTTTATTGGCCCCGTCAGGCAAGGTCCAGTTCGGCCAAACGCAACTCCGCGAGCACACCCGGCGAAGACTGGTGCACGCCGGCACCGCCCCCGTCTGCCTCCTCCACAGCAACACGCGCGCCTGGGGACCCGTGGCCAGCCGCCGTCAATCCCAGGTTGCTGTTCCGTCGGCTGACGGCGGCGCCAAGCTTCCCGCTGCCGCCGCCGCCAGCATCCAGCGCCGTCGACGAGCCCCTCCTGGACCGTCCGCTGAACGAGCGATCGATGTAACGCTCTATCTCGTCCACCTCGCCGAGCGCGGTGCTCGTACCACGCGAGGGGCGGGCGGACAGCTGAATGGCGCTGGCGGACACAGCCGGGGAGCCGGCGGTCCCCGCCGCCGCAGCTCCCGCTGCAGCTGCTGCGCCTGCCTCGCCGTGTGTGGCTGTGCCTGCCTCCAGCACGCGAGCCAGCTGTGCGGCCAGCGGGGAGCCAGCCGGGGCAGCCGACGCCAGGCCGGTTCCGGGGCGGCTGCCTCCTCCGCCGCCCCCGGCAGCTATCACGGGGGACAGAACTCGGGAGCTGCTGGCCAGGCGCGAGGGTGTGTTAGCACGGTGCATCACAACGCTCTCTGTCACCCCGTCAGCGAGGGCTGAAGGCATGGCGCCGCCCACCAGCAAGCCGCCTGCTGCTGCGCTGCTGGAGGCTCGCCGGACGCTGGATGCGGGGACCTCGTTCATGGTCAACCGAGGGCTGCTGCTGCTGCCCTTTGCGTCGGCCGCACCTGACAGCGAGGCACCACCGCGCGGCGTGCCGGGCAGGGATGGCTCTTCACCAGCTGCGTCATCAGCACCCAGCACACGCGAGCTGTGCCCAAAGGGCCATGTGACGTCTGTTTCATGCCGGGACTGGTGCTGAGGGGCGTGCACGTTAGCTGAGTCCGAAGCGTAGGGGTCAGGCAGCACCGCGTCAGAGCGTGTGTCTCCCAGGGTCCGGAGGCTGCTCAGGTGGAGCCCGAGCTGGTCTGTTGAGCCCAGGCGAGACAGCGGGCGCGGGTCTGCCGTTAGGGAGCGGTTGCCGCCGGCGGCGGCGCCGGACAGGGGGCTGGCGGGGCGGGACCGCGTACCTCCGTTCGGCGAAGTAGCTGCGGAGTGGAACGGCAGTTGCACGGATTTGGTCTCCAGGCACAAGTTCTGCCGCACAACGCTTGGGTAAAGAGAACGGGTAAAGCTGTAGCGTAAAGAGCCTCCGCTTTCTACATGCAAACTAGGCGATGGTCAAGTCTCGCCTCAACACTGCTCGCTTACCTATCATGAGCGCTGCGGGTGCCGCCTCCTTCTGTGCTGCAGCAGGGGCAGCGGCGGGCTTGTCGTACTTTGGCAGGGCCCCAAAGCGGGCTGCCGCAGCCGCTGCCAGCTGCGCCGCCGCCCCTGGGCCCACAGCCGACGACCCATGGGTCGCTTGGGTCACAGCCCAGCGGAGGTAGTCCGCTACGTCCGTGTGCTTGGCCGCCTCGGCCAGTTGCAGAGGAGTCTTGCCCGCACCATCCTCGGCAGCTGGCTTGGCACCCCCCTCCTCCACCAACCGACGGACCTGGGTGAACAGAGCGTGAAATCTCATAGTAGGACACTCACGTAAACACGTCGCCACTGCGTGCTTGCTAACAGTCGGTTCACACCCGTACAGAGACTTCGGAGGCACGTCTTTCTCAAAATACTCACCACCTCAAGGTTGCCGCGAGCCGCCGCAGTGTGCAGCAAGCTGCCACCTGACCTTGCACCGCCACCACCACCTCCGCTCGCACTGACATCCACGCCCGCCGCCACCAGCGCCGCCACGCCACGTGCGTTACCGCCCGCCACGGCCGCCCGCAGCTGCGCTGCCAGCCCACCGTCCCGCGGGTCGGCCAGGCGGGCGCCCGCCGCGCGGAGGGTCTGTACGGCAGCCACGTGGCCCATGCGTGCGGCCTCCGCCAAGGGGATGTGCCCGTCGGAATGGAGGGGCTCGGCGGGCAGCCATGACAGCAGCACATCCAGCAGAGCCTGCAGTCACGTGGGACAGGGTCAAGCAGACATTAACAGTCACTGGCACTGGGCAGGGGCGAGTTACCATAGGAAAGGTGGCACCGGTGGCATGGCTTGTCAGTCCAGGGCCAACGTCTGCGGCCATCCTGTAGCAACAGCGGCAGAACCAGGATACGTCCCTCGTTGTGCCCCTCAGAAGTTGCGTCGACGACAGTATCAACACAACCGGGCAGCGAAACCTGCAGGCATCGTATGTAGCCGCTCACCTTGTGGCCCTTGGCTGCCGCCAGCACCAGCCCTGTGAACACGCACGGCGGCTGCGTGTCGTGCAGCGCCTTGGACGCCACGTCGGTGTCCCCGGTGGTGCAGGCGGCCAGGAACTGGGAGGCGGCCTGCTCGTGGCGCTTCTGGGCAGACGCCGCCACCTGCGGGCACGCGTAGTGCGCGAGGAAACCGTGCAAGACGTCAGTGTGTGTGCCAGGGAGGGAAAGCCACTTTCGGCCTCTCCGCCATGCCGCACAGCGGTACATGTGCGTCGGACCGATCTGCTTTCCTTTGCCACGGGGACCAGGAAGGGCATCTCCGGTGTTCCCACCTGGCTGCGGCCCATGACCCCCTCAAGGTATGCCACCACGGGAGCCGCCCCCACGCGCCGCGCCTCGTCCAGCGCCGTGTTGCCCCAGCGGTCCTGCAGGGTTAGGGAGGAAGGAGTGGCGGCAATGGCAAACCAGTCAGGCACACGGTGCAATGCAACAGGACGCTGACACGCCACGACATGCACGAGTGGCACTAATGGCATGCTCCGGTACAAGCGAGAACTTGCCGCGGCCCTTGCAAAGCGGCGGCCACTGAGGTCCCCGGTCCCGCCCCGCACCACCTTCCACCACCCAGCCTCAGCCCCTAACCAATCCGGAAGTCTATCTCAAGTGTCTTGAACCGCATACCCTCCGCTGAGCGTGTCATCATCCTCTGGGGTCATTGCTCGCCAACCCCTTTCCCGCCCTGTCGCTGGAACCCCGGGTCCATGTGCCCCTCCGCCGTCCACCACCCCTGCCCCTGTCCCTGCCGCAACTGGAAGCCCACGTCCACGTGCCCCTCCACCGTCCACCGTCCCTGCTCCCCTGCCGCACCTGGAACCCCGCGTCCGCGTGCCCCTCCTCCACCAGCAGCTTGACGGCCGCCAGGTTGCCCTCCGCCCCGGCGATGTGCAGCGCGCAGCGCCTGTCATAGTCGCACGCGTCGGGCGGAGCACCGGCCCTCAGCAGCCGCTTGAGCTTGACCAGGTCGTTGTTCATGACGATGGAGCACATCTCGGAAGCTACCGCGATTCCGTCAGCGCCCAGCCTGTGGGCAGTAGCGAACGCTTCTCAGACGTTCCACCAGCAGCACGCAGTGCGCCTACTACAAGCAAAGCCCTGCACTCCGAGGGGCCGCTTGATGGTGGGCGGTAGAACTGTGGAGGGTGCAGCTGCAGGTGCCCCGAAGTCACAGACCTCGACACCTCCTGCTACAACGACGCCCGTTTCCTGCTTGGCCTACTCACTCTGCCTTGTGGCTTAGCAGCAGGTCGATGATGCTCTCGTGTCCTCCCTTGACCGCCTCCGCCAGGGCGCTGATGCCGAACTTGTCGGTGCGGTTGCGGTTGGCGCCCGCCTCCAGCAGCACGCGCACCACGGCCTGGGAGTGGGTTGACAGGCACATAACGCTTTGGTACAACACGGGCAGCAACCAGCAAGCATGCTTGTGTGTCCACGACGGCCTGGGAGTGGGAAAACGAAAGAATGCAGAGGAGTTATGAGGTGCGGTGGCGCATGCCGTCAGCTACCCACGCAACGTGGCATGTGGGTGGAGGCGGTGGAGGAAGCCGGCCCATTGCGGATGCCGGCACCGAATACCTGTGACCAGCATGCTTGAGCCGTACGGCACCAAGGCACGGCACGCACCTCGTGGCCTTTGGCGGAAGCCAGCATGAGTGCCGTACGGCCGTCGTAGTCTGCTGTGTTTGGGCTGATGCCCTGCGAGAGCATGGTCGCCACCGACTCGTCGTCGCCGCCCGCAGCGGTGTTGAGGAACTCGAACGTGCGCATCTCGTCCACCTGCGGTGTGTCAACGCAGGAGCAGAGCGTAAGCAGCAGGAGCAAATGCAGCGTTTGTTTGGGGGATAACCTAACAACGCTTCGGCTGATAGGATACTGGTGACTGGGATCGGCCTGCTGCCTGACTGGAGCTGACTGGCAATGGCTGTTGGTCAAGAGCCCTCTCCCTGAACATTCTGCAGTCTGAAGCGAGTCTTCCTGCCGTGTGAACGGCAGCGCGAAGGAGATGCAACGCCCCGTGTCTACTCCAGAAGCGCTGAGTAAAGGCAAATGCGCACCTTGCGCACGTGTGCCGAGGCCACCGCCCGCACGTCGTCCAGGCGGGCCAGCATGTCCATCTGGCTGGGCGTGAGGGCCTCTGCGGAACGGGACGCGGCGGGGCGGTGCTCAATCCGCACAGTCCACCGCAGGAGTTGGGTTGCGGAAGCGTGCCAAGGGCAGCAAAAGCGAGGGCCTGCGTAACGCTCAGGTTGCTGCGACGCTGGCGGCCATTCCACAGGGCGGGAAGTCAGCCAGCGCCTCAGGGCCCCTATCCAGACTGCGCAACCTGCGTCTTCGTCGGCGCCTGCGTCACTACTCGGGCGCCAGCTGCGCGCATCACCTGCAAATCCTGCTAAAACGTGCACCCAGTGCTGAATGCACGCACCCCGCGTCTCCGCCAGCAGCACGGGGTCGGACAGCTCAGCGTTGTTGGATCCGCCCACCAGGCTCAGGGCCACCTGCAGCGTCAACGACGATGCACGAGCAACCCCGTCAAGACATGGAGTAGGCAGCCTGTGTGAGGGCATACTGCCTTGGAGCGTTGGCATGAGTGAGGGTGTCCGGTAGAGCAAGGCAGGTCTTGTGCAGAGAGCAGCAGTACCACATCGGTCACCATTGCGAAGTGCCGTGGCCGGTCGACGGAGCGAATCCCTCCTTACCATCCTCCCAATGCATCAATGACCAAAGCCACGAGCAGCAAGCACAGCAAGCGAAATGGCCTGACGGCCCTCTCGTACCCAGCATCCTCACTCGCAACTGCCCAGTCGTCGCCTGGGTCCCTCGCCCAACCGATTACTGTCACAGTGTACCGGCATCCCGCGTTCTCGGCCCTCGCATGCCACTGAGCAGGTGTTCCAGCACCACCAGACCCAACTTGCAGGTGAGCTGGCTGCGCATGGCCGCACCCCTTGTGCTGGCGCCTTCCTGAATACACACGGCTCAGCCCAACCAGCCCACCGCACACACCTGCAGCTGCTCGGCGGTGAGCTGGCTGCGCATGGCCGCCGCCTTGAGGGCAGTCTCCGCACCCTCCTCGGCCGCAATCTCCAGGTTCTCCAGCACGATGCGAACCTGGACAGGGGAGAGTCCATACGGCCATGATTTGTGATAAGTGCATGATTTGCGCTCTGGCATTGTGACTGAAGGCCATCCTCCACTTAGCTCTGGAGGCGAACACTACCCAATCACGATGCCAACCTGGCAGCAGGAAGAGACGGAAATGGGGGTAACCGGAGCGCCTCGCACCCTGGCTACATCATTGCTTATTTGCTCTGTGCAGGGGTACGGCGGGAGGTGGGGCAACAGCAGCTCACACACGGCCTTCCGTGAGGTGCGAAATAGGGGCACCCCAAAGGGCCCACAGTTGTAGCCGCTGCACACGCACCTGTTGCGGGAACTGCTGCACCAGCATCCCCCACGCGTCCTTGTGCAGCGTTAGCACACGCACGGCGGAGGTGCAGATGGCCGTCTCGTGGCAAGCCGTGTCTGCGCATGGGGAGGAGGAGGAGGGGTGTGTCAGCGGGGTCGTGCGGCATGGGCAGTGCCACGTGCCTACGACGTGGCTAAAGTAACGGTGTGGTGGCAGGGAGCGCCCAACGTAGCTGAAAGGAACGCATGGAGGGTCACCCTGTGACGAAGAGTGCCGATGCATTAGCTAGTGGCGTGCTGTGGACCTATCATGCCGTGTACGGTGGATTTGCGAGGTGCTGAGTGTGCCGCTGCGCAGGTCTGGCGACTGAAGCTACTGCTGCTATCGCACGTTCATCTTTCTCTTCTTGTACTTTCTACTTCTACAGAGCCCACGCATCTGGAGCGGGTTGCTGTTCGCGCACCTACCTGTAAAGAAGGCGATGTCTGCGATGGTGTCCCCCGCCTCCTTCCTAGCCACCGCGCTGTGGCCCTTCTGGACGGCCGCCTTGAGCACCTGCGCCATGATGGGCCCCAACAGCTTCCAGTCAGTACGCTACGGCATCCCCACCCGGCTGCATTGCACCACCGCAACGACACGAGCAGTTCGGGTTCAAGATGTGCGATGAAGTCGGGTCAGGTTATTGCTTCGGCACAACACACCTTGACGTCCACGGCGCTCGGGGACAGCAACGGCGTGGGAGCGGAGGCATCTGAAGCACATTAAAGGGACCAGTCGTGACACTGCCGGTCAGTGGGTGCAGTGGACGCTCGCGGTGGCGTAGGGCCCTTCTTGAGCTGAACAGGTGCGCCGCGGTCAGAAGTACGGCGTTGCATCCTCAATCCCAGGTATGCTTGCGGTGGCATTACTCCAACCCACGTAGCTCAACCTTGCGCGCTGCACGCTGTGCCGCTAGCACTCTCCCCGTAGCGATCCCCTCGTGCACGTGCCAGTCCCCGAACCCGGCCTCACCTCCTTTGGTGGAGGGCTCGTCCCCCAGCCCTCCGGCAGCCATAGAGCTGAACGACCCAGACGCGTGCGACATGCCCGTGAACGACATTTGCTGCGAGCCGCTGAGCGCGCCGGAGCCGCTGAAGGTGCTGGCGGAGCTCGCCAGCAGGTGCATGCCCTGCGCAACGGAGACCTCCCCTGCCACCACCACCATCAGGTCCACGATGTTGTCCCCCTCCGTCATGATTTGCACCCCGGGAAGGAAGAGCTCCACCTTGGCGGCTTGCAGGATCGCGTCCAGGAATCGCTGCTTGCACCCCTTGAACAGGTAGCAGGACTTAACGGGCTGCAGGTACAGGTGTCGTAGCACCTTGCGCCGGATGGTGGTGGGGTAGATGCGCAGCATCTGCTCCTCGCTGACCTCGTTGAGGTCGTGGTGCACCTCCAGGTGCTCCTTCATGGCGCCGTACAGCTTCTGTATGTACAGAACGCGGGGTGTCGTACGGGCAGTGCAGCAGCAGTAAGGCGCACGCGGCAGGGTGAGCGAGTGGAGCTAATCAGCAGGTGCCCAACTAGTTCCACCAGCTGCAGGCTGCCCCGATGCCCTCTGTGCGTACAGCACTTGCAGACCGCTGGTGTCACCGGAACACGCCACTTACGTCTGGCAGATCGTTCCCAGCGCTGTACTCGTTCAGGTGCTCGATCGAGTCGCGAAAGGTGCTGCTCCGCTGGTCTGCCTGGACCATCATGATGGTCACCGTTCCGATGATGTAGGCGCCCAGGAACAGAATGAAGAACAGGTAGAATATAGTGAATATGAGCTCCGCGATTGTCTCTGGGTAGAGCGCGGCGTCGCCCATAACTGTGAAGGTGCTGACGGAGAAATAGAGCGAGATCAAGTACTTGATGATGATGGGCTTGCCGACGAAGTACTGCGGGTTCCTGCCGACCCAGGTGTCCGGCGCGAAGTCGCCCTGCATTTCCGCCATGTGGTAGTACGTGCAGGCGGCCCAGTGCACCTGCACGTGCGAGCCGCAACAGGGTTGACCGGCAACAAATGGGGGAAGACCACAACGACCCATGGGTCGTCTCAGTTGTGCGCTCACTGCAGGCGCCACATTGCATATAGGATTGGGGCACGCGAGGATAGGACTGGGCTTGCAGTATTTCCTTGCCAAGGCGGTCGTGGCCCACTGGCCCATGGGTCTGCGTGACTGCTGCCGAAGTGCCTAGCCATTCCGGGGTTCAATATTGGGTGTACGCGTAACTGGGTGGGCGCAGCGCAGGCGAGCCAATGTGCTGGGAAAATCACGGAGGACTGTACAGCCAGACCCAACGAGCCGTGGCTTAGCATGGCTTGGCGGCACGTAGCATTCGAGCATGTGCGAAAGAGACCCGCTACGGATGCCCACAGTTCATTGCGTCAGCATGACGACCACGCCCTACTCCCTTGCCGTTATCCCGCGCACCCTCACCGTGAAGAAAACGTACAGGTAGTTCCTCAGCAACATGAGCGCCCCCTGGCTGAGCACCATGCTGTAGTCCAGGATCTTGAACAGGTCGAACACGCGGTACGCGCGGGTCTGCGGGCACGGCCAAGGACGGACACGTGCCGGGGGGTCATGGACGGCAACGGATGCGCCAGCGGTGTCGGCAGCTATTGCAAGTCGTTACGCACCAGCATTTGGCTGGCGTGTAGGCAACGCCCCTGCCGACCCACGGTTACTCCACACAACGCTGTATGACATCCCCTGCCCCCATCAGCGCCAGCAGCTACAGCCACTGCATGCCGTCAAGCACCAGGGGGCTGGTGTGAAGGCAGTGCAACTGTTGGCCCAGCCAAAGTTAACCCACAACCCCTCAACCCACCAGCGCCAGCAGCTGCAGCCACTGCAGGCCGTTGCGCACCAGGGGGCTGGCGTTGAACCGCCCGGCGATGGCCAACGCAATCATGTCGTACGGAAAGCAGCCGAGGACGTCCAGGATAAACATGCCACTGAGAGGGTGATGCAGTACAATACGAACATTGTAAGTGCTGACGTTTTTCCTAGTAGATCCCGCCGTGCGAGCTGCTACTAAGCATCAGGCCTGCAGTGCCCAGGAGGACGGTGGCGGCTCCGTGGAAGCGTGTGCGAGCAGGAGGGCTGCCCACGCGGGGTGCCCTGTAAGCGAGGGGTGGGCTTCACGGCACAGTAGAATGACCTCACCTGCGCATGTAGTTTAGGGCCATCTTGGGTTGATCAGTAACCAGCATCCCTGTCTCCGGATCCTGTCATTAGCGCGGCACGGTGATATTGAGGCGGCACAAAGGTCAGAAAGGCATGTAGCATGACTGCTCAGGCATAATGACCCAGAGCTGGTGCCGCTGGTGCACGGTAAAGGACCGTCAGTGCAGTGCATACACGTCTGGCGAATATGGTCACTGCCCCAATGGCACGCCGGAACTGGGGATAGCCCGCGAGCACTGTTGCCCTGCGTGAAAGCTATGTGGCTTAGCACCACCGCACCCCTCCTCCGCCAGGAGTGACCCACTTCGAACGCCACGAAGAACTTGAACACGAAGTCAACCAGGAAGATGACAATGATGGTGATTCCGGCGCCCTTGATTGCACGGTGCTGCCTGCGATGCGAGCAAACCACACGGGGCAGCACCAGGGAAAGCATGTTGCCCCCGACTTGTTAACTGCATGGCCCGGAACCGTTTGCGCGCCGCAGCGGACAAGATAACTACGGCCCATTCGTTCCGCGCATTACAGCAATGCCAAGCCCCTCGCGCACTTTGCCGGCGCCTCGTCGTTTTACCTCATGGCGAAGGCATGCATGCCGCAGCAGCGGCCCAATCTCCCCTAAGCAGGGGAGGGCCCCCGACCCCAACCACCGAGGCTCGCCCTGTCGGCGCCTCGCCGCAGGACACAATGTCCAACAATGTCAATGCAGCCGTGCATGAGTGCGGCCTGCAGGGCCCCTACCGAGGGAGTCCCCGTGGCCGCAGCCACTCGTACAAAGCTCACCCTGCCGGCGCCTCGTTACCGTACGCCATGTCGAACGGCGACAGCCAGCATCCCACGAGCGTTACGATGGCAGCAGCGTAAAACCACAGGCGGTACCTGCGCGTGCCAACATGACACGTGGCAACATGGCACGGGTGTGTATCGCCGAGCGACATGCGGCACGTGCGGCCTGTAGCAGGGTACACGCCGTACACGGTTGGCGGGACAGCGCACATCGTAGCCACCTAACGTAGCCAGGCGGAGAAGCTGCGACGGACCCTACAAGCCGTGTCTGTAACGGGCGCTAGCGACCTTCTTGCAGCACACATGCCGGCCATGTCGCTGGCTCGCTGCTGCCGTACTGTCCCCTGCTGGCAACTGATGCCGCCGCCTCGCCCCGACACACCATCGGGCCTCTGGGTTGATGGTCAGCACTCCAAACACCTGCTTCAGCGTTTTCTGCAGCTTGGTGGGCTCTGCCGCCTGCTTGTGTGCCGCCATGTCTGCGATGGTGGGCGCACCGCGCCTCGCCCCGCCCTCCTGGTCAGGCAGCGCCTTGCTGCGTTGCTTACTCATGATGGAGGGCGGCCGACCACCCTACAAGTGGGAGGAAGCGTGCACTAGTCAGCGGGGTTAACTGGGAACGGGCTGCGTGCGCAACGTGAGCGGCTACCGTGAATGGCAGGGCCAGGGGTGTGGAAGCGTCAAGCTTTGCGCCGTATGCACACGGGGTCAGCAGCGGCGTGTGGCGGTGCGTTGCAGGATGCGTGTGGCGGTGCGTACAGATAACAGGTTACGCAGGTGCCGGTAGTATGTGCAGGGTGGGGCCAGGTACCACCTGGCTTGGCGGTACCCATATGCCAGGGAACCCAGGTACCAAAGCGCCAAGGGATGACAGACAACTCGAGAAGGGGAGCTGACGACGGCACCTGCTCATAGTCACCAAGGTTGCTGTGCACCTGCCATTCGGCAGTCTCATTGTACCTGGGTGCCACTCAGCTGGCTTACACGGTTGCACGGAGCCTCACTAGAGCAGGGCAGGCGGCAGGGTCGCGTATGGTTCCCCTAGGAGCCCCGGGTGCCCCAGCCTTTCACGAGCTCCGCATGCCTTACCAGGCCTTTGGATACCATCATGGCCGAATTGAGCTTCTTCCAGTTGCCCTTGTTACCTCCATGCACTGAACCGCCATGCACGGATCCGCCTGTGACGCTGCCCGCGTCTGCGTGCCGTCCCTGCGTGCCGTCCCCCCGATGGCTCACATCCCCCTGGACCAGGATGCTGGCCCTGCGGGTGCTCTTCTCGCGCGGCAAGTCGTCCATTCGGCCTTTGGACAGGCCATGTGTTACTGCGTCCGTCGGGTCCTGGAGAAAGTGTGTCGAATGAGGGCGCGTGGGTTGGAGTGAACACAGCAAAGGCGCACATGGACCTGAGCGAGTGGTGGGTTGGGTAAAACCTGGGCTGCTGGCCGTTTCTAGCAGTTTCAGGACATGCTTTTAATGTTACGCAGTCTTCACGATAGAAGCGAGACAACGGTACAAGCGCGCAGCCACCGACGTGCTCCCATGTTGCGACACAACCTCGATAACAACGTGCGACCTCTTACCTCCAGTTTGAGCTTCTCAACGGCGCCTAGAGCTCCCGTACTGTTAGACAGAATGCCGGGAAAGCCTCCTGCTGTTGTCATCCTTTTTGCCTCGCGGCCTGTGCCACTGGGAACCACGTGCCCAGCCGTGCTCAGCTGAACCCCTCCGGTTTGGCCATGTGCCTACAAGTGCCTACGATACCACAACATGCTATCTCTGTTATCCCTTGCAGCGAAAGATGGGAAGCACGGCTAGCCTTGTCGCACTTTGCTACCGAGGCGTGTTTGTCATAAACCCTATCTTTCTGTAGCTCGGTTTGCTATACAATGAAACTGGTCAGATAGGAGCGCTGAGCACTGTCAGTATTTAGTGACGGCTTCCCCTTGGGAAAAATCCCCCGACGCGCTTTGCGGTCAGTATAAGCAGTTGCAGCCAGTCTCTTGGTGTATAGCAGTGTTTGTCTCGTCCTGCGTGCAGGCACGGTAATGTTGGTCGAGGTGCAGTCCACCCGATAACATAAGAGTGTACTGCCAGTTCACGACACCGCCGGCTATTGTCCATCCGTCCGACGGGAAACACACCTACCCGGGCTTGGTAAGCCCGCATCTGATCAATGTTATCATATGACAATGCTTGCCCGCACTCCTCTGTAGGCGGCAAGTACTTATCCGTAGAAACGGGGCACCGTCAAACGGGGTGACGAGCGCTTTAGGGCCTGCCACGAAGAGCTATAAGTTCGGAAACGAGAGAAACAAATCGACATTATTACTTCATGCAGTATGTAGTATGCCAACAGACGGCGACATCCAAGGACTTGCTGTACAGGTGAAACGAAAACCCTAGGTCTCTTGGCCTGCTAACTGTGCGTGTCCGGTGTCAGCGGAGAACGCGGCCCCACGCTGACGCCACTGCGCGTTCAGGACGATGAAGGCCTGCCACGCATCCCGTCTACCTGCCCTTGTCACAAAGGCGTGTTACACCATAGCGTCTGAGTCATCTCATGCCAAGACCGTACCAGCAGGGTCACCTGGACCGTACGTACTACTCCCCTATCAACAGCTAGCAGGAGCAAGAGCGTCGTTTTGCCGCATGCCTTCTTCGTGTCCCTGCCCTTGTCCCCTGGTGAACTAGAGTGTCATAGCATCTATGCAGAATGCAGTCCACATCGTGCGCACTACCGTATTACGGTTCAGGTATAGCTTACGTTCATTTCGAGAACAGCACCGACGGGGCGAGACCAGCGTTCCGGTCTTCCACAATATTACGAATTCCCCGGCCGTCCAGGCCGGTTCTTAGGATTCTTGGGGTCAAAATTATAAGCGAAATTAGGATTTCTATGCAACTTGCACCTGAAATCGTAAGCGGTACTCAGACAATTCCTTCAAGGCAGCCGTAAGAATTGTAAGCAGGTGCAGGGCGCTCATCACCAAAGGCACACCCCAGGGAGTTCCCCTGGGCGTACCGCTCCAGTGTGCGTGCGTGTGAGGCTGTGAGCGCATGCATGCAGCATACTTGGCTGTCATGGTCCCGTGCGCGTGTACCCCAGGTGTGCTTCACTGCCACGCTGCTGCTTTGCCATGCGGGTGCTTGGGGGTATGGGGCATGGGGGGCTTGCCCTCCAGGAAAAAAGTTCGGACTTGCAATCTTTACGGCCAAATTTGTAAGCAGTACTTCGACAATTTGCGGCAGGGAGGGTCCAAAATTGTAGGCGCTTAGGATTCCGTACCAGATAAGACCGGAACACTGGGCGAGACTGTGATAACCTGCCCTTCCCATCATCCGCACAGTCTCGCCCTTCCCTGCCCTACCCGCAACAAACAGCGTCAGTCCAACGAAGCCAAAGTTGCAGGAAACAGCCATAACATCACACGTAAGCATCGCTTTCTGTGTGCTAATCAACAGCGCGACCATCGTTGCCTGTTTGCCTCCTTACTTCTCAGGAGGGTATTGAGTACCGTACCACTTGGCCCGCCACATGCCATCACACGCCTCATGCCGGGCACGAGGAATCGTAGGCATAGCACGCGAAGGCCCTTGCTTGTACAGCGGGCTGCTGAGGCATAGCAGACGAGTTCAATGACAGTTTGACAGGTTTGCAGTACATGTTGCGCGTGTATTGCACGCCGCTTCCTTACCTATTATTGGTGCCCACTACGGCACAGGGCGCGCACTCCCTTCCACCATGCTTCCACCGAGATACGTATAACGACGAGCCAGCGACGACAATGGTGCATCCTTGCAGCATCTTGCAACGTTGCAGCACCTCCGTCCAATACGCGGCAGCAACAGCTCCCAATAATGCAGGCCCCCACGTGTCCCCATCGGTCCGCTACATTTGATCCCCTCCTGCTTCTGCTCCTGCGGCTGCCACTGCCTTGCACCACCTCCATTTTACTACTACTTTGCACCTGGTGACAATGCCTCCAGCGCATGCTCCATGAGCGCCGCTGTGTCCATGTGTCTTAGCTCCGGCTGCTCCCCGTCCTCCGATGACCCGTGGGTCGGCTCAGGGGCCATCTCGCCCCGAGACGCCGGCGCCGGGCCCGGGAACGATCCCAGCCGCGCATCCGGGGGCATCCTCAGCACTGGCGAGTAAGGCGGGTCCGATAGCCCAGCCATGAAGTCCTCAAACGTGTCAGAGGTGTCGACGAGGGTGTTTGTGACGGACGAGCCCAGCAGTCGCTGCTGCTTGCTCCCAGGGCGCGTCCCTGCGCCGCTGCCGAGCAGGGAGGGCATGGGGGGCGCCAGGTGCTGCAGGGAGCTGTCTGGGCTGGTGGTGCTCCGCCTGGTGGGTGTGGATGGCGGCTGGGAGGCGGCGGCGCTGGACGGCATGGGCTGGAAGGTGGTGCGTGGGTAAGCGCCGGTGAGGGTTGGAGCTCCGGTTCCGGTTCCAGCCCGGGAGGCGGACTGGCCAGCGGACTGGGCGGCTGCGAGTGGGTGCGTCACAGCGGGCCCTGGTGCTGCAGCTGGAGCTCCGCCGGACTGGTGTGCAGTGCTGTGGACTGATAGGTCCTTGTCCTGCTCCTCGTGCAGCACGGGCAGCTGGGTGCTGCTGGTTCCGGCCGCGCCGCCGGCACGTGTCGCGGATACCGACCCGTTGAGGGAGCTGTTGCGAGACAGGAGGGGGACCTGGCCCTGGCTGCTGGTCGGGCGCTGCTGGTTGAGCAGCTCGTTGTAATCTGCGTGGAAGTCGTAGACAAGAGCAGTATGAGCGGCAGCTTGCAAGGGCATGCAAATGACAGGTAACGGTAAGCAAGGGCGTGGGCCAAGCAGCACCAACCCGGGACAGAATGCCGTCAGGGATGAGGAGCCTTTCGCGTCGCGTTGAGCCCTGTTATTGCCGACTTACCAACATTCCTGACGAATGACGACAGGTTGGAACCCTGCCTTAGCAGCTCGCGAGGGCCGCCCGACGCCGGGCGCGGCAGCAGCCCACCAGGGCCATGCCCCGCGGCGGAACCCGGCCGGGACGATGGGGCTCCGTCTCCGCCGCCCCTTTGGCCACCCAGCGGCGTGGCGCCCCTTGCTCCTGCTCCTGCTGCTGCTGCCGCTGCAGCCCCGGCAGCTTGCGCCCCGTAACCGGGCATTTGTGCGAGCAGCATGGGCTTGAAGCTGTCCTCCGCGCCATCGCCTGCAGCAGTGCAGCGTGCAGCCGCGTAAGGCAAGTGCGCTGTTACGTTTAGTGCCCCTACGGTAGGACTCGGAGTGACGGCAGCCTACACGGAAGCCATTCACTAGAGGCACGGTATCACCCTTTGCACTGCATGCTGCGGGCGTGCTGCTCCTGGTCCGGGCCACCGCAGCGTGCAAAGCATGCTGCGGACGTGCTGGTTTTTGAGGTGATTGTCCTACCGCGTTGAAGCCACCGCACAGCCTACCTGAGGTCGAGCTGCCCCGGGTACCCCTCCCAGCCGCCAAGGCGCCCTTGGCAACACCATCCTTGTCCTTCTCCTCTCCTGCCGCCGCCGCCGCAGCCACAGTGAGGTCGGGAAGGGCTCCGAAGCGCGCCTTGGCAGCTTCCCCCAGCTGTGCGTACGGCCCTTGCGTCGAGGTGCTTACGTAAGACGACGCCCAGCGCAGGTACTCCACCAAGGGGCCGTGGCGGGCGTGCTCGGCCACTGCCAGGGGAGTCCTCCCGGAGCCGTCGGTGCCGCTGGGCGCCAGGCAGCCCTCCTCCACCAGACGACGCACCTGAAAGCAGCGAAGGCACATCACATGATTGCCGCATTGCCGAAAGGGGAAAAGGCGTGACCGGCGCAACTGTTTTTAGTCACATACTCTTAAAGAACCATTACTCTGGTGGTCTTGTACACCATGGGATGCTCAAACAATGAAGCCATATTCTCTATGACATTGACTTACCACTTCCAGGTTGCCCTGAGCTGCTGCCACGTGCAGCAGCGTGCTCCCCGCGCCGCCAGCCGCCGCCGCAACCCCGCTGCTGCGTGCACTGGCGCTCCCATTGCCGTTGCTCCCACCATTCGCGTTCACATCCACGCCCGCCGCAATCAGCGCCGCCACGCCACGTGCGTTACCGCCCGCCACGGCCGCCCGCAGCTGCGCTGCCAGCCCACCGTCCCGCGGGTCGGCCAGGCGGGAGCCCCACCCGCGCAGCACGTGTACGGCAGCCACGTGGCCCATGCGGGCCGCCTCCGCCAGCAGCACGTGTCCGTCAGTGGACAGGGCGTCGGGGGGTAGCCACGAGAGCAGCTGCTCCACGACTTCCTGCGAGCAACCCACGCCGGCAGGATGGGCAACACATCGGTAAACAATCTTGTGAACGTCGGCAAGATGTGGCAGGCACAGTACGTGGATGGGGGCGATAGTCTTGGATGGTGTAGCTTCTACTACGATTTGAGGCAGATGTGTTGTGGACGCAACCCACTACTCCTTGCCGCGTGAGGCAGCGGCAGGGGCTACCTCTACCCGTGCACTACCATGCATGGATGACAGACACAGAACGACCAGCTCCGCCTGTTCGCACCTTGTGCCCCTTTGACGCCGCCAGCAGCAGCCCCGTGAAAAGGCAGCTGGGCTGCGCGTGCGCCACGATGAAGCCCACGCGGTCCGCCTCGCCGGCGGCACACGCGTTCAGGAACTCGGTTGCCACCTGCAAGAGAGTGTTGTAGGCAAGTGATCTTGTCAGCGCCATATGCATGCACCCCTGCACCCCTGCTCGATGCACTCCAGCGCTCGCTGACAAGCAGCTCTGCATCATCTGGCATCATGCAGCTAGGCCCTTCGGACCGTGAGGTTGCGCAATGACGCCGCCACTGTCCGCCCTCATCTGACCACGCGGATTGTTGGTTTGCTTGTAATGTGTGTCCTGGCCCCAGCGGCCCTGTGCATGGCCCACACCATGCGCCCCCACCTGTTGGCGCTGCTTGCTGCCGGCCGCCTCCCGCTCTGCCCCCTGCTGCAGCAGCCCCTCCAGGTAGGCCACCACGGGTGCCGCCCCCACGCGCCGCGCCTCGTCCAGCGCCGTGTTGCCCCAGCGGTCCTGCGGGGGTAGGTAGGGAAAGAGCGAGGCAGAAGGTACGGTAGCAATACCATGCCGTTTGGTACCGTAGTGCAGCGGAAACGGAGGCTTGGGGCGCACGAGAATGTGGATGGGTGCCTCGTGCGTACCCCTTATGCACCCCAGCTCTGCGCGCCCTCTCCCCACGGCCCCTGCCCCGTGCCCCTGCCCCACCTGGAAACCCGCGTCCGCGTGCCCCTCCTCCACCAGCAGCTTGACGGCCGCCAGGTTGCCCTCCGCCCCGGCGATATGCAGCGCGCAGCGCCGGTCGTAGTCGCACGCGTCGGGCGGAGCGCCGGAGCGCAGCAGGCGGCGCAGCTTGACCAGGTCGCCCTCAAACACCGCCGTGCACATGATGCCGGCAACGGCCATGGGGTCCATGGCGAGCCTGGTGTGGGGTGGGGTGCAGAGGCGAGTGGAGGGGACGGACACGGCAATGAACGGCAGGGTTGTGGTGGCCGGGCGGGTGAGGCGATGGTGGTTTGGTTTCGGAGTTGCTCGGGGGGATGGAGTTGCTCGGGGGAGTTGCTCGGGGGATCTGTTGTGCGGCCGGCATAGGCAGGGCAGGGCGGTGGTGGCTGCGTGGGGGCGTGGGGGCGTGCACCAGGAGCTGAGGGTGCAGCAACAGCACTGAGCTGCATGCAGTGGCATGCGTGCTTTTCAGCACTTGACAATTCGGCCACAGTTTGAACCAGAATCGGGACTTACGTGCCTCCGTAGCTGAGCAGCAGGTCGATGATGTTGTCGTGGGAGTTCTTGACCGCCTCGGCCATGGCCGTGTTGCCGAACGCGCTGCGATGCAGCACGAGGAGGGCCAGCAAAGAGTGGAGGGGAATTCGGTTTGATGCGCCGGGATGCTCCACTCGCCCGTCGGCGACCAAAGCTGAAAGCCTCATCAGAGGTTAAAGCCACCGGCGGTGTCGATGGGGATAGTGCTGGATGGTCCGGGCCTTTCCCGTAACCGCAACGGCCCTGCCTCACTCACTCGAGTTGGTCGCTCTTGGCTCCACTGTCCAGCAGTAGTCGTGCAGCAGCCTGCAAGCAGTAGCACCAGGTACACACACGATCTGTCAGACGCGCTATGGTCGGTGGAGCGTACCCCAGGGCTACAGCATACACAGCATCAGCGGGATGGAAATAAGCTACCCACGGACAGCATCCCTAAATTGCATGTTGCCGGTTCACCGCAACACCATAGATGCCAAGCCAACCGCTAACGCTCGCCCGCAACCGGCCCTAGCTACCCTTGCCCGCCACCCGCCCAGCTACCCCCTCCCGCCTCGCCGCTCACCTCGTGCCCGCCCACCGCCGTCAGCATCAGCCCCGTGCGCCCGTCGTAGTCTGCGCAGTTGGGCGCCACGCCCTGGCCCAGCATGGCGCGCAGGGCCTCCACGCTGCCGCTGGAGGCGTGGTTGAGGAACTCGAAGGTGCGCGCCTGGTCCACCTTGCGCACGGTGGAGCGGACCACGGTGCGCACGTTGTCGAGGCGGCTGAGGTGGTCCAGGTCGCTCTGCTGCACCTGGTCTGCAGTACAAAACATGTAAGTGTAAGAAGTTGCGGGGTGTGAAGAAAGGAGGCGGCAAAGGGGATGGTGCCAGCGGCGGCTGTGGGTGTCTATCTAGGTCGCGCTGCTGCACCTGGCATGCAATGGAAGGCAGCACGACGACGAGTAGAGGGGCATGAGGGGCGGCTGAGATGTCCCAAAGTGCTTTCAGGCACGTGGTGGGTGGGTTAGCAAGCAGCCCATGGCGCGAGCCAAGCGCTTACCCTGCATCCGCACCACCACCACCACCTCCGGCTCCTGCGTGCTGGCGCTGCTGCTGCCGCGCACACACAACATACCCTCACACGCACACACGCACATGCGCTCCGCCAGTGCTCACCTCGTATCCGCACCAGCAGCTCCGGCTCCTTCTTGCTGCTGCTCTTGGCCTTCATCAGCGCCAGCGCCTGACGCAGGTCCTCCGCCGGCACGTCGCTGGTGTCCGACACCTCCTGCAGCTCCCGGGATAGCTCCGCCTCGGCGTTGGACTGCAGACGCAAAGGCACAGCAACATAGCCGCGGTATGCTCAATGCATACTGCCTAACACATAGGACAGGACTATATTGTCGGTGAACAGGAATGCTGCTTTTGGACCTTCTCCACAGCGCGCAAGGAGGCACGTGGCACGCCCCTGACGCCGTAGCTTGTCAACCAGCAGGTTGGCCAGCACCAGTCACGTGTGCTGCACGTACCGCTCCTGCAGCACTGCTGCGCCTTCAATACACGTGCCCCACGTCCCAACACACACGCCCACCTGCAGGTTGGCCAGCACCAGTCGCGCCTGCTGCGGGTACTGCTCCTGCAGCTTGTCCCACGCCGCCTTGGGCAGGCTGAGGGCGCGCACGATGGTCTGCGACATGACGGACTCGTTGCTGGGCACGTCTGCAAGGGCCAGCAGGAACACAGCAAAAACGAGGAGAGCTTGGTAATTGAGGTATCGGTCTCAAGTCATGAGCTGAGGAGCAGGAGGCGCAACGCTGGCATCTCCGCAAAGGGGCCGGCGAAAAGGGACAGGGGCTGCGATGGAGTACATGAGATGCAGGAACGCCATTCGTTGCAGTTGAGTGATTCACGATGGCAACGGGACAAGCAAGTCAGGAAGAGACATTGCCGCAATGCGCGCCGTTACTCATGGCGCAACTGCCGTACAATGTTTGCCGTACCAGCAAAGTACGGCACCTCGGCCAGCGGGTCGCTGCTGCTGCGGGTCACCACGCTCTTGCCGGCGGCGGCCAGCGCCATGAAGGTCAGCGCGCCCATGCCGCCTGAGGAACGAAAACATTCATACAGTACCAATGGAAGTCACCAGCACGCTTTGAGTGGACAGACACGGAGGGGCAAGCCTGCCTACATCGCAAACTTGGACCGAAGGAAGCTGACAGTTTCAAGCTGGGTTGAGCCGCCGAGACGTAAACACAGCTTCTTCGCGCGGGAACGGTCCCCAAACTGACCCAATGCTCAGCGCCAGATCATGCGCCCTGCAGCCAGTATGGTACTGACCCGCCCGCCCGCCCCGCCCCCGCGCGCACCTCTCTGGCTGTTGTCCGCCATGCTGCCCGTGCTGCGCATGCTGCCCAGATCGCGCATGCTGCCCGCGCCGCGCATGCTGTTGCTCATGCTGCGCCCGTTGATGGACCGGCCGCCGCCCATGCTCATGCTGGGCTCCCGGCTGCTGCCCCGCATGGACGAGTCGCCCTTGCCCGCTGCGTACTGCCCGAACGCTGCGTGCAGGTCGATGCCCGCCTCAGCCACCATCACCTCGCCCACCACCACGATGAGCAACTCCGTCACGTTGTCACCCTGTCGGCGTGTGCGTTAAGACACATGGGGAGTGCGTCAGGAGCAGCAAGTCCGCAAGCCGGAAGGTGTCCAAGCGTACAGCCTTACGTTTCCATCCCCATCACCTTCAGTGTCCACACCGGCCCGAAGCAGCCCGTAGCTAGCCCTGCACTGGCACGAGGCACCAGGGCACCAATACTGCATGGCAGGGCAGCCAACCAAGCCTATTCACCATGAGCACCCACCTGTGTCAGAATCTGCACCCCGGGCATAAATAGCTCCACGCGCGCCGCGCTGAGGATTGCGTCCAGGAATCGCTGCTTGCACCCCTTGAACAGGTAGCAGGACTTGACGGGCTGCAGGTACAGGTGTCTTAGCACCTTGCGCCGGATGGTGGTGGGGTAGATGCCCAGCACGTGCTCGTCAGACACCTGCTCGCTGTGGAAGGTCACCTCCAGGTGGTGCTTCATGGCGGTTTGCAGCCTCTGTACGGAAGGAGCGCGAAATGTCGTACGGGCAGTACGGCAGTAAGGCGCGTGCGAAAGGGATGGCGTTAGTGGTTGCAAATAGGTGCATACTTGCTGCTGTGCGATTTGACCTCTAGGTGAAGCTGTATGGCGATTTGGAGGCGCTGAGTGGGAGGGAAGGGACCAAGGGGAACCGGGAGGGGGTCTTGGCACAAGGCACACGCTTTGGCCTAGCGGCCCAGGGACGTTCGCTATAACGGACTCCCCGCAGCGACGGCTCAGCCAGGCAGCAAGGCGGCGGCTCGGTTTCCGCAGGGCTGGGCAACACCCGCCCAACGCTTGGCCCATGCGTGCATGCTCACAATGCGTTCAGCATGCGCTCATTTTATGTTTACGGCAAGGCGCGCGTCAATGCGTTGCATGTCGGTACGCTACCTGCGGCAGGTCGTTGTCTTTGCTGAAGTCGTTGAGCTGGTTGACCCGCTCGCGGAAGGCCTTGCTCTGCTCGTCGCCCTTGACCACCAGCATAGTGACGGTGCCCAGGATGTAGGCGCCCAGGAACAGGTTGAACAGCAGGTACAGGATGAGGAAGGACATCTCGGGGACGGTGGAGACGTAGAGCGAGCCGTCGCCAAAGCCCTGTTGGTGCGGAAGGGGGGGCGGATGGCGCAGGGTGCAGGCGGGTGTGTTGGCGTATGTACGGACACAGGGGTACAGAGGGCTGCCAGGCATGTACTGCACCTCTGCTCAGGCGGTGTGCCGGCGGACGGACGGAAGAAATGGGGTGCTATTGCCAAAGCCACATGGGTGGAAGTAAACACTGTTCATGTTGCGTGAGCAAGCTGCACCAGCATCCAAAAGGGTGGCCAGGAGACAGGCGTCATGGTGGGCCGTGCCGCTTGAAAGTAGCCGCCTACTTATCCGCCTTGCCCAGCTTGCTACAGTAACCCCCGCCCACCTGGAAGGCCGACAAAGTACAGGCAATCGAGCGCACTGCTGTTGCCCCGTATTCGCCGCAGACCCTCTATCGCATACCCCATGTCCACGCACGCAGTGCACCTTGCCCCCACCTGGAAGGCCGACACGCTGAAGTACAGCGCCTGTACGTACTTGTGGAACAGCGGCTTGCCTTGGAAGCGCACCGCGTTGCGGCCCACCCACGACTGCGGCGAGTACTGCTCTTGTGCGGCAATGTGGTACAGGATGCAGGCCGCCCAGTGGGTGGCGTAGATGACGTACTGCAGGGAGGGTACGGCAGGTGGTATTTGTCAGGCACCGAATGAGTTGCGTACCGGCAGCCTACCGGTAGTTACGGGTAGTCCCCCACCTCCACAGCGCCTGCCCTCCAGCGTACCGGAAAACTAAACGCTACCAGCGTAGTGGTCCTTCCCAAACATGGTCTCAACACTGCGCAACAACGGCCCGGCTCTGACGTAGACGGGTTGACAGTGTCAACAGTGTGAGTGGTGTATATCGCACCGTGTAATTGCGCAGCACCAGCAGCGCGCCCTGGCTGATGACCATGCGGTGGTCCACCAACGCAAACAGCTCAAACACGCGATACATGCGGACCTGCGGGGAGCAGATGAAGGGCGCAAGTTGAAAACGAAAAGAGAAAGTGGCATTAGCGCGTGCTGCAAGGGTACGGCACTGTGCAGCTTTGCGAACGCGCGGAAGTCAGCTACCCCTCGGGATGGCCAGACTCCATTGGCATGTAGGGTAGCAGCTGCTGCCAGGCAGGGCCAGCAAGGGCTCAGCTGCTGCCCGTACCTCAGACGTCAGACCTCGAAGGCAGCCTACACACGCGAAGCGGCAGCACGCCTCACCAGGTGCAGCAGCTGCAGCCAAGCCAGGCCGGTGACAACGCCGCGGTCCGCACCCTGCGCGTGCGCCACCTCAATGGCGATGATGTCGTACGGCAACCAGCCCAGTACGTCCAGTACGAACTGCCAGCTGTATGTACGGCAGAGGTCAGCGGAGGCAGGTGTCATAGGGGCAGGGACGCGGCATGTGACGAGTTGGCCGGTGACGTGCTGCTACGTGGTGTGTGGGGTGTGCTGGCACGTAGGTGTGTCGGATGTGCTGGTGCAAGGTGTGTGGGGTCACCCCACTGGGTGTCCTGGTCCCAGCGGGAGGGTTCGGATGCTATGGCGGGGGGCAAGGCGAGAGACCAAGCCGGGCCTGGTTCTCACACGCGACAGGAGTTTTGCAAGTAAGTGATTTCTTGCAGGTAGACAAAAGTACCTTGCGACGTAGCGCCTGGCGATGCGCGACTTGGCAGTGACCAGCGATCCATCGTCGGGGTCATTAAAAGCCACGAAGAACTTGAGCACGAAGTCGGTAGCAAATACAGCGTTGCAGACAAGCTCAGTGATACTGCTGCCGTTCCCGAACGGGCTGTGGGCAGGGAAGGTCGGGGCAGGGCAGGGGCGCAGGCAGAAGCAGGCAAGCGGCAGTCCAGTCAAGGACCTGTCGTACCAACTTGCATATGTGCACACGTCCGCAAAAGCAACCCTCACAGCAAGCCTCTTCCCGGTGTCCTGTCTTGCAGCAGCCCATACTTGTATTATTTGGCTGCACTCTATGCAGAGCACAGGACAAGTGCAGGGGCCGGGTCTGACTAGCGCAACAGTTGATCTCACGCAAGCACCAGCGGCCTCACCTGAAGAGACCGCCCATAAAGGCGGCGTGGAACGGCAGCACCCAGCCCGACACCAGCGCCGCTAAGACACACAGGTAGAAGAAGCGCTGGTACCTGCGAGCACCACCCGGCCGGCAAGGAGGCATGCATACGTGAGACCCGCCAGCAGATTTCCACGCAGGGCAGAAGCTCCCTCCAGAGCAAGTCTTCACTCGTGTCGTCCAACGACACTGGGAAACCAAAAAGGTACTACGTGCCAAAACTTCACCCACCATTGGCTGGTGGGCAGGATGTATAGCTGGTCCCACTTGCGTGACAGTCGGGCGCTGGCCCTGCCCCACGTCGACGTCCCCGCCGCGTCCAGGGCGCCCCAGGGGCCCACCCTAACCGCTGCGCCCCCAGCCCCCAGCCCGTCATCATCGCTGTCGCTGCCCGCCAGAACGCCGCCCTTGCCTCCTGGAGGGAAGCGCATCTGCACGGCGAACGCAAGTACGTGCAACCGGGCGGGGGTAGCTTTGTGTTAGGTTACATGGGAGAATGGTGGCGCTGTCCCTTGAGTAGCCCCCCATCATCAGTGAACATCGCAGCGACGCAGCCTCTAACACCTGCTCACAGGTGCCCACTCCTTCCACATACATCACTCATGTGCGAGACCCACCGATTTGGACGCCAGCTGGGCTGCAATGCGCGACATCTGCTTGCCTCCCCTGGCGCTGAGGTCGCCGCCCTTGGCTGGGGAGCCGGGGTCGGGCAGGGCCAGGGGTAGGGGCAGCGGCTCCTCGCTGAAGGCCAGGTTGGTGGTGATGTGCAGCTGGCGGTTGGAGCGGTTGGAGCTGTCGGCGGCCTGTTGGGGTGGGGTGCGTGGGGGGAGGTGGTCGGCAGCCTGAGACATGTACGGGTGCCAGCAGGTGCCAGCTTGCCGGGGCATTACACTGAAGTCTGTGTGTTTGGCTGACACGGTGCATGCGGCGCAGTGCAGTAGGAAGAGCGCATAGTCATGCATGTCGCGGGGCAGCGCGGTGCCAGTGACCAGGGGTAAGGGCGCAATACTCAAGGAGTACAGGTACAGGGGTGGGAGCCCTGGCGTCAGCAGAAAGGTGTTTTGCTGGGCAAGCTGAGGGGGCACCACTGTAATGGCGCTGACAGCTACATGTACAAAGCTGGAGCTGTGTGCAGCCAGCTGCATATCCAGACCAGCGGACCACGGTTACCCCTCACTTTGTTAGCCAGCTGGGTTGCCAGTCCGCTGAGCTGGAGGGCCCCTGGCCGCTCCGGCTCAAAACCGGAAGGTGGCTGCATGTCCCACGACGCCTTCTTGGATATGCCCTTTGCGGGAGAGCGGGGCTCTCCGCTGTCAACCTCTATGACAGTACTGATGCGAAGCTTCCGATGAGAGCGCTCCTCGCCAAGGCCGTTGAGCTGTGGGCGTAGGCACGGCAGTGAGGGAGCATGCGGCAGGCCTAGTCACTATCAAAATGGACTCGCGCCCCTGCCGTAGTGCTATACACTCGGAGCGTTTGCTGTTCGTCCTGCCGTCTACTGTGGGAGGGAGATGAACGCTCTGTATGACGCACGCCGGTAGGATGCATGCCTGTAGAGGCCGCAGTGGGAGGCCACCCGGGCTGAAACTCGTACGCGATTTGCCTTAAGTGCTGAATGCATATGTAGGAACGAGCGCTGGGCCATTCAGACTGCTTATGGTTGTCGTTTCGAGTAAAACCCTACCTTAATACTGCGCACACCTGAACCACGTGGTATATGCACATGTGTGTCAAGCTGCTGTACGCGGTCAAGCGGTCATCGTGTAAATTGGGTATGTTGCTTGCATCTTTTCCCAGGGCTCACCGGGTCTGGTACTGTCGAGCTGCGGGCGCTAACCATGGTCAAGTCGCCTCCGTGGCGGCTCGAGCTGGGAGATAATGGAAGAACGCTGTTAGGCTTAGGCGATCGGATGCCACCGTCGCCAGCAATGTTCCGGCTGCTCGATGGTGACTGCATGGCCGGCTTTGCACGCCCTCGAACAATCAGCTAGTGGCCTGCTATGCTCATCATGTGAATATATTTGCCAACTGGACGATTATACATGCACCGACACGGTTAGCGGTAGCTCGTGGCAGCTCTCGTGGGTACCCGTGTCTACACGAGGCCAACGTGCTAGTGGAACCGGTATTTGCTGCTTTAAAAGTATGCAAAGGATTACTGAGATATCGAGAAACCCCAAGTTCCTTCTCGTTTGTCATGACATGCCCACCGTATTTTCCGTATCTGGCCTGGCCCTACCGTGCCCCTGAACACTGGCTAAATATATAGAATTCGACGTATTCCATATGTAGCGTGTGTTTAATAGCCTGTGCACAAGCTCTACCTGTCTTGCGCACAAGCAACTGGGGAAACGCTCCCTGGTCCCGCTCCAAAATACACCTTGCCCACAATGCTCTTGCCACGGCGGTGTAAAAACCACTCACACTATACACTCAGATGCAGAGCTGTACCAGAAAACTGGTAAGCAGATTGTAAGGCCTGACCAGGCCTGACTAGTAGCTGAGCGCATACATATCCTCCAAAGCAGCCTCCCCTGCTCCAAAATGTGGTTTAAGGCTGGCGGGAGCTGGCGGGAGCCCGACTGGCCCTGACACCAGGGGCGGAGGGGCGGAGTGGGCGAGTGGCAGACGCGCCAACCTGCACATCCTGGGTTCCTGGCACATCCTGAGGCGTCTGATCCAGGTCAATAGTTACACGTGGCAGGTAGAACATCTCATACGTGCAAGAGGGCCCAAGGGGTATCATGACCGCAACCACTTTGCAAACCTTGATCTGGAGGCAGCACTGGGTCACTGGTGCAGTTGAGCGGGAGCGTGTTGCAGGGTCGCAATCGCACCATACTAGCGCGCACTACCGTATCAGCACGCACGATTGGTGATTTCGGTTTGGTGACGGGCCAAACAAGCCTTTGATATTAATTGGTGACATGCATTGGTGATGGCTGTGGCAACCCAAAATCGCTGCAGAATGCCCCATGGCCTGGCACTCGTGTGCCAACGCGTCCCAGGTACCCATAGCAACCCCGTGTCAGATGGTGGTTGTTGCACGGAGCAGTGCCCTGGAGGCACCTGACAGTTTGTGCACATTACGCCCTGCTACCAGATTGGTGACTTTCACCAATTCGGTGTCACCAATCGTGCGTAGCAGTACGGTACCAGGGTGCATTGCAGCCCCACCAACACAGTAACACGTCTCAAACTCGCGAGCCAAGCTCGCAGCCCCAGCCCCGGCGCATGCCACCATCATTCGTGACACACGGCGCAGGTCACTTGCAAGCAAAAGATCAACCGTACTTGCCACCACCTCACCCCGGCCTCGCCCCGCTTCCTAGCGCCTAGGTGCCTCGTCATACGAGGCCTGCGCCCGCCTGCATGCATCTAATTCGCGCACCCTACCGTTGAGCGTTGTGCGCCCACAGCTAGGTGCAGCTAGCTAGGCGCAGCCCCGCCGCGCCAATAAGCATTGCTGCCACCTGCCCCAGGAGGACGACGACACGCCTCGTAGCTGCACCCACGGCCGGGCCCTCACAGCGGCCGCTCCGTCCCGACGACGGTTTCTTTGCACGTAGCTTGCGGTACCGCCCGCCATTTGCCCGGGCTTGCGCTGGCAACGGACCCGTGGGTCACCGCCATGCGCCATCGCCATCTCAACTGCTGCGGTACGGTAGCGCCAACACGTCTCCCGCCAGGTGACGACGGTTTACCAAGCCCATAGCTGCTTGCCTCCATGCAGAGACGCTGACGGTCCAATGCTTCGCCAACAGCAGCGGTTCAGCTCCGCCAGAGCAGGGGAAGAGCCTGGGGGCAGCGCGGGGAGAGGGGCATTTGTGCTTGAGTCGAGTGCCAAGGCGATGCGCTGCCGACCTTGAAGCGCAGAAGCAGGCAGAAGTACAGCCTTGAATGTACGGATGCGGTACGAACGCAGGTGCGTCTCCGGGTTACGTGCTCCAAGGAGGGACCGTTTGCACATGGCTGAACGTATCACTCCTGCTCATTGCAGCATGCACCGCCCGATGACGCGTGGGTTCACGACCCTTCCGCGGCCAGGACCACACACCAGGTAGCATGCTGCAGCGCGCCTAAAGAGCCCCCCGAGCCCGCACGCTTACCTGTTTCCTGACGGTTCTGGCCATTCCACGCCGCCGCTTAGCTCCACGCCCCATGCACACACACGCCTTTCCAGGCACCAGCCACAGGCGCCAGGGCTTAGCTCCTGCTGCTGCTGCTGCTGCTGCTCCTGTCCTGCTCTTGCTGCAACTCAAGCCCAACCCTTGCCGCATTCCGCCAAACAGCACTGCACATCTGCGCTCTTTTGGCCGCCCCTGCCCACCGCCAACCTCCAAATCAACCTCCATCCGCAGTCCCTTTCACGCCATTGACCCTGTCGCAACTCCACCTACACCCCTCACCCGCTGCCCGCAGCCCCTTCTGCCCCACCGCCTCTCGCGCCCCCACCCCACCGCCTCCCGCGCCCCCACCCCACAGCCTCCCGCGCCCCCACCTCACCGCCTCCCGCGCCACCACCCCACAGCCTCCCGCAGCCCCTTCTGCCCCACCGCCTCCCGCGCCCCCACCCCACAGCCTCGCCGCCAGCATCCCTTCCTGCCTCCCCTCATCCCCGCCCAGGTGCTTCCACTCCGCGTGGCCCACGCACACAACGTTGCCCGCCCCGTACACGCCCCTCAGCTGCCGGTGCCGCTGCTGCGTGTGTCCGTCCGGCACGTGCGGCTTGTTGTCCAGGAAGCGCTCTGCACCATCCACCAGCACCGCCACCTTCCTGCCGCCCTCCAGCACCACCTCCCCCTCCGTCCACCGCCACACCCCCTCCACCAGCTGCCCCGCCCTCACAGCGTTAATGCGGCCCCCCCCAGGCAGCGGACAGCCAACGCCTGCGGGCGCCCGGTCCTGCATCGCCTGCGTCTGCTGCCCCCCTTGCTGCTGCCCCCCTTGCTGCTGCCCCCCTTGCTGCTGCCTCCCTTGCTGCTGCCCCCCTTGCTGCTGCCTCCGACGCATGCGCTCCAACGCAGCCACGACCTCAACCTGCATGGTGGACGCCACCGGCTGCGGCTGGCGCCTCGCCGCCGCCTCCGCAGCCGCCAACACCTCAGACCCCCTGCCCTTGCCCCCGCGCCCTGCCCTTGGTCCTCGCCTGCCCCCCCCCCCCCCCCCCCCCACCTCCCGCCCCTCCAGCCGCAGGATGGTGCACAGCGCCCTCGCGCTGGGGCTGCTCCCAGCCGCCCCCTCCATCGCCTGCAGCTCACACTGCGTCCACCACAGCTGCACCAGCTGCTCCTCATCCAGAAGACGGCCACCCTCTCCTCCTTCCTCGCCCCCTTCCTCCTGCTTCTCCGCCCCTTGTTCCCTCCCCTCGCTTCCACCGCCTGGCCGCCTTGCGCCGCCGCCCTTTCCTACCTCGCCGCCCGTGCTTCCCGGCTTGCCCATCTCCGCCCGCTCCCCACCCTCCCAGGACGCAAGGCCGGCCCGCAGGCCCAGCAACAACTCCGATACCGCCCGCGCGTGTGTGTTAAGGGCCTCCTGGCCCATCACGCCGACAGCGTTGACCGCATCGCACACCTCTCCCGCCGCCACTTGCCCGC
This sequence comes from Chlamydomonas sp. KOR1, assembly GCA_036984285.1. Classification (NCBI taxonomy): domain Eukaryota; kingdom Viridiplantae; phylum Chlorophyta; class Chlorophyceae; order Chlamydomonadales; family Chlamydomonadaceae; genus Chlamydomonas; species Chlamydomonas sp. KOR1. The sequence goes on along the minus strand of BQMZ01000008.1, from coordinate 115,432 downwards.
CAAGCAGCTGCTCCACCGCCCGCCCCAGCACCGCGCCCACCAGATCCCTGTCGTACACCCCCAGCAAGGCAAGCGCCCGCAGCAGACTGACGCAGTCGCTGCTGCTAGCCCACTTCCCCCGCCCCTTCTGCATCACTGCCGCCGCGTGCGCCGCCAGCTCCGCCACCGGCTGATTGCGCGCCGCCGCCAGCGCCTCCCAAAGCCGCCGCCACGTCCGTACATCCGCACGGCGATAGAACTCCGGCTGCAACGCTGCCTGTACGACAGTCGCGTACGCCCCCTGGTTCCTGTACCCGAAGTGGTCCATGGACAACGCGACGAGAGACAGCTCCTGGGGGCCGAGCCCTTCGAAGCCGCGCTCGTGGCTTAGGGCCGCGAGCGCCCTGCCAGCACCCACGACGTTGCTGATGTTGACCTCCTGCCCGGAGCGCTCCACTGCGTGCACCACCAGCGCGTAGCCGCGCATCAGCCCCGCCACAGCCTGCATCGGGAAGTCCTGCGGCCGCCTCCGCAGCCGCCACGTGGTCTCCAGCGCCAACCAGGTGACTCCCTGCACAACTCCCGGATGGCTGACGTCCAGGCAGCCAGCGTCCAGCAGACCTCCCACAGCCCACACCGCCTCAGCCAGTATGGCCGCCTTGTACCGCCTGGCTGACAGGCCAGCAACGGTCACCAGTTTCGCCAGCAGGGCTTGGTTGGACTCGCGCAGCAGGAAGCAGCCCACCAGGAGGTCCGCCAGGTCCTGCCCTGCGTACGAGGGGTCTCTCCTAGGCTTCTCCTTGCACGCCACCAGCTCCGCCACTGCTGCACGCAGGTCCAGCATTGTGTGCTCCCGGGGCGCGTGCCCGCAGTCCTCCACCAGCTCCCCCAGCGCGCGCCATGCCCGAGCCAGGTCTCGGCCGTTGGCGGTTGACGGTTGGGCGTGCATGTCCCATATGTTGGCGGTTGGCGGTTGCGCGGGCTGCATGGTGGCCAGCATGCACGAGGTGAGGTGGTGCAGGAGCGGGTCGGGGCTGGTGGGTAACTGCACCAGCGGCAGCAGGCGGGCAGACGCACGGAGCAGCTTGGAGCAGGCGCGTGGGCTGAGGTCCCGCGGACCTAGCCGCAACAGCCGTGACACAATAGCTGCCAGCAGCTCCGGGCAGCTTCGCGCCAGCTCCGGGGCCTCCCCCAACGCCAGCCACAGCGTTGCCTGCTCCGAAGCCGACAGCAGCTCGTCAAGCGGCTTGCCGTACTTGAACTGCAGCTGGCCGAGCAGCATGTCGGGCAGGGGCTCGTCGCCGTCCTGGTTCGTGCCGAGGCCATACCCGGTCAGGGAGCAGACGCGGAGTGCGACGACGCAGTGGGACGGTGTCAGGTTTCCGGGGAGCAGCGGCACCAGCGTGCGGGCCAGGGTGCGCATCAGGCGTTGGCGCAGGGGGGCGGACGTCCGTGCGATCTCGTCCTCGTCTGGTCGTCCTTTGCTGCTGCTGATGCTGTCGGTAAGGCGTGTGCTACTGCTGCTGCTGCTGCTGCTGCTGCTGCTGCTGCTGCTGCTGGCGAAGTCACCCCTGCTGTCGCTTTTTTCTTCTGCTGGGAGCTGCACGCAAGACAAGGGTCAAGGAGCCGTCACGAGGGGCAATTATCTCGATCACCCGACTGCAACCGGGTGCACACTGCTGCAGAGGTGCAAGTAAGCTCGCAATGCTGCTCCTTGGCACTTTTAAATGCTGGTGCCATTTCATGGGGGGCGGGGGGGGGGGCAGCAGGCCGCCACGACGTCAGAAAGGAAGTTTTGTGGCACGTGTAGCAACAACCCTGTGTTGCAGCTGGGGAGATCATGTCACCAGAGGCTCACCGTGACCGTGAGCTCCATAGCTTTGACGAGCAGCGCAGCTTCCTCCGAGTCCCCCCAGTCAGTCACAAAGTTGGAAATGATCTGCAATAGCTGCTCCAGGTCCCGTGCGCGGCGGGGTCGTCATACCGGTACTGGGGCCGGGGCTCGTTGCGGGGCGGTGGCCGGTTGGGCCGGTAAGCGCTTCTACTGAGGGCCCGGACACCAAAGACCGGCCCCAACCCGTACGAGCTATTGGGGCGCTTGCTCACATCCCGGAATGTCTGGTCCTGGGCAGCTCCTGAGACCGGCTGTGCGGAGTGGTTGGCAGGGGGGTCACAGGCGACAGTCGCGACACCACGCTGCACGTCAACTGTGCCAACACCTCCGAACAGTTTCCCGTCAGCACCACAACCGCCAAGAGTATCTAGTAACTTCAGAGCCTGCGCTTCGGTGGCGGAGGAGCTGCTCGAGACGGTGAGCGCCACGCATCGCAGCGCCCGAAACAACCGGCGTGCTCCGAATGCTGCCGTGGAGTGTAGGGCTGTGCCAAAGCTACCAGGCAGCAATCCGGACATATAGTGCTGATAGTGACAGTTTTCAAGATACTGTGATGTGTGTTCCCCCGGCTATGGGCTCCATCGGCGGGCAGCAGCGGCCCTAGTTGTTCAGCCCTAGAAGCAACTCAGCAGCTACCTAAATGTAATTGTGAGAAACAGAAGTATATTTGAGGCATCGCGGTGGGTAGAAGTCCAACGAACAGCGCCGTTGCCCAGGCCGAGGGGCCTTCTCCATGCCTGCAGCACATGGCGGCATTTGGAACAGGCGCTGGCCCCTGCAGGCATCTAGGACGCCTCCACTGGAGGCATGATCATCCCCACACGGCACACGATGCGTGAGTTACTTAAAACGACCTGTAGTGTAAAGCGGTATACTTACGCTCGTCGCTGGTACCCGCTCGTCGTGACCCATGCCTCTCGACGCCTGCACCACTTGCCTGCACGTGCATTGACACGCCTCGATAAACGGTGGCGTTGCGTCCAATGATGAGACGCCGAGTCGCCGACTGCCCCTGGCACCTACAGCTCTGCTGTGCTTGTATGTTACACGTTGCCAGGACAGAGTACCACGCAGGGTTCTGCACGTTACATTTGACGTTGCGTGCCCTGCAGCTCGCTGCACTGCTGCCGTGGCCTGGCATCCCCTCATTGCGCCATATGCTCGGCCAGAGTCCAGGCCCCTAACAGAGCACACGGTAATCGCCGATGACACACGCCTCGCCTCACTGAGCCACTGGTCGAATACCGTCATGGCGCCTTTCAGCACGTTGCGTACATACCAGTTCAACAAGAATAAGTGACACAGCGCGTGCATCTAGCCGCTCTTGGACCCTCAAAAGCAAATCAGGGGAGTTATTCCCCATGCAAACAACCCTGACCGCCGTGCCTGCAAGTACAGCAAACACCAGAGCGGCCGAACGTCGCATACAGCCTGCATGGCGCTGCAGGTGCTAACACACACCGCCAACATGCCACGTGTGGACGTCGTGCCCTTGCACCCGGGTGCACCGCCACTGCTTACAGCACACCCGCTGATTCACACGCGGCAAGCCAAGTATCTTGCCCCTCACTTGGCCGCGCGGCAACTCCATGTGCAACCCTGCACCAGAAGATAAGCTCTGTCAACAGCACACGTTACCGTTCATACGTCTGTATGGACACTTGCTGCAAGCGTCAACTGCTCACGCACTGCCCTCTCATCCAGCAGCCTTTGAGCACTGCCCTCTCATCCAGCAGCCTGTAGAGCCTATCTACTTGCGTGCGCCCCTCTACTAGCCCACAATCCGCTTGACTGAAACCGACGCAAAGGCCCTTGCGCCCCCTTGTTAGTATTGCCGACCACTGCGCACATGTGCTGCCGCGTGCCTCAAGCCTGCCTCCATGAACCCTCCTTTACCGTCCCTTTGCCAGGCTGCCTGCGCAACGGCAGCTAGCTGAGGCCAAGCCTCGCCCCGGCATTGGCGAGGTACATCACCTTTGTCACACGAGCGTTGCACTCCTGATACCCCTAACCATCTAGGTCCCATGAGACGGGGTCGAGCCCCGCCCCGGCTTCTGTACCGTATGTTACACTGCCTTGTCATACAGCCCCTGAACAGCGCGTGCACTCCCGGCCCGCGTAATAGCCAACGCCCCCATCTAGCTGAGGTCGAACCCCGCCCCTGCCTTTATGGCGTACAGGAGCTTGTCGCGCATCTGCTGCACTGAGCGGTAGGGCGGCAGCTTGAGCAGGTTCATGCATGTGGAGGCGGTGGGCAGGCGGTTGGGCGCAGAGGGGTCCAGCATGCTGCCGCTCAGCTGCACGCACAGCCGCGGCTCCAGGTACCTGAGGGCGTGAGAGGTGGGGGTGGGGGTGATGGGGGAGCACGACCGAGTGACATGGTGGGACAAGGGAGTACGAGCATGCAGCGAGACCAAGACCACCTCGCCTGCTGCGCTGTCCGTGGACCTCTTGCACTCCACTCTCGCTCGGCAACGGCTCTGCCCCTGACTGCGGTACACCTGGCCCTAACCCACCACCCGGGCGTGACCAACCCCACCAACACGGCGTACACCACAAGGCACCTCGTGGGCCGCGGTCATGATGGGCCCCAGTCGCAAAGGGCGCCCCCCTCAACATGCCCTGTGAGTCACCCAAGCTATGGCCTCCACATCAAGCTCTGCCGCCACGGACTGGCAGCCCAGCAGCCACGCCCTGCTACACGCCATCTAAGCACCCGCCTTACTATCAGAGCTGCGATTCACAAGGTGCAACTTCGTCTCTGACGCCGCTGGCTAGAAGCCCGCGCACTGCCGCATGCAGTCCAGTTGCCGCCCTACTACGGAACAAAAACCCATTCCGCTTCGTCTCAGCTGTCTTCTTGCACTCTGTATGCAATGCCAGCATGTTCAGACTCACTTGAATCCCAGCAGCGGCGCCCTGCTGCACGCCGTGACGAACTTGAGGAAGGCGCGCTGCTCCTCGGGGGTGAAGCTCGCCAGCGCCTCCCACAGGCAGTGCACCACAGGGTGGTCCTGCGGCGCACGTGCGGCAGCACACGTCAGCTGTGGCTCACACAAGGATGCCAGGTCGTCGCGGTCACACGCCTCCACTCAACCCTCAGGCACCGCCTGCCCGCCTCGTACTCACGCTCCTGTCTTCAACACCTTCCCACACCGCGCGCTGCATGGCTACTGCACATATGTCCCCTTAGCCCAATGCCTGCGTTCTGTGTCGTTCCTTGCCAGCGTCCAATTTTATGCTCCACCGCATGATACTTCCTCCGCTTTTCCGCACCACATGCCCTATCTACACCTTTACCTACGTTGCACAACCCGCGTTGCCACACTGCCGTGCCTGCCTGTTCGCCCCACCTCATGATAACACCCCCGGCATGCTTCGCATGCCTTGGCCCCCTAGTACCAACCCAACACGTGCGTGGCACAGCCCCATCCTTCCATGTTGCAACGCCTGCACAGTTCCAACAGGACAAGCGCTTACCTCGTGGTACCCCCCGGCGTACTCGATGTGCTGCCGCATGTCCTCCAGGTCCAGCCGCTCGTCACTGCCGCTGATGAGCGTCTACGGGGGTGAGGGCGTTAGGGTTTCGGTTCCAGTGTGCCGTGCAATGTGGTGGCATGTGGGATCATGGGGGTGCTGAGGACACGGGTACATAGCCGCTGTCCTCCAGGTCCAGCCTCTTGTGACCGCTGCTGATGATGCGCGTCTGCGTGGAGAGGATTCCGGTAGTTCCGAGGTTGGAACTGACGCACAGTCAAACACATTAGCATGTTGGGCTGGAAGGCTTCATTGACATGCTGCCCGTATCCAGCAGCCCGTCCTGTCAATTACCCAAACCGGCCCCACTATGCTTGGCCAACCACGACTGCGGCAAGACTGCATGAGCAGCACGTGCATGCGACGTGGAAACACTACACACGTCCTGCCCCCGACACACACCTGCAGCTGCGGCCCCTTTGGAACACGGCCGCCCAGGATGGCGGCAGGGCCACCTCACACCACAGCGCGGCTCACATACAGCAAAGGAACAAGCATCTAATCGTGGCTCACCTGCAGCTCCTCCCCGTTGAACATGGCCACCCACGACCGCGGTATGAGCTCGTAGAAGCCCGACAGGAAGGCGGACACGGCCGGACGGGGGGAGATGTTGAGCCTGGAGGGGGGTCCAGGGGAGGGTACGGCACGTGGGACCCTTGGTGGGCCGGGTGGGGCCAGAGGGTGCGCGGCACGGGTACGGCTGCGGGGGCATGCGGGTGCGTGTCCAGGCGCCCGGACTTGCTCCCATGGGACCCGCTCCGCAATGCTTAAGAGGCCTCTTATCCTTGCCCACTATGGTGCGCCGCCAATCGATGGTGTCTTGATGCAGTCCCAGCATGTCCAGCGGCGACGGGGCCGCGCCCTCCCAAAAACGCGGCTCCGCCTCAACCCCGCTATGTTCATTAAAATTGAATCCAAGGACCTTTAACACGCAAGGCTTCCAAACCAATACCCAGACCAGCCTTGACACCCCATCCGCGCCCCCTTTGGTTCCCGCCCCTCCTTACTTGTAGTGCGCCACCCGGTGGATGTACTCCCGCACGTTGTCCGCCGTGACGGGAATGTGCCTGCCCCGCGGCTTGAGCTCCACCTCGGCGCCGGGGTCGCCCAGCGCCGCCGCCACCTCATCCGCCACCGTGAAGGTCAGCCCCAGGTCCAGGTCTGGCGAGGGCGCTGCTGCTGCTGCTGCAGGTGCGTGTGTCGAGGCGGCTGCAGCAGCGGGGTGAGCCGTGGGGTCGTGGGTTGTGGCGGGAGTGCCGGGGGCGGAGGTGGCGGGTGTGGGGTTGGCGGGTGGCGGGGCGTGCTGCTGGAAGTGGTCCCGCAGGCGCAGCAGGGAGCGGTACAGCTCTGGGTCCAGGGTGGGCAGGTCGTTGAGGTCGCAGTGGGCGCCGCGGAACTTCTTCAGGAAGAAGCCTGGAGGGTTGGCGACGGGTGAAGCAAGGGAGGCAGGGACAAAGGGGGAAGAAACGCCGGCGTTGCGTTGGGCACGTAAGGTAAACTGGTGGGGTCCGCACAAGGGTTCCCAAGGATGGTGTAATACTGCTATCCCTCAAGGTCAGCCCAGGTAGGATCGTTGTAAGGAAACTACAAGCAGCGGGTCCAAATTCAAGAAACTAAGCTGAAGGACTCCGCTTCAGTCCTCCTGTCCACCCAGCCCCTGCAAATTACGTAATGTCCAAAACACCGATATTACGTGTGCACCTTCGGCGACAAGCCTGTGCGCTCGTCCCCGGCACCTACACCAAGATCGTGTATCTACGGTATTTTGCCTACATCCCATACCACATCCGCTACACCTTGGGCGACCCCGCCTACGCGCTGCCCCCGGCACCATACACCCAGATCGTCATCAAGGCCTACAACGCGGGCAGCCCCACTCATCACAGTGGTGACAGTTGCGAGTTGCAACACTGCGATAGTGGGGTCATCCGTGTTGTAGGCCTTGATGACGATCTGGGCGTAGGGTGCCGGGGACGAGCGCGTGGGCCGTGTCGCCCAAGGCTTAGCGTATTCAGTGTGGGATGTAGGCAAAATGGATACAGTGACAGCCGGGGACGAGGTGGAGTTGAGGCAAAGCCAGTTGTGAGTAGCAGGTCTGTGGCCCGGTCTCCTCTCACCCGCCAGCGGCAGCTCCAGCAGCACGTTCTCGTACACCGCCTTGCCCAGCATCCTGCCCAGGAAGGCCAGCAGGCGCGGCGCGTCCTCCACCAGCCGCAGCGCCGCTGGGTTGGGGTACAGCTGGTGGGCGGTGTTGGAGGCGAACAGGCCGTACTCGGCGGACAGCCCCGCGCGCATGAGCTCCTCCATGAAGTCCTTGAACAGCCCGCCGCCGTCCTGCAGGTTTAGAAACATGGGCGAATTACGCAACACTCCGCTAAGCAGAATGGGAGGATTCGCGGCTCTCGCCACACCAGCGCCACGGACGTGTCACTTCGCCACTGTCGTACAAGGCTGCCATACCGGCGCGTCGGCCTAGCTGACCAGCCGCCTCCCGGCCCCGCCGGGACCCCCACCCCAGCACCCCCTTCGTCAACCAACCTACCGTTCCCCGGTAGTGGACCCCGCCCCCTTGGATCCCCGGGAACGCCATCCGAGCACCTACACCCAGCAGCCCATCTTTCCCGGGCAGCGCCCCTCACCCCAACCCCTCATGAACACAATCTCTCTTTGCGTGCAGGCACCAGCTATTCCGCGCTTCCCTGACGCATAAGTCGGGTTCCTCGCGTTTACGCGTATCCCTCATGTACCCCCCTTTCTACCCCACGGAACTCACCACTCCCGCCTCCGGCACCCCGTGCGCGTCTATGAACGCTATCCGCACGCGGCCCTTGAGCCGCTCGCCCATGGCGTTGAGGCGGTCGAATCCGTCGAACAGCAGGCTGTCGCGGCGGATGGGCACGAAGCGGTTGCCCAGGCCCGCCTCCAGCATGCCCATCTCCAGGAAGCGGGACTCCTCCTGGGAGCGGTACTCCTGGACAGGCATATGTCCAACAGGCGTTTCGGGGTTCTGTCCCACAACTTCGTTGTGAAATTTGGGCAGCTTACGACCTACTCGGGTGGCATGCAGGAGGGTGCGGCCCCCTGGAAGATCGGCGCCAGCCCATCCCGACGCAGCCCCTCACAGCCACGTAACCATCACCCTGCAACGGCACACTCCGCACACTCACCTCCCTCTCCCGTGCCACCATGAGCTGGAAGAGTCTGGCCCGCTCCGCGAACGGCACCAGCGCGGGGGCCGCCTCCAGCACGCGCCACACGCGGCAGGAGCCGTCCTCGCGGCCCGCGCTGCTGCGGCTGCTGCTGGCCTCGGTCAGGAACCTGGAAAGGGAGGAAGGGGGTTCGGCTGTGGGACGACGACGAACAAGGGGGCGAGCAAAGGGTGGGAACAACGCGCAGAGCCGCAACTGCTGCTTGCTTGTGTGCGGAGGTTGCAAAGGGCGTGCGGCGAAGCGAATGAGTAATATAAGTGCAGGGGATGAGGTTGATCTGTGCATGCCACTCCCTGCGTCCTGCGTGTTACCTTTCCTCCATCGCCCTTTCCCCTCCCCTCTGTCCTGCAACGACCCGACAGCCCACCTCTCCGGCGCCAGCGCCGTGGCATGGAACACTTCTGCCGGGCAAAACGCCCGCCGGCAGTTGCGCTCGTACAGCACGCCGTACAGCTGCCCGCCCGCCCGGGCCAACGAGCCGTACAGCGCCTCGCCGGCGGCGCTGTGCTCCGTCTCGTAATCCGACCACAGCACGTGCCACAGACTGTCGCGCAGGGTGGACAGGAAGCCTGCAGAATTCCATGCAAAGGTGCTGGTGAGTCAGGCTAACACACATTTGAACGACATGAGCCATAAGCTCTTGCACAGCTTGCCTCACGCACTCCGTTCCTGTCTGACAGCTGCAAGCCCATCGTACCTGCATTCCGGTGCGCCAACCTCGTCGTCCCCCCCTTCTCGACCCCTGAAACTGTCCCGTCGTTGCCCACTCAACTGTATCCCGTCTCCAACGCACCGTTGCCCACCGTAGCCCCTTGAAAGAAGCCGCACCTGCACCCTAGCGTGAGCAGCACCAACAGCACCCTGACCGAGCCCCAACTCCATCCCACGTTCACATCCTCGCCATGCTTACCCGCCTCCGGGTTCACCGGGTCGTACAGCTGCTGCAGCACCAGCGGCCGCTGCGCCCCGCCGTAAAACTCGTCCAGCGTGGACGTCGTCACGTGCGCGTAGAACGCCGCACAAGCCACCGTCAGCGGCAGCAGCCACCCCAGCTCCTCCGCAACCCGCGGCCGCCATCCGCCGCCGCCGCCACCTGCCGTACAGTCTCCCGGAGCACCCCCGCCGCCGCCGTTCCCGCCAGTGCTGCTGTCCCCGAAGAAAGCCGCCGCAGCCGCCATCCCGAACCCCATGTTCGCTCCTCCTCCGCTGCTGGACCTACTGAACACAATGCCGGGGCTGCCGCCAGGCATCTCCACCTCCATCGGCATAGCGCCAGAGGTGGTGTAGCTGCTGCAGGCCGACACGCTGGCACGTGTCCCCGGAGGGCTGCCACCCTCGCCCACCGGCTCTACGTCCGGGAGCCACGTTATCCCACAGAGCTCCGCCAGGCGTACGGGGCGCAGGAAGGACCACCAGAGCCGCTCCACCAGGTCAGCGGACACAGCCAAGCCCAGCATCACCTTCTGCCGCTGCCCCGGCAGCTGCGCTAACGCCCACACCAGGTCGCTGAGCGCATGCGCGCCCTCCGCCGCCTCCAGCAGCGCCGCCGTCGAAGGCGGCGCCGTACTGCCGTACCGGGGCAACGAAGCCGCGTGTGGCAGCGGCACCGGAAGGGAGCTGGCCACCACTGCACCACCGGTGGGGGCGGCGGGCGGCGCTGCTTGTGGCAGCAACACGCCGACCAGCTGCTTCAGCACCTGCCTTCCCGAAGCCTCCGTCACCGCCTGGACCTGCTGCAGCAGGCCCTGCGGCAGCACCAACAGCGCATTGCTGCTACTGCTGCCTCCTTGCCCGCCGCCACCGCTTTGCGCCCCCCTGTTCCCTGCTCCCGTTTTCCCTCCACCAGCCGCTACCGCGCCCGCTGCCGCCGCCGCTGTCCCCGTTTCCAACGGCAGGTGCGGGACAGGCTCCAGGGTCAAGCGCGTTAACCCTACGGAGCACGCCTCCGCCTCGTCCACCTCATCCTCGTCCGCATTATCCCCTCCGGCTGCACCGCCGCCAGCTGCATGCACGTCCGGGAAAAACGGGTCCAGCGGCAGCAGCGCTATCAGCGCGTGCAGCACGCGGCACAGCGCCAACGCAGGGGCACGCAGCGCCACCGCCGGCGGCGCCGCCGCCACGGACTTGTCCGGCTGCAGCAGCTTCGGCCCCACTGCCAGCAGGTTCGCTATGAGCACGGCGACGGCGGCGCCGCGTCCGCCGGGCAGGTACAGCCCAGCCTCGGCAAGTGTCCCTGAGGCAGCCGCAGCAGCAGCCATGGGGCTGGAGCTACCCGCGGCTTGCTGCTCGCTGCCGCCGGGCAGCATGGACGCCAAGCGGTGCGGGCCAGAGGCTGCCAGCCACGCCACGGCCGAGCGGCATACACGAGGCGCCACAGGGTGCAGGGAGGCGGCGCGGTGCCACAGCCCCGGCACGCACAGCAGCCAGTGCAGCGAGTCCTCCGGGCGGCAGGGGGACCACCCCTTGAGCGACAGCAGCCGCACCGTGAGCTGCGTCACGAGGGCCTCCACGTACGGCTTGGCCGCCACCGCTGGAGCGCCATGCCCGCCCGAGTGCGCGTGCGCGTGGTGATGGTGGTGGTGCGAGTGGTGTGTGTGGTGCTGGTGCTGCTGGGCTGCGCCGTGCCCCTGTTCTTGCCCTTGCTCGTGGGGCTGGCTGGCCGCTTGCCCGCCCTGCAGCTGCGCCGCTAGCACCGAAGGCGGGGGTGGTAAGGTAGCGGCCGTGAGCAGGCGGTACAGCTTTGCGCCGAGGCCGTGCTCAGCCACGTGCGAGAGGACAGCGGCCGCGAGGGTTGTAGCCTGCGGCTTGCCCAGCGCCGCGGTGTAAGTGTCCGGGGACACCAGCAGCAGCAGGCACTCCTGCAGTGGCGCGGCGGGGCTGCTGCATGCGGAGGGGTCCAGCGGGGCGGCGGGCCGGGCGGCTGCCAGCACCGCAGCGCACTTGTACCTGCGGCGTTGTGCGCGAGGCAGATCCTCTCATCTGCCATCTAGTGACGACAGCTACATGTGACGACAGCTACATAACTAGATGCGCCAAGAGAAACACTGGAAACAGCTTCCTAGGCAGCACTGTAACAGGCGGTCTGACGGGTATGGGGTGCTGTGTGGCTGGCTCTGTACGTCACCAAGCGCACGTAGCCCGGCGCCGCACCTGTGCCGCACCAGCGTGTCCAGGCACTGCAGGGCCAGAGCCTTCAGGCGGTACAGCAGGACGGCCCGGTCGTCCAGGGAGTTGTAAGCAGCTATGAACGCCGCAAAAGCTTCTGCGAAGTGAGGGCACGCCAGGCACAGCGGCGGAGGGGTATGGGAACAGTGCCGCCCACGCCAAGCCATAGAAGGCACGCCAGGAAAAAGGGAAGCTGCATCCCAGGCCCTTCCATGTGTGGGGTGAATCGTAACGTACTGACCTGACTTGCTGCTGTTGGCAATGACCCGGGCCGCGCTGGCCAGCCTGACCCAGTCCGTGTCTGGGTTATAGAAGAAGAGGAGGGCTCCCAGGGCTCCACCAGCGCCGAGCCCAAGGCAGTCCCTGCAATCAACGTAACAGGAAATATTACTCGCAAAGCGTGTATGCCATTCCGCATTTGCTAAGAGCGTCAACGTGGTGTAGCATCATACAGTGGATCTCGGCGCTCAAACAAGGGCTTTGTATCACCCACCCGGGCTGCAAGAGGTTTCCATCACAGCCATAGTCTTTTGTCCAGATCTCCCTGAAGTGCTTCCTAGTTGCCGACTTCGACGACCAGCCTCGCCAGAAGGCCTGCAACCGTGCGCAACGAAAGAGCTGCCCCGTCAGCCAAAGCTGAAGTCTGCTTCGCCATGGCTGCTGGCCGGAACGAAGTTCTCTTGCCTGAATAGTTACGCTGGACTTGTTCTCAAGCTTGACACGCTTGCGCTGCTCGCGTTCAGCCCTAAGCTTTTCAATTGTCTCCTCGCGAGAGGCCTCAACCCTGGATTTGCCACCTCGCCCACGCGTATCATGGCGCCTATTCAGAGAGCTGGATGGAAAGAACATTTCCCATCACGATGGGGTTGTTCGGAAGCAGAACAAGGACGATAGAACTGTGGTGCAACGCAGCGATAGCAATATTGACCGCTGCGTAGTTGTTGTGTATGTACTCCGCAAGTGGGTAACTGAATCCTGCTAGCGAAGGGGGAGAATTACCATATTGTCGCATGTCGCACGGATGGGATACTCATGCCGCTTGACCGTACTGTAATTGCAGGCAAACGAGATAGCTCTCTACGGTGTCACTCAGTTGCAGTTACACGCCCTGGCCGCGTTGCTTCAAACTGGCCCCAGCTGGCTGCACCAGGGGAGTCCCCGGGCCACGGGGCCACGGGGCTTCCTAGTACGCGGTCGCGCTGAGAGTCGTCGAGAGTTGGCCCTGGGGGCAGCTGCAGGTGCAGCCGACGGCGGTGGTGCCAGCAGGAGCTGCAAGAGCATGCACTACTGACACGTCGTACTGAGTTCTTTGGGGTACAAACGTGCATGGATGTGAACTTTGTGCTGCATGGGAGGGTGGACATGATTGGCACCCTGTCTGCATGCTGTGTCGCCTGCGTGGGGCCAATGGGCCCTTGGCTCAGTCGGTGTGCAAGGCTCCTGACGTGCGCATGACTGTGAGTGTATGCATGCTAAAGTGCTTGCTGATCGTGGCACAAGGGTGCTCTGTTCGTCATCCACCAGACTGCTGAGGGGCAATGCTACGGAAGCAGGTGTTTTCTGTATGTGTGCATTGCTACGCTAGCGGGCCCAATGCACCCTACCGCTTGTGCTCAATAATTGACGTGCCTGGCCGAAGACTAGCCCGCGGGAACAGGGTGAAAGAGCAAGATTTCCGCAGGGAGGCAAGTCAGACCCGGTTGGTCCCGTGGGTCGAGCGCTGACCACAGGCGTTGAGCTGAGGAGCAGTGTACCTTCTGCATAACGACAAATATGTAGGCTGATAAATTTGCTTTTATTTTGCGTAGTACCTCCGCGTCTGAGGTGTTGGGATTCGCGTGCTAGACAACTGTGCCTCGCAGTGTGGCGCTGGTGCATCAACATGGCGAACCACGTGGCGACAACACGTTAGTATGGCCAGACAGGGCACGCGCGCTTCGCGCGCGTACTAAATCCTCCCCTCCTCGTTTTTGGCCGTACTACTATATCGAGCCGGACCCGGGCCATTGCCCCTCCTTGGTCACTAGTACTCCCTTGCATGCCCCCTCCCCGTACTACATTCGTTCAGCTTGGCCATGTTGCAACACATGTTCTGTTATGGCATATGTGCACGTTGAACCTGTTAGATACGCGTAGGCACCGCGGTCACGTCGCCTTGCTAGGTGCCTTAAACATCACATGGTTGGATAGTATTTATTGTTGCAATTGAAAGAATTGCACTACTTTATACGAAGGTTTGTGCCGCACTTGGGCGATAAGGCGCGGACCATGTCATGCTGTGGGTAATGACAACTTGACGGAGCCGCGGCAAGGTCGGCAGCCGCGGTAACCATAAGCCCCATGTTCCTTGACGATGAGGAGGCAGAGATTGCTGTCGACATCCAGCGTGTGTACACGGTCAAGGTACCCGCTACCAGCCTAGGACAGAAGGAGGCTATAAAGCCTGTGCTGCAGTCGGCCAAGCACAAGGACCCTTCCATCGTAACCACCCACTATGACGTGGAGCGCAAGAGGCTCTTTTACGGCATGGACAATGGAGCCGTGTGCTTTTGGCCCCTCACGGAGACAGCTGCAAACACCAGCCGCTTTGTGGGGGTGCACAAGGGGCCGGTGTCAGCCATCGCCACGCCCCGAAAGAAGGACGGCGACCTGGGCAAGGCTGGGTTGATCGTGACCGGTTCAGTGGACTCCACCATCAAAATATGGGACTACCAGGTGCGCTCACCATCACTTTGTACCCCTCGCTTGGCTAGATCCAGCATGCACAGCTTCGGCGGGTGGCACAAGCGCTCCCCACATCGCCCACTCCCAAGTTCAGGCCGGGCGTGTGGTGGGGTCCATTCTTGTGCATTGCGCACGAGCGCCTTTTGCTGCAATGCAGCAATTTCTGACAGCCAGCCCAAGTCATGCTCCCCTCAGTCTTGCTGCTCCATCTGCCTTCCCCTCCCCTCCACCACCCTGCTCGCCTCCACCTGCGCTCCTACCCCCTTTCCTCTTCAGCGTCCTGTCCCTGCTCCCAGCTCCCATCAACACCTCTACTCCTTTCCCTCCCCTCCCCCTTCTCGCCTCCCCTGCCCCCAGGGCAAGGTGCTGCTGGACCCCACGGTGTGCGTGCAGACACTGTACGGCCACAGCGGCACCGTGACCAGCCTTGTGCTGCTGGGCGAGTACATTGTCAGCAGCAGCACGGACGGGTGTATCAAGCTGTGGAGGCAGGAGGAGGGGCGCAAGGAGTTGGTGTACCCCTGGTTCGAGCTGCAGGTAGGTCGCAGCCCACGGGTTGACATCCGCGGTGCCAGGTCCCGCACCGCTACCCTTATGGCCGCTGCTCTACTTGCGTGATGCCAGCGCATGAGTGCTGTCAACGTAACAGAAGCAGGGTAGTGTTCGTGGGGCCCCGGCCAGGTTTTGCCGCTCGTCTTAGTCCCCGCCCAGTTGGCGCTCAGCATGGTGCCAGGCGCCCTTGCGCCACATCGCCCCCAAAGAAGCCACAATGTCAGCAGTTGTCGCTTATCTGCATGTAGTAGATGTACCAGTCTAATGTAGATGTCCTGGTCTGCTGCATCACCTCTCGGGGTAGGTAGATCACACGTGCCTCTCCCCTCCGCAGGCCACGGTCACTGGGTTGGAGGGCTGGGTGCGCTGCATGTCGTACGACGCGTCAGGCGATGTGGGCGACCTGGGTGCCATCTTCGCCGCGGACGACAGCGGGGGCGTCACCAAGCTGGTGCCGGAGGCGCAGTGGGACCACAAGCTGCAGAGGTGAGGGACAGTGGGTGTGGGTTGGGAGTTGGGGGTGGTGGGTTGGCATAGAAGCAGTGCGTTCCGAATACGCTTGTGGGCTGGGGCAAGGCGTCATTGGGCGGGTGCGGGAAGGCGCAGTGGGACCAGCAGTTGCAGGAGTAGAGCTCTATTGGTTGGCTCTATCGCGGACAGGGATGAGCGGTGCATGGTACACAGGGGCGAGGCATGGATGTGGGCCTACGGTGCTAGCAGCTGCGCACTGTGGATACCGCGTGCAGGTGGGCTGAGGCAAGGCAGCAACAGCTGGTGCCGTAGGCGATAGCACGGGCTGCGTGCGTGGGGTGTGGGGTAAGGCTGGAGAGGCAGCGTGATAGGGGCGGACGGGGATCGCCATTACACCACGCCGTGATGCCTACGGCGCGCTGGTGGGCTGAGGCCGTTGCTGTGCTACACAGGCAGCTGTGTGCCTGCGGCGCAAGTGCCGAGGAAACCAGCAGGCGGGGGTATGCCCGCGTGAGGATGCGGGTCACACGGCCAGCTCCGGCTGACACCAGGATTCACTGGGGCTTGTCAGGTATTGGGTGGTGAGGAGAACCGCACCGCGCTCCACGATGAATCCGAGAGACTCTCATTGGTTCCTTCAACATATGGGCCCATGTGGCGTCGTCATTGCTGTACTTTCCTGCCCTGTCCTGCCCTGCGCTGCAGGCTGTCCAACCTGCTCGAGTTCCGCGTGGCCCACCGCGTGGAGCGGCTGCACGACCGGGCCATCAGCGCCATCAGATATGTGGCAAAGTGCGTTGTGGCCGCGTGTGCAGTTGGTTGGAACCACCCGGGGTATGGCCGCGTGTGCAGTTGGTTGGAACCACCCGGGGTATGGCCGCGTGTGCAGTTGGTTGGAACCACCCGGGGTATGGCCGCGTGTGCAGTTGGTTGGAACCACCCGGGGTATGGCCGCGTGTGCAGTTGGTTGGAACCACCCGGGGTATGGCCGCGTGTGCAGTTGGTTGGAACCACCCGGGGTATGGTTTGCTGCGAGGGGGCAGTGCTCTCCGCCGCGCCTAACAGCGTGCAGTACCTGCAGCAGGCTTGCGATGGCGCTGAAAGTAACGGTGGCAGTTGTCTTCAAATCGTTCGCAAGCATGCACCACGCTTCCCTCACACGCACTTCGCGACCCTCTCCCCTGCAGGTGGGACCTGGTCCTCACCGTCGCGTACGACGCCAACATCCGCGCGTACGACACGAAGACGGGCGCCGCCCGCCACTGCTGGCCCAACGAGCGGCAGTGCCAGTTCACCTGCCTGGACGTGTGTCTGGAGTTTGACGAGGTGGGAGTCAACGCAAGGGGAGGCTGTGGGGAGTTGGACTGCTAGTACGGGGTTCTAATGCCAGCCACGAAGAGTCGGACCGTGGCTGCGGCGAGGCGGGCGAAGTAGGTGCAGGGGAACCTGATCTGGCCATCGCTTGGCATGCCATGAGCTCCGCGACAGCGGGCCCTCCGTCCGTTTGGTGCTGGACAGTGGTGCTATATACACCTGGTCAATGGCACAATCGAAGGAGGAGAGCAGCGTGCATGAGCCACCATCACCGATTTGAACCGTTTGCCCAAGGCGCATCTGCAGCCAACCTGCCCGACTGCTTCCCAACCCCTCAGGTCCCCGCCTGCGACGTGTCCGGCATGCTGTCACCCTGTACCATACTGCCTCTAAGCCGCTAACCGCATCACCAACCGGTCTAACCCACCCACCCGACCAGGTCCTCGCCTGCGACGTGTCGGGCATGCTGTCCATCTTCTCCGTGCGCACCGGCCGCCTCATGGTCACCAAGCAGCTCACCGCGGGCAACGGCTTCTCCAGGGGCGGCCTCTTCACCCTCTCCTCCCAGACCACCGCCCCCGCTGGCGCCGCCGGCGGCGCGCGCGGCCCCGGCAGCAGCGGCAGTCTCGCGAGCGCCTCTACCACCGGTGGAGCCATCACCGGCAGCGTAGTGTCCATCTGCGGGGTGATGCGGCGGCAGCTGTACGCGGTGGTGACGGGGCACGAGCTGTCGCTGTGGCACGTGGAGCATGAGCTGGACTACAACGTGGCACGTGGCGGGCACGACAAGGCGGTCATTGCGCTGTACAGCTGCTCGGGAGGCGTGGTGGGTGGGGGCGGTTCGGGGTGGCTTTGACGGCATGCACACGGTGCGTCACCTGCCCCCAGGCCAGCCCACATTGAGGCGTCAGCTGCTCTTTAATGCCCGCATTCCGCTTACAGCTCTTCACGCAGTCGATGCGCTGTATGCACCCTACCCTGTGCAAAGCGGCGACGTGGTCTACCGCTGTTTGCTCGCCCATGATACGCCTGGGACGATCCCCAAGCCATTCGCCTGGTTGTTTGTGCAGCACTTCGACCTGTTGACAGTGAGGCCCATATCCCCACTCCAGGCCAGCCCGCACGGCAGTGCCGTAGGCTGTAAAAACACCCCAACGCAACCAGCAAGGTTGACAGTGTGCGCGCCCCCCCTCCCCCTGTGCACAGGCGGGCCCGCACGGCGGCGACGTGGACTACCGGCTGTTCTCCGCCTCCGAGGACAACACGGTGCGGCTGTGGGACCCGTACGACATGGCTTGCATCCGCGTTATGGAGGAGGGCGACAGTGAGATCAGCGCCATGACCTTCTACGAGGGCTGGAACCTGCTCATCACGGGTGGGTGCAACACGTGCCGTTGCGTGCTGAGGCCGTTCCGTGGGATGCACGACAGTTGCACAACGGGTAGGTCGAGCTGAGGGGCTGTGCTCGTGAGCACCACAAGCCTGCTGATAGCCCGACACATGTGTGTGTGGCCTTGACCGGGTGTTAGGCAGACCCGTCAAGGGTCAGTTGCTTCCAGTGCCTTTGTTGTGACAGCCTGGACGTGCGGTCCCCCCTTACACTGTCCTTGGCTCACCACCAACCGCCTGCGCGGCCCCCCTCCCGCCAGGTCACGACAACGGGGACATCCGGCTGTGGAACCTGGACACCCAGACCACCCAGACTCTGCGGCAGCACACCAACGCCGTGACGTGCCTGGCCATGGCCCTGCTGCACAGGAACGAGGAGCTGCTGCTGTCAGCTGGGTACGACGGCTGGGTGGTGCTGTGGGACGTGCGGAGCCTCAGGGGGGAGGAGCCGTACATGGTCTCTCGGTTCCGGGCCCACGGGTCGGGGGTTGGGGGTTGGGGGCCAGGGGGCCTCGTTGGGGGAGGTGCTGGCGCTGGGGTTGGGGAAGGGGCGCAGAAGGAGGGCGAGGTGGAGGGGAGTGAGAAGGCGGGGGCGGGCGGGAGCGGAAGGGGGAGTGAGGTGGGGGGAGCGGGTGAGGGAGGTGTCGGTAGGGCGGGTGAGGTTGGCAGGGGGCCGAGGGCGTCAGGGCTGGTGATGGGGAGCGTGTTGGGAGGCGGGAGAGGGGCGGGAGGAGCGGGGCTGGTGGGCGGTGCGAGTACGACATCGGTTGGGCGGTTAGGGCGGTTGGGGTCGGGCAGGTCGGCCGGGGCGTCGGGGGCGGCAGAGGGTGGAGGGCCGTTGAGCGCCGGCCCGTCGGCGGCGTCCTTGCATGGCGGGGCATCCGCAGCAAGCGTAGGAAGCGGGAGTACAGCTACCACTGGTGTGGCTGGCTCCGCCAGGGCAGCGGCCTCGCCGCAGCGTTCCGTCTCCGCAGCAGCAGCAGCCGTCTTACCCACCGGCGACAGCCGTGCCAGCACGAATAGCGACACGCCTGCTGGCGTTGCTCCTAGAGATGTGTCCACGGCCCCGAGCGCCTCCAACGGCGGCAGCGGCGGCGGCGGGGGCTCCGGAACCGCTGCGGTGGGGCGGTCGCTCAGCGCCAACGAGGCGGGCCGGGAGCGGCTGCGGGCGGCGCTGTTTGGGCCCGAGCCGGAGATCTTGGCGCTGAGGTTTGACCCGCTGAAGAAGGTCATCATAACGGCGGGGACGGACAAGACGATAAAGGTAGGGGTGGTGCGCGTGGGATATGATAGGGAAGAGGCAGTCTGTGGACTTGTACAACTAGGTAAGCAACGTCAGCTTCGTCTCCGCACTGACGTTTCGTCCTGTGAACTCTCCGTGCAACCCTTAGGTGTGGTCCGCCAACAGCTACGAGTACCTCGGGTGCCACTCGGGCCACACGGCGCCTGTGACGTGCCTGGCGCTGGACTCCAACTTCCTGTTCAGCGGATCGGACGACGCCACCATACGGCTGTGGGACACGGTGCCGGCGGCGGCGGGCAAGCCGGGCAGCCTGCTGGCAGGTGGGTAGCTGGGGGAGCCCCGATGTGGTGCTGGGGGAGCGAAGGGTGTCGTGAAGTGGTGGGGTGGTGCTGCATTGCGATGGATGGGGACAGCAACAGTGGGACAGTATGGGCAGCCGTTAGCCTTGCTGGCAGGTGAGGTACTTGCATGGTGTGCATCAACGCACTTTCCAGACGTGTTGCTGGACATGGGTGTACACCACACCCATGTCGACGTACAGTCTGGACTCTGGAGTAGCGAAGCGTATGTCGGAGTATGGGAAGAGTGGGACAGCATTGTGCAGCCACCAGCCTGCGTGCGGGTGAGGCACGTAATACGGTGCTGGGGTGGCGAGGTGTGTACTAGCATTACGACAAGGTCCGGGGCAGAGCAACGGGCAGCCGCTGGCCGGCAGCCGGGTGTGGTGCATGCAGCGTACGGTAGCAGTTACTTGCAACGTGATCACCCCGGCTACTGAACACCGGTTTAGGCGTGCGGACTGGGGCCCAAGCTGGACGCGCAGGGGGGCCCGCTGTGCAGCACCACAAACTGCCACGTCAACCATTGTGCCGGGACAGTACCAGCACTAGTACACGACCCCCACCACCGCGCCTCAACCCTCCCACTGTGTGCCCCATATGGCATTGCCTCCGCATCCTCTGCGTCCCCCTGCCCAGGCGCCCGGCACGCCCCCGGCTCCGCCACGCGTCCAGGCGGCTCCCCGCTGGCGCTGGGCCACGCCTCCCCGCTCGCTGCCTCCCTCTCGGGTGGTGCCGCCACTACCACTCTGCCAGGCGGCGGCACGCACCCTGGCGGGCTGGCGTCAGGGGCGTCCCTCACGTACCGAGCGCCCTTTTGCAGCCGCCCGCTCAAGGTGCGCGTGGTATCAGTCTCCGACTCCGTGCAGTTGCGTACCACCGCAACCCAGCCTACCACTGCATATGTCATGTCCTGCATGGCGGCCCATGTGCCACTGCTGCATGGACCGAGGGCGGCGTGGACTGGTGCGTAACAACATGGGGGGCTGTGGGTGGGTTGGCGGCCGATGTGCCACCGCACTAAATCACCCCCTCCGTCCCGCTTCCTCCCCTTTCCTCCAGGTGCTGTCCGTACCCGCGGGTCACTTACAGTGCCGCTTTACCATACACACACGTGCCGCCGTTGTGCCTTACCGTACGTCTCCACACCACCTGCTCCCTTCCTGTTCCCGTGCCCCAGGTGCTGTCCGGCCCCACTGGCCACCGGCGCTCCGTGACGGGGCTGGAGGTGCTGCCCTCCAGCGGCAACCTGGTCAGCTGCTCGCTGGACGGGCAGCTGCTGGTGTGGGACTACGTGGCGGGAACCGTCATCAAGAGGTGCGCGGCGCACATGCGGTTTGAGTGCATACTTCAACCCGGCTGAAACACGAAACCTTGAAGTTGTAGGGCGGAACTTGGTCTTGGAGGAGTTGTTGACACATCCTGATGTGAGTGCACATGTGCGGGGTGCGTTGTGCCCCTGGTTGCCCCCTCAGATTCCACCACGAGACGGAGGAGTTCCGCTGCCTGGCGCTGCGGTACGACAGGCCGGAGGTTGTCGTGGGCACAGTGCAGGTGGGGGCAGCACGGGTGTGTGTATAAGTGCGATAGGGGACTGGTGGTGTGTGCGAAGTGTCAAGGGACCTCCCTAGGGACACATGACGGCCCAGGAGGTGACTGGCAAGCAAGCGGTAGGGCAGTAGGGTTTGGTGGGGTACTGGTACAGATTGTTGCGTTGCCTCTGCTGGGGGCGCCAAGGAGAGCCCCAGAGAGGCCAAGCCGCTGCTGCGCGCATCTGCGCAATGCATATGACAACGGCAGGGCTTTGCTTTAAACGGTTTAGAATGCATGATGTGCGCTTGGTCGACCACGGACCTGTGCTTGCCCGGTTGCGCTCGTGCCGCCTGCTGGCCAACCGGTGTGTGAGCGCGGGAGTGCGTGTCGTTGACAATGAACACGTGCTTGCCGTTTGTGCGATCCTGTTGGCAGGCCAATCTGCTGCGCTACGCCATCCATGAGCGGGCCGTGGCGGCGCCCGGGCAGGGGCGGGTGGTGCGGGACGGTGGCAGGGGAGGGGCCCCTGCGGGGGCCGGCACTGGGGGCATGGAGGGGCTCGCGCTGGGAGGGGAGGCGTAGCGTGCGCGGGTTGCTGTCGTGTCAGGGTCTTTTGGCCCGAGTAGTGCATATGTCAGGGGAGGCCGGGGAGGGGCTTGCTGGGTCATGGAAGGGTGCGGGAGGCAGCACGCGGTGCGGGTAGGGGAAGGCAGGGAACGCAGGGATACCGGTACTCATGAGCATGAGCAATGGTGGGTGATGAGTCAGTGATGGGCGCTAAACAGCTTGGGTGCACCTATACTTTGTGTGGGGTTGTATGTTGTGTGTGGTGCATGCCTTTAGCCCTGTTTAGTAGGTGAAGTGGTGGGTGGAGGAGGGGACGCCTGTCCCGGCACACCTGACATGCTTGCAGTTTTGTGTACGAAGCTTAGAGCTTTCGCTCGCATGCTGCTGCTGCATCTCTGGTAGCGAACAGTTGCTGCTTCAGCTTCGACTGAAGGCAAAAGTGCGTGATACCCCGGAGCTTCTTGGACAAAAATCCGCGGCGTGATCTCCTCCTTGGCACGTGCTGCGCATTACCGTAGTCGCACTGGGAGCGGCCCACGTAACCAGGGCGGTCGAGGTATCGGGCCGACCATGTGGGTGGTTCCCAACATGTTCCGGGTGGAAGCGGAAAATACCATGGGCATGGTTGCGAACATGTTGCGTCTTACTCGTGGTGTTGCCGTCTTTTCAGCCCTAATCTATCGTGTTGCCCTATACCATTGAATAGAGGGC
The DNA here is from genome assembly GCA_036984285.1 of Chlamydomonas sp. KOR1. NCBI lineage: Eukaryota > Viridiplantae > Chlorophyta > Chlorophyceae > Chlamydomonadales > Chlamydomonadaceae > Chlamydomonas > Chlamydomonas sp. KOR1. The sequence continues at coordinate 92,806 of BQMZ01000008.1, read as the reverse complement.
TATTTCTAAGGCCTATTGCGCTTAACCATTTGGGCGCTGGGCGCAATATGGACAAGGCCGGTCTGAAGTCAAAGTCGCGAAGCCGTGTTACCTCAATAATCACCATGTCCTGGCGTGTTGCGCCCGTTCTTTCAATAGACACGCGTGATCCATGGCCCTAATTGCACACTGCGCAGCGTCCCGTGCGCGGACGCGAAAGTCCGCATCCCTTGTAACGGCGCCATGTTGTGGTCGCGCCACCCACGCTACGCCCCAACTGACACTCCAAAGGCGCTCATATATAGTGATAGGATGGACTCACGGCGGCCAACACGTTCGGCGCTGGCTAGTAGCGGCATAAAAGGTCTGGGGATATCAGGGGACTCCCTTGGATGCTGCAGACGCCTGCACCGTGTTGCAGCTGTTCTGTGGATAGGCACCTGTGTTGCCCGGTGCCCGGACCCTGAACGTAGTACAAGAGAGTGGTATGCCGCGGCCAACACGCCCAGCGCGGTCTGGCAGCGTTGTAACACGGGCACGGGTGGCAGGGAAACTCCCTTGGGTGCAGCGATTGGACTGCACCGTGTTGCAGCTGTTCCGCTCACAGGCACCTGTGTTGCCCGGTGCCCGGACCCTGAACGTAGTACAAGAGAGTGGTATGCCGCGGCCAACACGCCCAGCGCGGTCTGGCAGCGTGGTAACACGGGCACGGGTGGCAGGGGGACTCCCTTGGGTGCAGCGTTTGGACTGCACCGTGTTGCAGCTGTTCCGCTCACAGGCACCTGTGTTGCCCGGTGCCCGGACCCTCAACGTAGTACAAGAGAGTGGTATGCCGCGTCCAACACGCCCAGCGCGGTCTGGTAGCGTGGTAACATGGGCACGGGTGGCAGGGGGACTCTGACGCCCTGACGCACCACTTGGGTTGGTCGCCCGGCCTCGCATGACTGCGGACTGCCACCAAAGCGCGTCCAGACATGTATCCATGTGTGACACGTCCACCAGTATGCCTGGTGTCGTCAGGGGAAGCCGGGAGGGCATGCGGCATGGCCCGCAATCGTATGGCGCAGGGGAGTCCTGGTCAGGTGCCCCATCCTGCATGGCCGCCCGGCCCCGCCACGCATGCGCCTGGCTGCGGACTGCCACCAAAGCGCGTCCAGACATGTACCCATGTGTGACACGTCCACCATTGTGCTTGGGGCCCTAATAACTTGGGCAAAACAGCAGCAATACGGTGCAGTGCAACGCAGTACCCAGGGGAACCCCCCTGCCACCGGTGCCAATGTTACCACGCAGCAAGCCAGTGCTTGGCGTGTTGGCCGCGGCATACCAGTCCCTTACACTACCGACTGGGGCCTGACACCGTGCAACACGGGTTGCTGTGAGCGGAACAGCGGCAACACGGTGCGGGTGCGTGCGTGGTAAAACCAGGGGAGTCTTCACGAGTCCCTCTTCCATGCCCGTGCCCGTGTTACCAAGCTGCCAGCCCGTGCTTGGCGTGCTGGCCGCGGCAAACCACTTCATAGTACCACTTTCAGGGTCCTGGCACCGGGCAACACGGATGCCTGTGAGCGAAACAGCGGCAACACGGTTGAGAGTCATGCTGCACCCAAGGGAGTCCCCCTGCCGCCTGTGCCCAGGTTGCCACGCTGCCAGCCAGCGCTTGGCGTGTTGGCCGCGGCACACCGCTCCCTTATAGTACCCATTGGGGCCTGGCACCAGCCAACACGGGCGCCTGTAAGCGGAACAGCGGCAACACGGTGCCGGCGTCTGCAGCATTCAAGGGAGCCCCCTGATAGCCCCCGGCCTGTTATGTCGCTACCAGCCAGGGCCGAACGTGTTGGACGCTGTGAGTCCACCCTATGACTATATATGAGCGCCTTTGGAGTGTCAGTTGGGGCTTAGCATGGGTAACCACCCACATGGTCGGCTCGCTTACTGTCAGCTGCGTTTCCCCGCGCAATGACAAAACTACCAGATACTATGCATTGTTTGCAGCGCGCAATAATTTCAAGGCGCGTTGTACTGTCTATGTTCGCTGTCGCACACTAAAGCCATCCTAATGTGTACTGCGAAGTACGCAGGCCCAGTGGGCGTCGCGTGGGCTTCCTGCTTTGCGTACAAGTGAGGTTTGGGAGAGCAAAACGCTCAGTGTTGTTCAAATAATCATTTAAACATCTGTCCATTATCTCTGACTATCAAGTGGTGCGCAGTCGAAAGGCTTCGAAGGACTTCGGTTTCGTTTTCTACAAGCAGCGAGCGTTCACGCCTCATAGCGTAGGTATCGCCGAGAGCCCTGACAGTCCTTCCTTTGTCATAGAAGTCTCCTTCGTGTGCGCCGGGCACCTTACCGAGGTAGAAAACGCTGACAGGGTTACCAACCGCCCGACACGGCCCTGTTTACCCCATTGGGCGAAATACCGACGAGCTGGCATGCGCTAATCTATATTGCTGCATGCAGAGTAACGCGGCATTGGCCACGACTAGAGCTCTCTCTGCGTCCAAGCGACTGGTAGTTGGCCTTTGCATTGACCCTTCCCGCAACGCCTACGCTGCGCTTATTCGCCATCACCGAGCCTAAATGGTGACACGCGTGACCTGTGGAGGTAGGACACGTGCAATCACGGATTTACCGGTCCGCAGGCTCAGACCTCGTGCTCCCAGGGCCAAAGGGGCCGCGGCAGGCCGCGGTGTGGGGCAGGGATCCCCCGGTGCACAGGCCTTCTCGGGTGGATGGTGGAGTCACTCAGGAGCGAGGGCGGTACTTTGCCGGGTGGAGCCCTTTGCACCTGAGTGGCTGAGGCGCCACATGCCCCCGCACCACCCTTCCTGCACGGCTGCACCCCATGATGCCACGCTGTGCAACTTCATCAGTACGCTTTGCCGCCCAACTAACCGTGAGCTGCTGTCGTACTAGCACTGCTCCTTGTACCGTACTGCACGGCAGCTGTGCATACTGGGCCGGAATGGCATAGGGACGCCAACGTCTGGGAAATAAGCAACCACGAATGACGTGCTGACTGGCCCGGGGCCCGCCTGTGCCTTCCCTGCAGCCCTGCGCTCTGCAAGCCGCGCCCGCTGCGCTGGGCACTCCGCGCGTCTGCAGTACACCCTGACGAACACAGCCAACGCCCTCCAGGTGGGTCAGGGTTGTTTTACACACGCGTCGACGTTGCATCTTGCATGCCATGCATTATGCTCTCCCTGGCTGGTCATCACCGGTGCGGTGCTGGTAGGAAAGCGTAGGAAGTTGTGTGCGGGCCGCTACCGTCCATCCCCCTGGCCCCCGACCACGCCCCTGCGGGTAGGCGGTAGCCGTGCGCCCGTGCGGGCGTACCGTACCGTACCGTACGAGTCAGCTCCCAAATCTTCTTCTCAAGTGATGTTTTAACCGCCCTCTCGCCCACGTGCACCACTCCCCGTGCCTGGTCCCGTGCGCCCACGCATGTTCCCTTGAGTCCGGCTGCACCACCACCTAGCTCAGCAGTCGACACCACCATGCCCTGCCTTAAACCCAACCTGAACCCCGCTGACCGAACACCTGCGCCCTCCATGCGATTGCAACAGCCTCTCACCCAGCGCTCCCTCTCGCCTTGCATCGTCCCGCAGGCAGAGTCTGCACCACCGCCAGCGCCGCCAGCCGTCTGCAGCACCACCAACAACCCTACGCTCGCAGATCCCCTCCCACCGCTCGTGGGGTCAGGCGCACACGCCTCGACCAGCGGCAGCTTCCCTTGCGCCTGGCTGCCTACACAACTGCCTGACGCCGCGACGGCAGCAGCGGCGGACCGTAACAGCCAGTCTGCAGAGGCAACAAAAGCGTGCTACACCGATGGCGCTGTTCCAAACTTGCATGGCGGGGAGGTCATGATGCGGAGGGTGGTGAGGGAGCGGGCAACCCTGGCACACCCAGACACTCATGGGGCCGTGCCGCCGGCTACGGAGTGGGGTGCCAGCAGGAGGGACTGCGGTGCCACGCACGCCGTACGGGCGCTTGTGCGGAGGCGGTTCGTGCCCACGCGCAGCCGCCTCAGCCGCATGTGAGCGTGAAGGCAGTACCTGGCTGTACCACGGCATGTACCGTATTGACGGTGTACGATGCCGTACACGCAAGTGGCATGCGCTTCTTGATGGTCCAGCAAACAAGCACAGTATGTAAAGCGCATGCCGTACAATCAGCATATGGGTTTGAGGGGATGAAGCGTGGGGCCAGGTGGGGCCCTTGCACTTGTGCTGTGCACCGTGGCGCGTGCAGAAGTGGACGCTATCACCGTGTGTGGGCGTTTCCCGGGGGTTCCCTTGGCAACCCCAAATCAGGGGCTCTGTCTGTCCATTTTGCCCTAAGTAACTTGCCTTGGTTGACCTTTCCGGTTCCGGTCACTTTCGACTGTCCGACCAACGAGCATGCGTGGAGGTCTCCCCTGTGCGCAATGAGGCTGCCTGGTGGTTCCGTGTGTCGTCTCCTGCCAGCTGGATGAACCGGTTTACAAGGACTGTTGTCTCACACCGGCAAAGTGGCTGGTAGCGTCTGCTTTGTTCAACGAAGACACGTGCAACGGGTGCAGAGTGAAGCACTATGTATATGATGCTTGGCACCGCCAGCCATGTGACACGGCAATCCTCTGACCAGCACACTGTCGTAAGAAGCTGCACACGTGCGTTCATGCAAATTGCAAGGCAAGCAACCGCTTGGCAACCACCTTGCGGCCTATATACCACTCGTCTCGTCCCACGTACCGGTGTGATGCCCTATCGCTGCTGGTCAATACTCAAGAGTGCCGTCCACACGCGCTGCCGCAACAGGCAACACACAGCAAGCACGAGGCAGTACCACCCATCTGGCACCTCTTCTACCGGCATGCATCGCAAGAGCCTGATGACACCTTCCCGTCTCCTTACCTGTAAACCTTTCCACAGAAAAAAACTGCCACCGCTGTCTCGGCCAGCTTAGCCCCTGGGGCACGCTGTCCATTGAGGTGAGGCCATTGACCCTCACTGAGCCTTGAGCTCCTGCGGTGGGGACGTGACGGAGCCACATCGCGCGCCATACCGTACGCACGTGCCCAAACCTAGACGCACATGGCTCCCACAGCATTATCGGTCCTCATTCACCACATGCATGGTTGCCAAACTAGTCCTCATCTCCACGGCTCTGCCCTGCACCTCATTGCGACTGCACGCAGACCACCACCCACCGGCGATGGCGCCAGGCAGTGCTGCAGACAAGGGCACAGGTGGTCATTGAAAAGGGAAAGGCAAAGCGCGCTACCCTAGCAACGGCTGCCGGGCTAGAGCAGGATCGCAAACCAGATGAGAAGGGTCCCCATCGCGCCATGTTGTCAGGGTAAGAACATGTGCAGCAGCCACAAAGTTGCTACAGCTGCAGCAATTGAAAAGTACTCCCGTCCTGTCGACACCTTAATCTGCTTGCAAAGGCCCTGTCCGTGCTTAAATACTGCACTGTCCAACAGGCTACGTTGACCCAACATCCTCGTTCATGACCAGCGCAACGCTGCATTCCATTCCTCATCCTCCGCGATAGCTCTTCACATACATTCCATCCGTAGCCCTCCCGCCACCCTGATAGTGCTACTACTAGTGCGTACTTCCAGCCGGCGCCCCCGCCCGCCCCCGGCCCCTGCTGAGCTCCTACCGCCCCCGCCGCGTGCTGCTACAGCTGCACAAACCTGTCCCTGCTGCGCCGCTCCCACGCCGCCGACACACCCACGCCCACCAGCCGCCACACAGCCGCCACTGCCCCGGCCCTCCACACACCCCACGTGGGCTGCATGCACATCAGCACCAGCGCCTCTCCACACCCCATCAGCGGAGCCGCCGCCAGCGCCTCCCACGTGCTCATCTGCTGCAGGCACGGCACGATGACCGCCCGCACCAGGCAGCTGCCCAGCACGGCACGTGCGTTGCCAACGCCACGTGGGTCCAGCGGCGTGACCCCAAGGGCAGTCAGTAATCCGCACAGCAGCACCACAGCTGGCCCCGCCACGCATGCCGCCAGCCGGTACCACAAAACGTCCCTGGAGCTGATGAGTACGGCAGGTGTCGTACCAGGGCTGGGCGCACCCCAGGCGCCTCCTTGTCGCCTTCGCTCCTGCTGCCGCGACGGCGACTGCCGCGACTGGTGCTTGTGCTGCTTTCGCTGCTGCTGTTGCTGGTGGTTTCGTGCCACGTGTCGCGGCCTTAGCACCACCATGACGTACAGCGCTGCCAGGCCCAGCATGTCAGCGACCGTGGTGAGAAGCGCGAACGACACGGTGTGGAACGACCGCAGCAGCGGCAGCATCAGGGCTGACGCTCCGGCCGCACCTCCACTGACAGGTGCCGCCATCCGCGGGAACGCTAGGGCACGCAGCAGCAGGGAGAGGCACACGCCGGCGTCGAAGAGCAGCAGTGCGTACGGCGCGAAGCGGGCTAGCCGCTCCAGCCGCCACTGCTGGTAGAGGAACTCCAGGGGTGGCGGGTAGAAGGCGTGCGGCAGCGAAAAGAGGAATGGGCAGGCGCCCTTGGAGTGGGCACCGGGTCCCGCTGGGTAGGCGCCCGTGCGTGTAGGTGGCTGCCGATGAGATGTCTCCGACCAGTTGCTGCCGCCGGGGGGCGGCATGGGGCCTGATGGTTGGCTAATGCACAGCAACGTTGACGTGACCATGCCGGCCTCCGCACCAGCACCAGCACCACCAGCAACCGAGGTGGCCATGTCGTAACTGACACACACTTGGTGCTCCTGCTGCCTGGTGCGCGCCTGGCTCCGCCTGCTCAGCAGGGACGACGTCTGTGCCATGCCGTTCCCGCGCAGGTGGCTGCTGCCGCAGGCGGGCGGCATGTGGCCAGTCGGCTGGCTGGCGCTCAGCGGCATTGGGGGAACTAGGCCGGGCTCCACAACGGCAGCAGCAGTTGAGGTGGCCATGTCGTAACTAACACACACCTGGCGCTCGTGCTGCCTGGTGCGTGCCTGGCTCCGCCTGCTTAGCAGGGGCAACGTCTGCGCTATGCCGTTCCCCCACAGGTGGTGGCTGCCGGAGGAGGGCGGCAGGGGGCCAGACGGCTGGTTGGCGCTCAGCGGCAGTGGGGGAACTAGGCCGGGCTCCGCATCAGCAGCAGCAACCGAGGTAGCCATGGCGTAAGTAGTACACGCATGGTGCCCGTGCTGGTTCCGCCTGCTCAGTAGGGATAACGTGTGTGCCATGCCGTTCCCCCTCAGGTAGGCAGCCAGAGTCTCCCAGACCGGGCAATCGCCGGCAGCGTAACCCTCCTGCCGCACAACGGCCGCGCCCTCCTCGCCCCCCTCCTGCCGCGGCCCCTGCCCCCTCAGCACGTGCGCCAAGTCCACCAGCAGCGGGACCATGTGGGACCACCACAGGGCGGACCGCCACTCGGCCCTGTCGTCCTGCAGCTCGCTGGCGCCCCATGGCTGGCTTGTCTCTGTGGGCGGTGCTGAGCTCCCTCCGGCCTCAGCCTGCTGCTCCTCCCCACCCGGCTGCTGCTGCTGCTGCTGCTCCAGCCCCATCCCCTGCTCTTGTGTCTCCGCCAGCCCGCCCTGAACCTCCCGCTGCATTGCCTCCCACGCACTGCACACCTCTGCCGCTGCGGCAGGGGGCAGCAGCAGCAACGGCGGCGCAACCCAGTGCACCAGGGAAGATGCTGATGCTGCATCGTCCAGCTGCCCTCCCACATCTGCAGCTGCATGCTCCGGACCCACCATCATCAACCGCAGCACGCCTACTGCATCCCCCTCGCCTGCCCACACACCCTCGACCCCATCCGCACCCACAGCCTCCGCCAGCTCCGCCGCTCCCACCGCCAGCTGCACCTCCTGCACACCGCACTCAAGCTGCACGGGCAGCTCCAGCAGCAGCCGCGCAGGCGTGGGTACATGTGGTGCCAGGCCGCCGGCACGCGGTCCCCCGCCGGACGGCTCCGTGCTGCTGTTTACTGGCCCCTGCTGCTCCGCCAGCACCAGCACCCTTGCCGGCTGCGGCGTGGGGCTGTGCAGCAGCAGCCGCACGGCCAGAGGCGCGGGGCCTCCCGCAGCCGTGACTGACGAGGCCGCTGGCGGGGACATCTGCAGCAGTCGCACAGACGCGCTGCTGCCGTCACAGCTGGCTCGGGACACGACCGGCCGGTCTGCAGGCCGTGTGTCCGCGCTGGGACCGCCCAGCACCGCCCTCGCCTGCCCCACCTGCACCGACACACTCTGCACACTGCCGATCCCCGCCTGCGCTACCTGCTCATCCAGCCGCGCCGCCAGCTGTCGCGCCAGATGCTCCCCCACGCCTTCAGCCCCTGCTGCTCCAAGCACCTCCCCGTCCGGCATCCAGCCCCATAGTACTACCTGGATGCAGCCCCGTGGTGCGGCGTCCATAGCCGCAGGGTCTGGCGGCGGCATGACGGCTGCCATCGTGCCTGTGTCCGTGGCGCAGTCAGGGGAGCTCCCCTGGGCGCAATCACCGACCCGTGGGTCAAGGGTCCTCGCGATGGAGCCCAGCATCAGCAGCGGACGGAAGCGCTAGCGCGGTACACAACTCGTCAAAGAAGGTAGTGATACCATCTACAATAGGGAAGCTACCACAGGTAAGCATCAGTTCAGTTAGGCAACTACGTCCTAAGATTCGTAGAGCGTTTGCGGGAGAGGCTCGCGCACCTGTTGCCAAGGTAGCGATGATTGGTGGTGCTTCAGCTGTCAACGGTGCTTGCTCTGCTTCAGCTGTCCGTGGATATGGGGCTCTTCGCGACGGCACTGTCTGCGTCAGGCTGCCCGCTTTTCAGGCTGCCGTTGTGGGCTGATAACGTGGACAGGTGGTCCATGCGCGTTCATCACGTCTTCAGCTGCACTTCCATATACTGTATGAGTGTGCAGTCAACCACAGTTTGCCTGGGAAGCACGAAAGGGCTGATGTTCTGGCTCCAGTCGTATACCGGTACGAGCTGCCGGAGCTGGTCAGCCTGGCGTGATCCTGCGGCTTTGTGCCAGCCTGTGACCGAGAACGCAACATGCGAGCAGTCCAAATGCTTACACACGAGCTAACGCTAGCAGATTGAAGTTGACGTAGCCCATGCAAGGCCCAACATTGCATGCGCTTCTGATGGAGTACCCCTTGTACTGACCTGTACTGGCGTTACCCAATATCGTGCTGTTGCGCCCACACGGCACCGCACGTAAGCGTTGATCAGCAGCAATGATTATACTTCCTCATGGGGATGGTCTCCGTCTGAACCAGCCTCCTGCAACCAGCCTTCATGTCCTCTTCTTCTCTAGGTGTTCCCTCCTTGCAGTTCGGGGTGCGCTGGGTTTGGACGTTGGTGGTGTTGGTGCTTGCTTGTGCTGGTCGGGGTTTGAGTTCCCGCTGGCCTGTCCTTTCCCGTCTCCTCACCTGTAAACCTTTCCACAGAAAAAAAGCAAAGACCAGCTGACAGCCGCGCATGTGTTAACCACGCCGTGCATACGGCATGGACGTGCGCTAGCAGGCCCTAAGCGCCAGGGCATTTGCCCCTGCGACTAATGGTTACGAATGCGGCACCGCCACGGCAGCAACTGGAACCTCTCCATCCTGCGCAACCTGCCGTAGCCCCAACACACAAGCACGCATGGAGAACCAACGCTAACATCAGCGCCAGCCTAGCCCCCTGGGGCACGCCATTAAGGGTACCGCTTCAGAGCCTCCTGTGCAGCTGATGACGGAAAGGCATCACACCACACCCCAGCCCGCCGTCGCATGCTCCAATTCTCAGATGCACCCGATCCCCAGCACCACCTAGATATACATTTTGCCTGCTGAATTATTCTCCACTCCCCGGTTGCCTTGCTACGGCACACGTAACCCTGGCAACGGCACGGTCCGAAGGCCTACTGGGCCCACTGAGTATTCGAAGACATACTAAACAGGGTGCATATAGCCAATCAGCACAAGACTGTGAATCACTGCATTGCCGCCCTATCAGCGTGTGTCTTACGAAGTACCGTCGCCAACAACAACAACAACAACAACAACAAGACGAGCGACCAACGCATCAAGGCAACCAACGCACGCCGCTGAGCCATTGTACAAGTGTGGAGTGGACTCACCGTTGCCTCATGCACCCCATGTCCTCACCCAGCCTAAAACGCAGACGAGCTGAGAACGCCGCACTCACAGGCACGGCGTGGCCTCCACGTCAACCTGCAATCCACTTATAAGATCCTGCGTGCCGCCATTCCCACAACAAGTTCACCAGCCAGCAGTTCAAGCACGCCCACAATCACCCAACCTTTGCATCCAGAAACCGATCGACGGTCATCCGCAAGCCACTACCCACTGCCCCCAAGCACATGAGTCCCGCTCTGCAACCTACATGGAGCAACCGCAAGCCTCCTGCACCTGTGCCAATACCGTCATGAGCCTGAGGTCAAGTCAGTCGCTGTCCGGGCCCAGCCAGTTGCCAGGGAAGCCGTTCTCATGGAACCAGCCGTAAACCGTCTGCAGGCTGACGGAGCAGGCTGCCACGAGCTCGCCGGTGACGTCATTGTAGAGGTCAAAGCCGTCGTACGGCACGCCGCGCTGCTTGAGCAACTTGAGCATGGCCATGTCCCCGTTCTGCGCCGCGTAAACGTAGGGGTATGTGTCCTGCGGGGGAAACAGCAAGCAAGGGGGGCCATGGCTTTCAAGGGCGGTTAGAGGAGCTGTGGCAAAGGTCACCTGCCCAACATGCAAACAACCGGCCCACACGCGCTTGTTAACTCAATAGCACCACCCGTGGGGCACAGTCTCCAACCACGAGGGCGGCCAAGGGCGCCGCGCAAAGGGCACATACTCTAAACCTACTCTTACGGTGCAACTGCATCTCTCCACACTTGAAGCCTACCTCCCAGGGGCACCTCCGCGTCTGCAGCCACCCCACGAAGCTTGCACAGCCCGACCTCACAGCTTTCGACAGGGTCAGCACCCCCCACTTCCGTCCCGCCACCCGCAGCAACCACTGCATCAGCTCCTTGTTGCCAGACGCTGCAGCGTGGCTGAGGACCATGGCCCGCACGTCCGCCGCGTCTGCCGGTGCATTCTTGCTGCCCCGCCCCAGCCCCAGCGCCCCCCACAGCCACTTCACCAGCGCAATGTGGCCCTTTTCTGCAGCCCCGTAGATGGCCGACGGCGGAATGCGGACGCGCCGGGCGCGCAGCTGCTGCAGCCATGCCATGCGGCCCTCGCGCCCAGCCGCCATCATATCTTCACTGCTGAACTCGGCCCCACAGTTCAGCAAGGCCACCAGCAGCGGCACGTGGCCCTTCTCCGCCACCGCAAGGGTCAGCGGGTCGCCGAACAGCAAGTGTGGGCGCAGGAACGCGACACCCTCCCGCCGCATCCACCCAACGCGCTCTGCAGCTTTAGGAAGCTTAACCAGCTCGTCCAGAGTCCTGCACCTGACGTCCCGGGGGTGGCCCTGCTGCAGCAGCCACTGCGCCTTGGCGTGCGAGTCGGGCGTGGGGCTGCACACGGCGGCAGCCAGCATCTGGCAACGGGGGGGCTCCGGCTCGTCCTCCTCCTGCTGCTGCTGCTGCTGCTCATGCTGGTGCTGTTGCCTGTACATGTTGAACAGCCGCTGCAGCGTTGGCAGGTCGCAGCCCCTGGCAGCGCTTACCACGACATTGTACAGGCTGCACTCCCACGGGCCTGTGCCTAGCAGCTCGTCCATGAGCGAAACTTGGCCGTGCAGAGCAGCAGCCGCAGCGGCCTCCAGGCGGGCTGCAGCTGGTCTGCCGCTGATGCGCAGGAGCTCCTCCCATATCTCCCTGTGACCCGCCCCTACTGCTGCCTGTAGTGCGGGAGCGAGGCTGGCCTCGAAGTGTGCCATGACCCACTGGACAAGCTCCATGTTGCCGCTCGCAGCTGCTGCCTCCAGAATGTTACTTCCGAAGATACCTTCAAACATCGGCTGCATGGCGAGGTGCTGGCATCCAGTCAAGAAGCCGGAGCGGGCGCAGTCTGTAAGGAGGTCGGTCGTCACCAGGCAGTCCATGGCAGTCAACGCGTCCCGCAAGACCGTCAGGTCCCCCAGCTTTGCAGCCTGAAGGATGATGGAACGCCTCTCCACGATGCTAAGCTCGCTGGCAGAAACCACTTTGGTGCGTCGCCACCAGTCGATCGCGTGCGCAGGCACGACGACACCGGGGCTCACCCTGATGGTTTTATGCTCGCCTAGCACGTACAACGTACGCTTACATACAAGTTTGAAAGTGCATGGCACCTCGGGTGAAGGCAGGAAGGTAGCGATGTGCCGCAGCAGCTCGTCATGCAGCTGCAACAGAGGCGAGCGCGCGTTGTGCATCTCGACGTTTTGAGAGTGATAGCAATTGGAATCTGCATAGGCAGTATGTAGCGGTGAGACGTGTACCTAACTCGCTGCAGAGGCAGCTGACGTTCTTCCCGCTCTGTACAGAGGTCAAAATCAAACGGCGCAGAGCAGGCACCAATCTATGTTGCTAGCTTCCACTGCATCGACAATATGTACAGAGTTTTTTTGCGAACATGTCGATGATACGACCAGTGCGTGGATCCCTGGATGGGCTGGCATGCTGCACCCCGCCACAGCATGGAAACCCCCCTGCGTCCACTGGCACGTGGCAGAAGGTCACGGTCCCGGCGCAGCCAGAAACCAGATATTATCTCCTTTCCTCTCACCTATTCCAGCACGACCCGAGCTAGCTGTCAGTGCCCTGGGGCGTAGACATGCGTAACCATTCTGTGCGCCGCCGCCTTGCATGTGCAGCTGAACGGGACGTAGAAGTCCTATGCGCTGTGCTGTCGTTAAGGCATCCGACTCCCTACGCGGTTATAAAGGCCTTGCCAGCGGCAACCTGTGGCAACCCACTTATCAGGAGAAGGAACATGGGTTGCTCCAGCAGCTGGCCCCCTTGCGCCTGGGCCCTGCCTGGCTCACTCCATCGCAACACCCGGCTCCCACGACCGTGCCACATTCGTGCATCACGCTGCCACATGCAGTGTCGTCCTCCAACGCTCTCCTACCAGGTCACAACGCGTCCCTACCGTGAACACATGCACACGCTTCGCTCCGCTCAGGTGCAGGAATACATTAGCTGGACGAACACCACAAAAGTAATGCGCCTTCCCACATGACCGGCTTGTCCCATGACCAGTACCCTACCGGTGGGTAGCTTAGGTCATGTTCTCAGACCAACACACTCCAAACCTGTGCTGCTCCCGCAACGCGTGGCCCTGATCTCCCTACGCCTTATGTCGCCGTGGTTGCTGTGCTGGTGGTCGACGACTTGGCCATGCGCAGGAAGCTCTGCAGCGCGTGAAGCCGGGAGTCGATGTCCGCGATCTCCGCGCTGGCATCGTCAAACACCTGCGCCTTGGACGACTGCACGCTGCCCACGCTGGGGGGCGCTGCGGGGCCTAGCGGCTCGCTGTGTGCGCTGTGCGCGTCGTCTGCAGGGGCAATGGGCACGAGTGGGTGGAGGACAGTTTTTTGGGTCAAAGAGCCAGAACAGGAAAGGGGCGGGGCCTGGCGACCCGCTGTGAACGCTGCCTCAATTCGTTTGCGGGGGCAACGAGCAGCGGTGGTGTAACATGTGAAGAGAGGACACAATTGAGCCCAACATGAAAGGGCGGGGTCCAGCCACCCGGCCACGTGCGTTTGCGGGTGGACACGGTTGGGGTGAAGTGACGTCGGTGTACTGTGCAGTGTGCACGGGAGCTAAGGCAAATGAGAGAGGGCTAGTGCCTTGCGTGCGCACAACAAGGACATACGATGCGTGAGAGCCGCCAGACCATCCCGGCCGCACAGCGAGCAGCCCCGAGCTCCCGCTGTCCAGTCCCAGGCGCATATGCCTCACCTGCTGCCAGGCTGCCTCCTCTCCCCGCCACGAAGCTGCTCAGCTTCTGCTTCACCTCCGCCAGCGCCCGCCCCGGCGACATGGAGCGCGGCGAGTTGCTGGAAATCCGCTGGCTCCCGCCGCTGCCGTTGGGGAACTTAGACCACCCGCCGGCGCCGCTGCCAACAGCAGGCTCCCCCCAAGCCGTGCCCACACGCCCGCTCGGAGAGCCTGCATCAAGACCGCCAGCGGCGCGGCAGGTCAATGCGGTGCCTCGGCAGGATACAGCCCGACCCAGATGCCATAGGCCGCAGGGCCGGTAGCAACCCCCACTTCCACCTTAGAAGTGCCCACTGCCCCGTTGCAACCCTTCATGCCAGCACATCCAGCGCCCACCAGCGCTAGTGGGTTCCGCTATTGCATTTCTCGCATTGCACGTGATGTTACTCACTGCCGCGTGACCGAGGGCCGTACGGGTCCGCCCCCCTCCCGCCCGACCCCTGCCGCTCCAGGCCCCGCCCGCCGCTGCCTGCCCGCCCAGGCGGCCCCCCGCCCTGCCCTGCGCCCGGCCGGTAGAGGCGGTCCGAGCTGCCCGGGCGGCTGGTGGTGGGAGACGTGGAGCGGATGGGAGGCAGCCGGTCCGCGCTGGGCGGTCTGCTGCCTGCGTACGGAAGCGCGCGGTGACTCAGCGGGCACTACGGGAAGCGTGTGGCAGTGTGGGGCACATCAGGGGCACCGCAGAGTCACTACAGCAATGACGAACGCGGGTTTGGTGCAGCGCTTAGCGGCACCCGGCTCACCTACTACGGATGAGGCTCGTGATGAGCCGGCTGACCGCGGCGGTGTGGGTGCGCCGCTGCGCCGCCCCATGGACGCCTCGCGCTCGCGCTTCTGGCGCACGTACTCCGTGGGGTCGAACCTGAGGGTTGAGGAAGGGACGCATGGGTTGCCGAAGACGGGGAGGGTAGAGGGCCCCGGTGATCAAAAAGAGCAGCTGAGAAACTAGCATGCACAGGAGAGGGCATGGAAGGGCGCGCCGTGTTGAGGTGCGACGTGGGCTATGATGTGGGGACCCAAGGCACCAAAACAGGTAGACTCGCCGCACAGTCGTTGAGTCAGCCCCCAAACAAGGTTCCGCTACCTCTGGTGGGCTCGTTTTCAAGGGCTTGCCGACAGCACTCTGACCGGGAGAGCCCCCTGTAAGCTTGCCATCCCACCGCATAGCGGCATGCATGACATGGCATGGCGTACGGGTGGCCATCCTGCCACGCTCCCGAGGCCGCCTGTTGCCCGCACCTGGGTCGCGGTCCCGTGGGCGCCGAATTTGGCCGCGAGCGCTCGGTACTTGACGTCTGCCGGCCGCGGCTGTTGCTGCGGTAGTCGGACCCACGGGTCGGCGCCGCGTAGCTGGGGCTGGCCCTGGTGGGCCGGACATCGGAATACCGGCACGGTGAGCAGCCGACACGTGCCATAGTGATAGCTCAAGGATAGTCTAGAGCCGCGCAGCTGGGATGGCGCATGCGCGGGCTGTCCAGCTGCACAGCCGAGGAGCCAAGACACGTAAAATGTGGACACTTAGGAAGGTATGCACTGGTAGCTCGGCAGGACCTGGCGATGGACATGGTATTGGTACGGATTGGGCAAGGCAGAGTCTCACCCCCGTCCATTGGAGCCAGGCCGACTGCCAGCACGGCCTCCAAAGGAGTCGTTTGACCCACGTCCGTAGACGTTCCTGCAGCGCAGGCACACAAGGCATGTAGGTCCATGGCTGAATCCAACCTGCAAGTTACAGCACAACACATTCGCCACAGCCGCCTGCGCCACTGCCTCTGGGCACACAGCTCTTCCATTAGGAGGTAGCCTCCTGGCTCCGTGTCCCTCACCGTATCCGCTCCGCCGAGGCCATGCGCGCCCGCTCTCTGTCTCTCCCCCGGTCCGCGTTGTCCCGTGCCCGCTCCAGCTCCTCCGTCAGCTGCCGTATGCGCATCTTGAGCTCCCGTATAAGCTCCTTGGCGCGACCCAGCTCATCCCCCATCTGCACAGCAGTCACAGCAGGCGCCCAAGGACAGTGAAACCTTGGTATTAGCAGCCCCCGCCCTGCGTGTTGCCAGCGATAGCGAGCCCTCATCCTTCTACCCACCACGCGTTTGTCCCACCCCGCCAAACCCCGTCCCACTTGCCTGGCAACTGCTCTCCAGGCGGCGCCAGAGGCACCATGCACGACATGGCCTGGCGGAGGCCGATCCGCCCGCCCTTCCCCCGCCCTCACCTCTTGCTGCTCCTTCGCCTTCCGCCGCAGCTCCCTGCGGTGCAGCCCCCGCTCCCGCTCCAGCTCCGCCTCCAGCGCCTCCACGCGCGAGGCCAACAGGTCGCGGTCCTTGCGGGCCTGAAGGGTACGTGCGGAAGAAAGGTTGCAGGAACTACATCAGCAGCAGCGTGTCGTGTGCTACGGCTGGCCCCTGTTCGGGTACCTCTGATGCACCCCTGCCCGTGCCCGTGCATCGGTACTACCGGTATGCTCTTGTAGAGCAACGTCAGCGGGCAAGTGCCCGACCATGCCTTCTTGTGCGTGTTGGCGTAGCCATAAGCTAAGAGCAGTAAAACATGCCCATTCCCCATTGGATTGGACCTCCTGCCCGTCGTGCGGCACGTGTGACGGCACGCAGCCACTGCTTACCGCACGCAGCTCCCTTGTCAGCTCCCCCGACTCCCCGCCTGCCCCAGGTGCAGCCGGCCCAACTCCTGAACGCTCCAGCTGCTTGATCTGCTGCCTGAGTGAGCTGTTCTCCTCCCGCAACCGCCGGAGCTCTGCCGACACCTGGCTGCCGCTGCGGCTGCCCGCCTCCAGCTGCAGAGCCTCCACCTCCGAACGCAGCTGGCTGATGATGCGTTTGAGGTGCTGCGGGTCGGGGTGTTCCTCGTAGAGGAGGGGAAGGGGGTAGTGCACCCTGTCGAACTCTGCTGCGTACGTCATGATAAGGTACCGCTTGTTGTTGGGGGGCTGGGTCCGGGGAGGCGGAGCCTGGCCGCCTGCTTTTCGGCTTTTAAGCAACTCAAGGTCCTGGTACGTGAGTAGGTCCACGAACACGCTGTCTGACGCCTGTTTCAGCGCTGACAGCAACATTTTGACGAACACTGCAAACTTCTTGAAGTTCCCCGTTTTCGAGGTAATATCCTCGATATCTGCACGCAAGTGTACGACTTGCCCTTAGTCGGCGGGGCGAACAGCGACAGAAGTCTGGTCCCCCGCCACAGGAGGTTGCAACATGCCCAAAGCTCAAGTCGCATATAGCTTTGCTGGAGCCCTCCGACGCCAACCATGCAGTTATATGGACAGCTATATGATGCTACCTGGTGTGGAACTTACAGCGAGACGTGAAGTCTCCACGCCATCTTGAGCAGTCGGATTTTTGCTCCACCTCCAAGCAAAGCGTTTCACCCTCAATGGTGGAGACAGTGAGCAGGTAGGCAACTCCATGAAATGTCACGTCTACAGTCTCGACAAAGTCTGTGGGGCGACCCGTCTCCATGTTTCCTTGTCTGTTCCGCAGAACGCGGACCGCCTGAAGCTTAGTACTGGTGTACCATATTCTATCGTATTGTTCTTGTTCGAATAGCAGCGGGTCAACTCCGGTCAATCAACAGGTAAGCACCCGAGTAGCAGCGGTAGCAAAGCAGCATCGGTATACCAGCTGGTTTTCTTTGTGCGCGCTTTTCTACACTTGAGTGCACATGGGTGCGAAGTGCAGGAAGGCCGTGCTATGCCCGGCGACAGTTGACTGTTGGACAGGTCTCCCCTGCGACCCTGGCAGCACCGCACGCAGCGGGATTGCAGGGTCCTAGAGCCGGGGGCTAGCGGGCCGAAAGGACCATAATCCCTCATGAATCTGCTTACACTGCGTGTTGCGCCTTGTTTAGTTGAAGGTTCGTGGGCAGCAGATGAGCAGCGTGCAGCACCCGGATGCTTTTGGAGGTTGGACTGCACCAGCAGCCAACCCAAGCGGAAGTTGCACAATTGATATGGCACTCACCATCCCATTGTACCTAGCTAATGTGGAGAGCAGGGGAGAGTGCTGGTGGAGAGCCGGAACGTGCCCAATTTCCGGGACAATGGGCAAACCTCTGCCACGTGCCGAGACGTTACGCGCCAGCTCCTAAACCCATGGGCTCATGGGGTCCTGGGTCAATTTCCTGTTGCAGCATTACCAATTATAGGTTTCTTGCCCAGTTGCGACGTGTTTCCATTCAAGCAGAGGCGTTGCCAACACCCACAAGCAACACCCAATTTGCCCTTTGCGTTTGGCAGGGCACCGCCACAAAGCCTACTGTGTCTTGTTGCTACTGAAGTAGCAGCTTGTTAAACATGCTAGCGCTCTCTCGTAACCGACCGTTCGCCTCGGGCGTGCGTCGCGCCAGCGCAAGGCCGCGCACAGCCATCGGCGCTACGAACAAGATGAAGGTGAGCTAATTGAGAGCAACATGTTGCTACAGTAATAATGACCGCGATTCCTCGTCTACGCTTACCGAACCTGCCACGAGCCTTGGCACCCTGCTTGGCACTGACTTGGCCTCACCCGAGCCAGCCCCAGCCGGCTCGGGGGGGGACCGCCCACAGACGGCAAGCTACCGGCATCACGCTCAGCCTCAGTCATAATCTCATGGCCCACTTACGATTTGCCGGGCGCCAACACGCTTGCAAGCCCACGCCTTGGCGTACATCACCAGGAACTGACACACACCTCCTAACCCCCAGGTAGCGGTCACAGGCGCAGCGGGCCGCACGGGCGCACTCATTTGCAAAAAGCTGGCAGAGCGGTCCCAAGACTTCGAGCTCCGCGCTATTGTGCGCAACTCCAACGTAAGCTAAACTGCGCTGATGGCCATCTGAAAGGACACTGCCAGGTGCCTACTTGATTGCACCCCACACCAGTACTCGAAGCCAACACGTTGACAAGCCCCGACACGTGCCTGCGCCGCAACAATTCCCATACACTCTCCAACACCTCCGGCCACAGTCCAAGCCCAAGCTGACGGCCGTGGGCGTCCCCGAGTCCTCCATCTACGAGGTGGACCTGGCTCGCGCTGCCACCTCCCCCGAGGTGTTCGCCTCCGCCTTCCAGGGCTGCGACGCACTGGTGGTGGCCACCAGTGCCGTGCCGGTGCTGCAGCCCCTGTCGCTGATCCGCGTGTTCTGGGCCAAGATCACGGGCGGGGAGAGGGTGATGCCGAGCTTCAGCTGGAAGGAGGGGCAGAGCCCTGAGCAGGTAGGGTAGGAGTAGGAGGCAGAATAGTGGGTGGGACGGTTGTTGGAGCCATGCGGCGGAACCAGGGACCCTGGGCGGGACAGGGAGCTTCAACAAGACTGGGGAAGCGGGAACGGCTGTGGTTGTTGGCTGAATAGCAGTTTTGGGGTTGTTGGTGTTGGATTCGGGCGAGCTCTGCGGGTAAGGGGAAGGGAGGGGATCTGGAGGGTGTACGTATGAGGTGGAAGGGGCAGAGCGCTCCCGGGAGAAGCAGTATGCGGGGAATTGTGTTCGCACCGGGCCGTAAGCGTTATACACAGCGGTCTGAGGGAGTTCAGGAAGCACGGGGAGGGTCACGAAGCGCCGGAGGGCGAAGACTCCACACCATCACACCAGTACCCTCCTGCATGGTAGTCTGGCGCTCCATACCTGATCCTGTCAAGCATAGCAGGTCGGAGGGAACAGTCCTTTAGGAAGTGTTGCAGCGTCGCAGCACCAGCGCAACGCCTGTGCTGTGCTGCCCGCAGGTGGACTGGCTGGGCCAGAAGGCGCAGGTGGACGCCGCACGGTCCGCGGGTATCAAGAAGGTGGTGGTGGTCAGCTCTATGGGCGGCACGGACAAGGACAACAATCTAAACAAGCTGGGGGACAACGGTGAGCGGGCAGTGCCAGCACGTGCATGAGCAAGTTTCGTGTTGTGCGGAAACGAGTCGTCGCTTCCGTGGACGTTTGTGGATGCGAACAGAGGGCAAAGTTATGGTGGGCAAGGCAGTGGCAGAGGCTAGCAGAGGCAGTGGCGGCACGTCAGATGAGGGCACTCTCTGACAAGGCTTGGCCTCCACCACGAGTGCGGGGTTGAAGAGCAGGACAAGTGGAGCAGCAACACAGTTCCTTTGCGTCGGGCAGTGCTAGAGCACACAGGCGCTTGCGGGGGACCACAACACACGCTCATGCACCGGCATACGCCATGTACAGCTTGCACCTGCCTGCCGCCGTTTCCTTCCCTAGCCCCCCTGCCACCTGCTGCCCCATGCTGCCCCACCCCTGGCCCGGCCGCTGCCCGCCCAGGCAACATCCTGCAGTGGAAGCGCAAGGCGGAGCAGTACCTCATCGCCAGCGGCCTGACCTACACCATCATCCACCCGGGAGGTGGGTCACAGGCCTGGCTTCCCAAGTGCCGCCGCTAGCCCTCGTTGCGGTCTGCCGTGCTGCGGTGTGTGGTTCCCGTTTACCAGCAGCGTAAGGGTCAATGCACACCACAATTCGTG
Source organism: Chlamydomonas sp. KOR1 (assembly GCA_036984285.1). Taxonomy (NCBI): domain Eukaryota; kingdom Viridiplantae; phylum Chlorophyta; class Chlorophyceae; order Chlamydomonadales; family Chlamydomonadaceae; genus Chlamydomonas; species Chlamydomonas sp. KOR1. The sequence goes on along the minus strand of BQMZ01000008.1, from coordinate 72,497 downwards.
GGTCAGGTGCGCCACAGCCGCACTGGTGCCTGTGTGTGGCTCGCCAGGGCTGGACTTAGTGCGGCTGTAAACCGTTCAAGCAATCGACACAGTACCAGTACGGAGGTCCTGGCGACAAGCTAGTTCGCATGGTTGGTCCTGGGCTGTCTCGAGCAACGCCTGTTGGCTTTGTAACGACATGAACGACATCGGCGCAGCTCATGAGACGTGTTGTTTACCTGTACTGCCTGCCGCCCGTCTATACGGCAGGCCTGATCGATGAGGCGGGCGGCGAGCGGGAGCTGGTGGTGGGCGTCGACGATGCGCTGATCAAGGCCCCGATGCGCAGCATCCCCCGCGCCGACGTGGCGGAGCTGGCCGTGCAGTGCCTCACAGCCAAGGCGGCGGAAAACAGGTGCGTGCGAGGGATTGTGGGCTGGGCACGGCGTGTGCTAACACGCCCACAGATTGTCGCGATGTACCAGTGCGTCACAGCAAGGCCAGAGCGCTACAGACAGCGCTGCAACCCAAAAGCTGAAAGGTAAAAGTCCGTTCCTTACGGCCCTCCCGCAGGTCGTTCGATGTCATCTCCCGCAAGCCAGGGGAGGGCGCGCCCACCAAGGACTTCGAGGGCCTGCTCACAGGTGGGCACCGCGTGATGTACCCGGAGTTCCCTGCCATCCAATGTGCGCTTTGTTTGCAACAGCCGTGAGCCTGCTAGAACGCAAGGGTCTGCTTTTGGGGCGAAGGAGACCGGGTGAAGGATTGCAAGTGGGTGCACGACACAGGTGTGCAGGCACGACCCGGGGGTGTTGGTCGTGTTGGGCGGCAGGTTACTGCTGAGCGGTTCACAGCTTACGCATTAGGGGGGCGCAAGGGATACCCCGGCAGACCCAGACCGAACTGCCGGGGTGTAACGGGTTCCTGCACGTTGCGTGCTTTGCTTTTAATACCCTCGGAGTTCCGACATTAACATTCCTGCTTCCCCATGCAACCCTGGCCCCCCTTCCCTGCAGCCATGAGCGCCAACTGCGACTACAGCATCAACTCCCAAATGTGAACAGCTGTGCAGTCCATTGCCAACATCACCAGGTGAACGTGAGACAGGGCTTGATGCCGTTTCCTTCATGATCTTCTTTAATTTTATGGGGCTTTGTTAGGAATGCCTTTCATGCCTGGCGCCTTTTGTTGGGGCTGCCCTCGGTTGTGCGGTCAGTGCGGCATCTGTTGGATTTGACGAGTTGACGAGTCGGCGAGTGGTTGCATACTGCGCAGAGCGGTGTGCCTGTGCCTGTCCCCGGCCTGCTTCACATGAGAAGCCGGGCTTGCATCTTTTCCTGGTGATGCGATGGCCATTTTGTCGTGCATGTGCGCCGTGCTAGGGGCGCGGTGCACGCTGTCGGACCCAAGTACCGGCACGTGCATTTCATGGGCATGCCTTGCGGCTGTATGCAAGCAGGTAGTCTTGTGTTGTCTGCGCTCGTGTTTTGTCTTAGCTCTGCTGGCCAGCATTAGGTGTTGTGCCTTTGTGACTTTGTCGGTTGTCGTGGCCTGCTTGCCATTGGTCGTACTGGCGCTGCTCTTGGCGCTGTTATAAGGGTCGCTGGGCCGGTGGGCCCCTGGCCCAGGGCCCCGGAACGTACCATGATCAATACTCTTCTGCTCTATCGCAATGTAGTTTCCGGTTAGCTACGTTGTGTAGGGTGGGGAGTAGGGCCGCGTCCGGGACCCCCATGTGACAGGTAAGCGACGCAACGACAGGCTCTCCTTTCCAGTGTCTACCAGCAAGCATTTCCTACGCTCACAAACCCTTGTCTGGCCTGGTCAGCCGGGCAAGCCCGCACGCTGCTGGGTCGTGCTAGTAACAGCATGGCGAAGCGGTGAGGTAGCGGGAGGCGTAGGGCGCTGCGGCCACTGCCAGCCCGGCCTGCCCTAGCGCCGAGATGAAATAGATCTTACCCCAGTGCCGTTGCCGTACCGGTTCAGCATTGGGGCCTGACGGAGGCCCGGGACGCCTGCAGCGGTGTTGAGCGGCCATGACGAGAGCTACAACTGCCACCGACGCCTGGACACGCGTGAGCTTGTATGAACATCTTTTATAATGTCGCCACAGGCGGCATACTGTAGCATCCTGCTGTTTGTCATGTCGTAGGCTGTAGCGCCGTTGGTTAGCTAGCCAGGTGCGTGCCTTGGCGTTGGCGATGGATTCGCTTGAACGGACACTGGCAAGAGGATGGCGGGATTGGCTTTATGAATACTCAAGCGGAGGTGGATGGCGGTGCTCGACGATCAAGGTTCGCTCCCAAAGGGAGTTCCCGTCCTGCCGACCTGCCCCACGTTTTGATACCGGCCGGCTCCGCCTGCCTATGGCCCATGGGGTGACGCCATCCCGGGCACGTCCCGCGTTGGACCCAGACGACGTGGACCTCACCTATAACACTATTGAGGAGCTGCAGCACGGCACCGTCACACGTACTGGGAGGGCGATGCCTGGCCACGTGTCCCAAGGTACATTGCCGTACACGCGTACACCACGTGGCAGCGCCACGGAACAGGCAGCAGCGAGTGAGTCCAAAGCTCTATGTCGTCACCAGCTCAGCATGCAGTCAGCAGTGCCAGAACATAATTACAACACAAAGCATTTTATAACACATCAACCTCCGGTCGCAGAGTCTCTTCACCCGGGGCAGGTTGTGCTGCTGCAGCTGCCTTGGGTAAGCCCCGGGGTTATCCGGCCGTTGCAGCTGAAGCAGCAGCTTGTAAATTGTGCCAGCATTCTCTCGTAATCGGCCCTTCACTTCGGGCGTGTGTCGCGCGAGCGCAAGGCGCGCCCTGTCATCGGCGCTACAAACAAAATGAAGGTAAGCCGGCTCCAAGCGACAAACTACTGCAGCAATATGGAGTGCAATTCCTCGTTTGCGCGTCAGCACTCCGCGAAGCGTGGACCTTCCACTGCCGCCCCGATATGAAGGTCAACGGCCTCACCCCAGCTAGCCCCCTACCCCGGGGGCCGCGCACAGACAGCAGACAACCAGTATCACGCTCAACCTCAGTTCACCTCCGCGTCACTTCCGATTTGCCGGGCACCAACGCACATGCAAGTCCAAGCCCTCATGTATCTCACAGGAAGTGACCGGTCCAGTCGCACCCACCGGCACGAACCCCCAGGTGGCGGTCACAGGCGCAGCCGGCCGCACGGGCGCACTCATCTGCAAGAAGCTGGCGGAGCGGCCCGAGGACTTCGAGCTCCATGCCATTGTGCGAAACTCCAACGTAAGCTGAACTGTGTTGATGACCACCTGAAAGGACAGTGCCAGGTGCCTACCTGGGTGTGGGCAGCAGCAGCACTACCATGTGGACCGGCCCTCACACCGACTGGCACCCACACCGGCCCGCGTCGTACTTGGAGTCAGCGCACTGCATCTGCCGCACCCTCACCACCGCCCTGCATGTGCAGACATTTTCCGGCGCCTTCCCTCCGGACCCCCGCATCCGCACTTCCCAGTCCGAATTCAAGCTGCTGGCCATTGGGTTCCTGACGCCCCGCATCCCCAAAACCATCCTGCCCGCTCAGGATCATTCCCCACCTAGCGTACCCTGCAGCGGGGCCTCCCCCAACCGTGTACATACTACCCAACTGCACCAAGCATTTCCCCCCACGCCCCACGCCACGGCGCTCATGACCCATTTCTGCTTGACGGGGACACTGGCGGTTCCGAGCAGTCATTCGACGCACAATCAGCGTTCCAAATGTCCACAGCGCACACCACTCCACCAACCCCTTCGGCCCCGCAGTTCAAGCCGAAGCTCACGGCCCAGCACGGCCGAGTCCTGCATCCTTTGCAGGACCGGTGTACCAGTTCCGCCACTGTCCAATCCCAGCACTTGACCCGCCCCGCAGCAGAACCTCCGCAAGCAGCATGACCAGCACCCCCGCATTCCTAACCTTCGCCTCACAAGAGGTACCCCGCGGACCAGCCCCGACACGTGCCTATGCCGCAACAAACACACTCCAACACTTCCGGCCGCAGTCCAAGCCCAAGCTGATGGCCGTGGGCATCCCCGAGTCCTCTATCTACGAGGTGGATCTGGCCCGCGCTGCCACCTCCCCCGAGCTCTTCGCCTCCGCCTTCCAGGGCTGCGACGCACTGGTGGTGGTCACCAGCGCCGTGCCGGTGCTGCAGTGGCTGTCGCTGATCCGCGTGTATTGGGCCCGGATCACGGGCGGGAAGGGGGTGATGCCGAGCTTCAGCTGGAAGGAGGGCCAGAAACCTGAGCAGGTAGGGTGGGTAGCAATGTTTGGGTTGGTGATTGTGTGCGGACGAGCGCTGCGGGTATGGACAGCGGATGGATGTGGAGGGTATATGTATTGAGGTGAAAGAGGCAGGACGCAGGGAGCAGCATTTCGCACCCGGGAGTGCAGCCTAGGAGCCATTGTGCACCGCGGGCTTCGAGTTTAGGGACGCATGGAAAGGGCACAAAGCGCCAGAGGGCGAAGACTCTACACCATCTCCACACCAGGACCGTCCTGCACAGGTGCTCTGGTGGCCCACACCTGAGCCTGTCAATCGTTGTAGGTCGGAGGGACCAGAGGGTCCTCCAAGATGCCATGAAGCGTCGCAGCACCAGCGCAAGGGCTGCGCTGTGCTGCCCGCAGGTGGACTGGCTGGGCCAGAAGGCGCAGGTGGACGCCGCGCGGTCCGCGGGCATCAAGAAGGTGGTGCTGATCAGCTCCATGGGCGGCACAGACAAGGACTACCACATCAATAAGATAGGGGACAACGGTGAGCGGGCAGTGATGCGTGCGTGAGCACATTTCGCGCGCTATGCGGAAACAAGGTGTCGCTTCCATGGACAGTTGTGCGTCTTCACAACTGCCTATTTGTAGATGGGGAGGATTGATGGTGGGCATGGCTGTGGCAGAGGCAGCGGTGACAGGTAGATGAGAGCACTCCCTGACAAGGTTTGGCCTCCGCGCGGGCTTGCAACCTATTGTGCTCGTTTGCAGCTGTGGTTGCATGCCGCCGTTATTACCGAGTGAATGCATACTGGCTGGGGGCCAAGGGTGCAGGGTGGTTGTGCAGGACAGGTGCGGCACACCTCAGGCACACATGCGCGGGTGGATGCCCACAACACACCTGCGCGCTGTGCTCACATGAGTCCATCACGCTCATGCACCGGCACACGCCACGTACAGCTGGCACATGCCTGCCGCCGTTTCCTCCCCTAGCCCCCTGCCACCTGCTGCTCCATGCTGCCCCACCCCTGGCCCGCCCGCTGCCCGCCCAGGCAACATCCTGCAGTGGAAGCGCAAGGCGGAGCAGTACCTCATCGCCAGCGGGCTGACCTACACCATCATCCACCCGGGAGGTGGGTCACAGGCCTGGCTTCCCAAGTGCCGCCGCTAGCCCGTGGCCATCTACCATCCTGTAGTTCCCGTGTGTCTGTACTATTGGGGCCGGCAGCTCGTATTGTACTGTTGGGGCCGGCAGCCCAGTAAGGTGGGCCACAGCCGTACTGGGGCCCGTGTGCTTCCTGCCGAGGCTGCACTTAAGATCTTAGTGCCAATGTGACCTGTTCGAGCATCAAACCCAATACCAGGTCGATTAAGACTGGAATCGCAGTATGGATTCGGCAGCCAGACCATGGCGCTGTCCTGGTTGTGCCTCGTGGAGAGCCCCGACGTTCTAGCCCCAACATTGCTGCTGTGCTTGCCACAAAGTCGCTTGCATGTTTGAGCCCGGGATCGGTTTCTCAAAGCGCACAGCAAGCAATGCTTGTTTGGCATCTTCACAAACGGCATCGGCGCAGCTCATAAGGCGTGCTCCGAAGCTTTGCCTGCCCGTCCGCTCGCCCGCGTGTACGGCAGGCCTGATCGACGAGGCCGGCGGCGAGCGGGAGTTGGTGGTGGACGTTGACGACCTCCTGCTCAAGGAGCCGCTGCGCACTTTGCGCAGCATCCCCCGCGCCGACGTGGCGGAGCTGGCCGTGCAGTGCCTCACAGTCAAGGCGGCGGAAAACAGGTGCGCGGAGGGCTGGGCTGTGGTGGCTGGCCTGGGCTGGCATGCCACGAAGTGCGGAGGGTGCCTTGCTTGCACGGGTCCGCGTCCTATAAAGGCCGGTCCCGGTAAGGGTTTCATAGAGCCCAGGAAGCGCCGATGTGACGGGGCTGGTGGCGCAGTTCATGACCGCCACAGCATGGAGGTCAAGGTTGGCGTTGGGGATGTCGAGTACTAAGGAGCGCTGCGGGGATACCTATGGGTCAAGCCGCGCTTGCGGTGGGTCCATTAGGACGTGCCGCACGCGGGTTCAAGAGCCGTGCGGACCTGGTGGAGATGGCATAACGGTCATGTACAGTGGTGCCTTTACGGCGTGAGGATAGGGAGGGGCTGTGACTGTGGTGGTTGCTTCCGCCTTGAGTCTTGGTGTGCGGCAGGGCGCGCTGAAGTGGCAGCGCGGACTGTGCAGTTCCTGACCGCCAAGGCGGCACAGGGACGTGTCAGCAAGGACAATGCAGAGGGGCGTTGCAGCTCTATGGTGAGGGGTGCGGCAGCATGGGTGTGGGTGGTGGGGATTTGGCACCTGACAGCTGTCGTGTCGATGGTGTTGAGACGGTCAGGGACGGCACGGCGTGTAGAAGCATGCCGGCACTTGGTGGCGACGTACCCTGTGTGCCAGTGCGCCCCAAGAAGAAGAGAGCGCTATCACTATCACAGCGCTGCACCGAAAACCGTCAAACACACGTCGATTCTGTACGGCCCTCCCACAGGTCGTTCGACGTCCTCGCGCGCAAGCCAGGGGACGGCGCGCCCACCAAGGACTTCGAGGGCCTGCTCACAGGTGGGCACCGCATGCAATATTCTGGGGCCCCAGACATCTGATGTGCACTGTGTTTGCAACTGCCATGAGCCTGCTACATCGCATGTGTTTACTGTTGGGGCGAAGGAGGCCGGGCGCAGGATCGCAAGTGGGTGCGCGGCACCGGTGTGCAGGCATGAGCTCGGGTGTTGGTGTTGGTGTGGGGCTGCTGGGCGCTCCACAGCTTACGTGCTAGGAAGATGGGCCTTTGAAGCAGCCGCGTGCAGGGCATGCAGCGGCCACCAAGGAAACACCTGGAAGACCCGACCGACCTGACGGGGTGTAAGGGGTCCTGCACGTTGCGTGCGTTGCTGTTCATACCTCTGTTCAGTTCAGACACAAACATGCCTGCCTTTCCCCTGCAACCCTGGGCCCCCACCCCTTCCTGCAGCCATGAGCGCCAACTGCGACTACAGCATCAACTCACAGATGTGAACAGCTGTGCAGTCAGGGCACCACTACCATGTGCACTCGTATGGTATGAACGCGTGACAGAGGTCGGTGCCGTTTTCCTTCGTCATCTTTCTTTTATGCATGACTTCGTCAGCAATGCCGTTGGTGTCTTGCGCCTTCACTTTTGTTGGGCTACCCGCGGATGTGCGGTAATTGCGGTTGTGTTGGACGTCATGGTTGACGGTGGTTGCATGCTACGCAGAGCGGTGTGCCTCTGTGCCTGGCCTGCTTCACATGGGCAGCTGGCATCGCACCTTTTCCTGGATAACGTGATGACTTCGAGCTACAGCTGCCTCGGATTCGGTTTCACCTGGGCAGGAGGGTGGTTGGGAGCAAAGACAGGGGTGCTGCATTGTGTTCTGTGGGTGCCTCTTGGTGAGAAGCTACGTGAAGGCGGGACCAGGGCACTAGGCTGTGTTGAGTGAACTCGAGGCCTGCTCGTCGTGGCCTACGCATATGCGGAGCTGGTGGCTCCTTTCCGTACAGCGAGAGGCGCGGGAAACCCCGTGCCCCTTATGGCCGGGACCAGCTTTGTGAGCGGTACAGGGACGGGCTATGGAAGGGGACCAAGTCTGCTTGTAAAACCATTCCGTCTCGAGGTGTACCGTACAGCCCTTCCGGCATTGGGGTTTAGGGGCGTGGACGCGGCTGCTGGCGGGAGCTGGCATGGGGGCTCTTGAGTGCGTGGGCTGTCCTGAGCCGCCCTGGGCAGCGGCGTGCCATTATGGCTTGACTCAGCTTGACTCGTGGACAGCAGGGCGGTGGGGACAGCGGACCGAGCAAGAAGGCCTGTCCTTAGCTGACGAAGAGAGCAGCTAAGAGCTACGCATCACGTGGGTCCCTGTCGTTGCCCCCACGTCGCAATGTGGCCCAGGGGATCTCCCCTGATTCGGCTCTGCTCGGGCCCTGCAGGTGCCCCTGCCAACAGGGGAGAGGGGATCTCCCCTGCCCCTGCAGGTGCTTCATTGTAACGGAGAGGCTGCTCAACTGAGCGTGCCGTGAAGTCTGCCGCGGTGTGCTGTGTTGCCGCCGTGGGCAAGGTTCCTCACGGTCCCCCGATATGACATGGAAGCAGTGGAGACCAGGGGAGACCCTGGTGACAGCATCCTGAATTTCTGCGAGCAACGCTGGCCGGCTAAGAGAGGGTGCCGGACGGCAATCACAGGCAAAATTACATGGCTTGCTTACATGTAGGGCGTCAAAACCTGGCCAGGGAGCACCTTGTGGGTTACGGCACCTTCCACCGTCCTAACACAGATGAGGGCTTCTTGCCGGCGGTGCGCATGCGTACCGTAGCCACAACGCTGTCAACGTACGTCAGCAGTTGTTCTCAGCAGCCACATCAGGCGACGTCACTTCCTTTCACCAACTACAGCATCAATAAGCTGTTTGGCGTGTAAGTGCCGGCACAGCGGCTCATGCAAACTGCCCAAAGATGCGACACCGTCAACACCAAGACCCCACGTGCCTCGTGCCTCCTGTTGCAAATCCCTGCAGCTTACACCGACTGCCAATCACCCAGCCTCATTTGTTTACGGTCAAGATATATGCTGCGCCGCATTTGCTAGGCCAACCTGCCATCGCCCCACGCGTCTCATGCACACACACACACATGGTCACATCCGTTGTAATGCAAAATGCGTGGATGCAAATGCCAGCTTGTCTCCTGCCGAAACCCAACCGCCAACACCCTGCTCCGTAGAAATGCACTGCTCAAGCCCACCCGATATTGCTGTTGCAAGCCAGCACCACCCTGTCTTCCACTCCCACACCCAGCACCATAAAGACCTGAATACCAAGCCATGGAAACCCCATCTCCTGGTCCCCCGCGGCCGTCCGCAGCTTCCGTTCCTGCCCACCCTTTGCATACCCCCTGCATTCTGAGCTGCCCGTCACAACCTACTCGTCACAGTCCCCTCACCGCCTCCACCCCCACCACCCTCAGCGGCCTCACCTTTGCCGGAGCGCCCTTGAACCCTTCCTTCAGACATCACTCCTCCCCTCCCCCACCCTCAGTTGCCGCCTCCGCCACGGCAGCTTTGTCCCTTGACGCCCGCCGGTGTGCACACCGAGCGCTTGGGCGGCACGCAAGAGCGCACGTCGACAGGCGTGCGCATGGGCGTCCGCAGGGGGGTGCGCAGGACGGCGAAGGACACTGCCCCCTGCTCCGGCTGCCGTGCCACGTGGCTCTGCGAGCGGGCGGCCGCCGCGTGCCGGTGCGCGTCGGCGGGCACGCGCGCGGCGGGCTGCAACACGTGGCAGTGGCTGGGGCCGGCCATGCCGCAGCAGCTGCCTCCAGCACCGTAGATGCAGGAGGCAGCTGGCCCGCCTGCCGGCGGCTGTGCCCCCAGAATGTAAGGCCGCACGGGAGCTGCGAACACAGCCATGTCGAGCAGGGACCCGCCCCCGTGCGACGCTGCAGCTGGGCACGCCGTGGACGCTGCCGCCGGCGCCGCCGCAGCTGGCAGCAGGCCGGGCCCGAAGAGGTCTGCACCTCCGAACAGAGAGTAGGCCTTGGGCGATGCTGCAGCTGGGTGTCCGTGGGCCAGGCTCGCAGAGCTGTCCATCCACTGGCTGGCGCCCTCCTCCTCCTCCTCGTTCCCCCACACCCCCACCCCCGGCTCCCCTCCCTGTTGCTGCACCTCCCCGCCCGCCACCACACCAGCCCCCACTGCCGACAACATCTCCACCCCCCCGGTCGCCGCCTGCCCGCCCACACCTGTCTCCTGCTCCCCGTCCACCCCTAGCGTGAAGGCGAGCTTTTGGCTGGGAGGCTGGTGCGTGGCGGAGGTGGCACGATGCGGCGTGGAGGTCTCCTGCTGCTGCTGCTGCTGCTGCTGCTGCTGCTGCTGCTGCTGCTGCTGTTGCTTTTGAGGGGTCTTGAACGGGTCAACGACCTTGAAGGTTGCCGACAAAGGCGTGGCGCAGATCTGGGGGAGAGGGAAACACGGTGGCGAAAGGGGCCGGGGAAGAGGCACAACACCTTAACAACGATGTAACTTTTGCGAGCACATCCGTACACATGATACGGTGTTGCGCTGCAAGTCTACGGATACTGGGGATAAACCTCCCGAGGCAGTCCGGGCTTGCTGGTCCGCTGACAACCCACATTAGTGCATCAGGTGTGCAGAACATTTACCCTTTGACAGGTGTGGGAACAAGACAAGACCCAGCCAACACGGCCCGCGCTACCACCCCGGCTGCCCACCTGCTGCTCCTCCTCGCCCCACTGCTGCTCCCAGCCCTCGCCCCCAGCACGGCTGGGCGTCTTGCAGCCAGCCTGCAGGTAAGGGCAGGGCACAGACGAGGGCCGGGAGTGGGTGCAGCGCGTGAGGTGTTGGTTCCATAGGTGGGTGCAACGCGTGAGGTAGTCAGTGGTTGAAGGCACGAGGATGTGGCACAACAAACCACCTGCCGATAGCCACACGATGACGCCAAAGCAGGAGCGGGCAAGTGACGTCCCACAGTTACACTTAGCCAATGACCACTAGAGGTCTCACCGGCTGCTGCTGCTGCTGCTGCTGCTGCTCCTGGTACTCCTCGGACAGCACAGCCCCCGCTTGTTGCGTGGAGCCGCCCTGTGGGTGCAAGGCGGTGGGCCATGTTGGGGCTCACCAGCAAGCAGCAATGCAGGCAAAGGCGGCCAGGACGGCACTGCGGAAGAAGCTCAGCACTGGTCTCAGCCACGCACAGGCCCGCTCGCCGCCCTTGCCACCGCCGCCTTGTCGGGGTCATGGATGCCGGCGCGCTTCTCGACGACCTGCTTCCCTCGCAAGCTGGCAGCTGCCTCCCCGTGCAGCACCATTACGCCGTCGAGCGTCAGGTCCTGGTCCAGGCTCAGCGCATGCTGCGGGAAGTGGGCGCGTGCAGGGGAAGGACGCGTGGGTCGTCGGTCAGGCTGAACGTGGGGCTAAAGTACGCGGACACGGTTGCATGCAGCGACTACTGTACTCTTGTGCGATGCGCAGATTGCAGCTATGTTGCCCTCGTTGGCCACCCTTTTGTCACGCTTAAGGTCCGTACCGTGCCGCCTGTGAATGCACATCCGACCCCCCAAAGACCCCCCCAAGCACCTCGAGCACAAGCAAGCCAACCCACCTTGGCGCAGTCTGTGTAGCTGTCTACGGCGTCCCTGTAGAGGTGCGGGCGGCAGTGTCGGTGCCCTCTGCACTTGCTGCCGCTGATGCACGCCCGCTCGAGCTCCTGGCTGCGCGCAAAGCGCAGCGCTGCCCCCACCGCCGCCGGCGACCAGCCCAGCGTGAACACGCCCAGGCCCAGCCCCAGCTGGGTCTCGTGGAGGTGCACGAGGCACTTCCAGGGGTACACCTGCATCATCTCCACGAACTTGAAGGCGTTCTCCGGGCCGCAGGCCATTGCCAGGCCCTCGTTGACGAGCCCGTGGACCCCATCACACGCTGTCTCCAGGCAGAGGGCCACCTCCCTCGCCATGCGCTGGCGCCTCCGCTGCAGAATCTGGCTGCGATCCTGGCCCGCCTTGCGCACCTCCTCCGCCACCTCCTCGCGCGACAGCATCAGTACGTAACTGTACTGTGCGTGCACCGGCACCGTGTGCTCTGCGCCCAGTTCCAGCGCCATGACACCCCATAGCGCGCCTGGCAGGCTGGCTACTGCCCGGTGGCAGGCCTCCGCCACTGACAGCGTCACCGGCCTCTTCCGGGTGAAGTCCATCACTGTGCTGCTGACCTGCACCAGCAGAGCCTGGTCGCCGGGGAATGGGCCAATCCCCAGCTGCTCCCCCAGCTCCCCCAGGGGCAGGTTGCCCTTGCCCTTGCCCTTGCCCTTGCCCCTACCCTTGCCGTCGGGCTGCTGCAGGCCGGCGACACCAAGGGGCGCCAGCGTTGTGACCATGGAGTTTAGCCACATGGCTCGTGGGTCCATGACCTGGTCACTCGACAGCGACACGATGACCAGCCGGTCACTGGTGACGAGGCTGCTGGCGTCCCTTTGCAGTGGCTGTGGCGGCTCAGAGCCCTTCATCGCGCCGGAAGTGGACTTGCCACACATGGCACCCCATAGCCGGAAGGTTGGGGACGGGCTGTCGGTCGCCGCCTGAGTGCTGCTGCCTTCACCCCGCTGCACAACCTCCGCCACGCGAGCACCCAGAGGCCCAGCCCGAACGGGGCTGAGAGGCGCCACATTCTGCAGCGGAGGCGCCAGCGCATGGCGAGGGAGGTGGCCCTCTGCCTGGAGACAGCGTGGGATGGGGTCCACGGGCTCGTCAACGAGGGCCTGGCAATGGCCTGCGGCCCGGAGAACGCCTTCAAGTTCGTGGAGATGATGCAGGTGTATCCCTGGAAGTGCCTCGTGCACCTCCACGAGACCCAGCTGGGGCTGGGCCTGGGCGTGTTCACGCTGGGCTGGTCGCCGGCGGCGGTGGGGGCAGCGCTGCGCTTTGCGTGCAGCCAGGAGCTCAAGCGGGCGTGCATCAGCGGCAGCAAGTGCAGAGGGCACGGCCACTGCCGCCCGCACCTCTACAGGGACGCCGTAGCAGCTACACAGACTGCGCCAAGGTGGGTTGGCTTGCGTGTGCTCGAGGTGCTTGGGGGGGTCTTTGGGGGGTCGGATGTGCATTCACAGGCGGCACGGTACGGACCTTAAGCGTGACAAAAGGGTGGCCAACGAGGGCAACATAGCTGCAATCTGCACATCGCACAAGAGTACAGTAGTCGCTGCATGCAACCGTGTCCGCGTACTTTAGCCCCACGTTCAGCCTGACCGACGACCCACGCGTCCTTCCCCTGCACGCGCCCACTTCCCGCAGCATGTGCTGAGCCTGGACCGGGACCTGACGCTTGACGGCGTAATGGTGCTGCACGGGGAGGCAGCTGCCAGCTTGCGAGGGAAGCAGGTCGTCGAGAAGCGCGCGGGCATCCATGACCCCGACAAGGTGGCAGAGGTGTGGGAGGGGCGGAAGAGGGGCGGGGAGATGAGCGGCGCCGCCGCCGTCGAGAAGCGCGCGGGCATCCATGACCGCGGACAAGGACACAGCGAAGGGATGGTGCTGATCATACGCAAGCTAGGTTGGCTGGAGAGGACGCAGGGTTCACGACGGCGGCCAAGTTGAGCTTGGGGCGCAGGAGGCTGGGCGGACTCACCCAGTGGGCAGGTCTCCGCGCGCGCCCGCTTCCGCGGCTTCGGCGTAGTGCTCGGCAAGGTCCATCGGCGATCGTTCGACTGGGATGGCGCGGTGTGGGTGCGGGTGACTTGGGCTGTTTGAGCGTTTATGGCTTTTCTTGATGTTCTGTTGCTTTGCTGGTCGACCTCTTGTGAAGGTGTCTAAGGCTCGACAGCGACCGGCAGACGGGCTTATATTGACTCCAAGAGGGCCCATATGTACGGCTCAACTCGTATTTTCTCACTCCTCATAGTTTCCACTTTGGTGGGCAGTCGCAACTGGTGCCCCGCGTTCGACGGAAGGCAGTAGCGTCCGCAGGCCACAGCCCGTCAGCGCACTACACGAATAAACTGCATGCCAAATAACCAGCCTGTAGCATTGCACGCTTGCGAGCTGCTCTGGCTTTGTGGGTCAGCGCACGTGACTGACTCACCTCTGCCCCGTGGCCCTCCTTCTCCAGGCCTCGTCTATGTTTTAAAGCTCTTAATAATTGCCTCAGAGCAATATTAAAGCTCCAAACTGGCCGGCGCTCACTTTAGGTTTTGGCGCCCTGACAGCCCAGGGTTGGGAGCAGGTTCGCCAGGCGCCCAGGCAACACGACGGCCTAACAAGCATCTTGCGAAGTGCATTTTTCAGCACTGCGCAACAAAGCAAAGGCTCGAGCTCCACAAGTTGTCAGGGTCTGGGGCTTTCGGCGCGCCGAGGAGCAGGAACCATGCCCTTTTCTTGCCCAAGGTGCCATAGGCTTGCGTCACAACTCCTCTAGGTGTGGTATGAGATTTGGCTCGAGCAGGAACGAACTGAAACAGTCCTTCGGCGACAAAGCCTTTGTTGCGCGCAGGGTTCCCACTAGTTTGCGACGAATGAAAAGCAACAACGCCCTTTGACAGATCTAAATGCGGTACCCTAGCACTATGGAAGGGAGGAACCTGTTCCCCGGGACTTCTCTGCCAAATCGCAGAGGGAGGGCCTTCTTTCGCCCTCTACACCTAGACCAGGCTCTGTGTACTTGGAAGCTTGTAGTACTTGGAAGCGAATACAGTATGCCAATAGCATAACGCTGGCATTTGTCCAAGTGGCACGTGTGCATGTCGCCTGTCGCGCGGTGGCTGTCGGTGCCCCTCCCCCCTTCCCAGCCCTTCGGCCGACCCATGGGTCATGTGGGTGATGTGGGTCAGGCGGCCAAAGGTCACCGACAGCGCGCACGAGCACTAGGCTTGTGGGGCAACTGTAAGCGGCAAAGCCTGATTGTTTTGACACCGCAACTGCACCCCTGCGCCCGTACACCAATCATTGCCTGCAACCCACCTTGCCCTGGCGCCGCTGCAGCAGCTAGCTACCGGCCTTCTCCCGCTATCCGCTGCCGCCCCCACCCCCGAGGGGCAGCTTGGTAGCACCCATGGACTGGTGGCGTATGGCAAGCAGCAGGCGAGCAGTTAGGGGGCGGTGGCGGGCCTGGGGCACGTGGCGGCAGGGAGTGGAGGGGACAGTCAGCAAGGCAGCAATGGCAAGATGCATGGCAGCAACGGGCACGCCACGAGGGATCAGAGAATAGCAGCGAGTAAAGCCTGCACAAGCTGACCTCCGGTTGTCCTGCGGTTGTTGTGGTCACACAGGCGCACTTTGGCACCAGCGTGATACTGCTGCATCTAACAAGCTGCACCACGTGCAGCTGCAGAAGGCCGTTGCTGGCGGGCTGAAGCAGCGCTGGCCTGTGTTGTCTGTTTATCACAAAGCTCCCGGTAAAATGCGCAGGCCGGAGGACAACGTGCACTGTGCCAACCAGCCCCGTGCACGAGGACGCCTGTCCTTCTGGAAGCAGGCAACGTCGCTTCCCCTACCTCATGTGGACAATGTACTCGTCCAGGTCAGCGAGCGTCACGATGGCCACGACCTCGTACCAGTGGCAGTGCAGCGCATGGTCGTACACCCGCACCTGGTGCCACGGCGCACGGCGCACGGCATGCAGTCGTACTTCGCCCCTTGAGCCCTGACGACCAGCCCCGTCGCTGCCGCCGCCTCCCCTGAATCCCTGGCTGCGCCATGGCCGTCGCCTTCCGCAGCGTGACGAGCTGTCGTACATGGGGTACGACAGGAGCTGCACGGGAGGTTCCGCTGTGTAGGGCATTGCACCACAAAATGGCGGTGCCATGCGACGTGCGGCAGCAGCTGCTGCGACAGTGGCCATGCCGCGCTGTGCCCCTGCTGCCGCACCGGCAGCTGCGCAAACGCCCGCCACGTGGGCGACGGGGTACGGCTGCATGCCACACAGCCCCCAGCGTCGTGCACTGCCGCTCAGTACGGTTTACGGCAAAGGAGCTGCAGGGTAGGCCCCTCCGCCTTCGGCATGATGGTACTGCGTGCTGCCCAGGCGGCGGGGCCATGCCACGTGCCACAGCAGCAGGCCTGATGCAGGGCACCGACGACGAGCACCTGCGGCTTGCCGTACAGGTCCCCATGCTAGCGGTGGTGGTTGTCGAGGCTGGGACGTGAGGAGACAGTGTCGCCGGGACGAGCAGGGACGAGCAGGGACGCCGACGTTGACAAACGAGGTTCTCGATATAAAGTTTATGGAAGCATTCCTGCCTAGCCTATTTAGCAGCAACCTGCTGCGCCACAGGTTCGACTTTTTAAGCATGTCGGAGTCAAGCGCGAAGAGCAAGGCCCTCACTGTGAGCAGGCTCGCGCCTGACGCTTGTACGGCATTCTCAAGTTACATGTGAATGCACATAGAGCTGTATGAAGGCCATGGCGAAGGTGTCCAGGTGGTGTCTTCGGTCATCGGCCGGCCGTTGACGGTTCGTTGAGATGTTGGCAGCTGCCTTGTGCGATCCTGACCTGTGAACCAACGCGGAAATGTCGGTCCAGCTGCTCCCAGCTCGTCGATAGCTGTCATGCAGTGCCGCTACGGCGACCCCGCCCCACGCCCCATGCCCCCCTGTCGACAGATGGCATAGTGTGCGGGGCCCAGGTAGGGCCCGTGTGTGAGCCCACCGTGCACCCGACCTGTACACCTGCTGCAGAGACGCCTAGGGACCCCTACGGAGGAGACGTCAGCTAAGCGGCTAGAGCTATTCGTCCCCTGCGTCCCGGTCACTGCAGATGACTGCGGTACAGGTGAGGGCCGTGTGGCTGCGGCTGTTCCTGGCGGCCCTGCAGCAGCTGATTGGGGCGGTGTCCCACAGGGTGTCCCACGTTCTGTCATCAGGGGATGCCCTACTACGCATGTCGCGTCGTCTGGCGTACTGCGCTGGTTGGCCGTCGCACGGTCCCTAGGCTCCCTACACATCTGTTCAGTGGCACCAGCTCCGTTGCACACTAGGTAGCCGGACGGCGGTCACAGCATCATGACTGTGCCGCTACCTGCCACACCACACATGGCCGCATACAGGGAGCACCTCCCACCGTGTCCAAGCCCGCCAAAGGGGGGATGCATGCACTCGTGGGCCGCAGCGCATTGAGACAGATCGAGACAGCCAAGGCCAGAAGGCACGTACCATCGTACCTGCCAGGCGTGCTGCTTGAGATACATCCGTATTCACACGTGCCCTCAGCCGGGAGCACCTTTCCCGTTTCATCGTCCCTGCACAGATGAGGGCTACCTGTTGGCAACACCGGCGTTCCAATTATGTTGAGCTGGCGTACCGTGTAAGCACGATGTTGTCACGCAGCGCACAGAGCACCTTGCCAGCCGCCATTTCCCAGACCCACAGCCCACAATCCAGGCCAGCCCCTAAGACAAACTGTTGTGCGTTGCCACCAGCGCAACCTAGCTGTAAGCATCACCCCGTCAGCACCCGTAACCTCCTGCCAAACATCCATCTTGGCCCCAGCGGGTGTTTGCCCCAACCAGCAGCACTGCACCCTGCCCCGGTGCCCCACACCGTGGCCCTGCACCCAAGCACACTAATGTATCAAGCCAGGCCCTAGCCCTACAGCACACCGAACTCATCCGCCACGCTACCCACACACCGCGAACGGCAAGGACATCGATGCATGCCACATTCCCTGCCACGCTGAGCCCTGGCTCACGTGTACTGGGTACGAACCGGCTTGGTGTTCAGCCGCACTGCACCATACCCACGACCGTGTTAACCCACGCCCTTCCGGTTGCCCAGCGCCCATGTCAGCACGTCCAGCACCTGGCTGGTGCCCGCATCCCGAACTCAAACCATGGCTTTTGCACCTCACACAAGGGCTACCACCAGCCCACCCAGGCTCTGGGGCGGGGAGCGGCACTCGCCCACTGTGTCCCTGTGGCCTCGCCGGAATAGGCCTCAGCAGTCAGTACCCTCCTGGCAGCGAGTCATCGGACAGCTTACCCACGTGCCAGCCGAAACCAACGTTCATGACAGAGGAGCTCACCCACATGCATTACGAATCCATTGTTATCATCCTGTTCCTTCATCAACTCCCTACAGGTTGCCCAGTGCCCGTGTCAAAACGTCTACCGCCTGGTTGGCGCCCGCCATGGCCTGCCTCGCTCTCGCCTCCTCCGCTTGGCGCCGTACACTGTCGCGCTGCGCGAACCGCCAGTCGGGCAGATTCGTACGGTCGGCAGGCGGCAGCGCGTCCAGGGTCCCGCCGGTCGGGCACACGTGGCCCAGTGACACGCTCACAACGCCCAGCGTCAACTGTTTAAAGAGGGTAACCACAGGAGGGAGGGACGAGTCGTTGGTGTGTGTACGTGAGGTGCACAAACAGACACGCGATGCACTTTGCATACGCAGCCAAGTGGGCAAAGCACTGACTATGCACACCAGATCTCTTGCAGAGCTTCAGTTCCCGCACATCGACCCACCAGGTCGATCGCCTTCTCCTCTGCGCTTTGACCCGCCTCCTTGGCGTGCCCATTGCCGCTGCCCTCAGCAGCACCGGCCCCTTCCCCGCCCGCGCCCTTCTGCGCAGCAGCATGCGACAGGAACTTGAGCGCCGAGCACCGCTGAACCAGCGCCGCCGCTAGCTGCAGCAGCTGCCTGGCCTGGGCTGGCTGCACAGCCCCCTTGCTGCCGCTGCCGTTCCCGCCGCTGCCGCCCTTGCCGCCCGCTTTGCTAACGCTGTCGCTAGCGCCGTTGCTGCCGCTGCTCGCGGTAGCATCCCCATCTGCTGGAATGGGTTCCCGTACGGGCAGCAGGCACGCACGTGCCACGACTGCACGGGCAGGAGAGTGAAGCAGAAGTGTGGGACACAAACGGCTATGGCAGGGGCAAAGTGGCACCGGTACGGGGGAGTCAGTACAACGTTGACATGCAGGATAGGCACCTCTCCTCTACGCCTCACTGCCCTAGACCCTGTACAGCAGCACAACACGGCAAGAGGCCTACAATGGGGCCCTTAGTAGCTGCACCTGCGCCACCGCACACTCCCCGTTCACACGAACGTTCGCATTCAGCCACACGTGCCACTCCACGCGCACACAGTGCTCACCTAGCAGCCACCGCTAAGGCTCAGTAGCCGCAACCCCGACACGCCCATGTTGGACACTGCTCCACGTGCGCCATGCTAACACACACCCCTACACACACGCCCTGCTCACCCAGCAGCCAGCGCTGCAGCTCCAGCAGCCGCACCCCCGACACGCCCATGTTGAGGGGCAGCCAGTAGGTGAGCGAGGAGGGGCTCCGCTCCAGCAGGGACAGCACGGCGGGGACCAGGCCGGCCTGAGGGGGCAGCGGGGGAACGGTACGCGGAAGCGCGAGGAAACCATGTAAGGCGGGGGGTAGGGGGAGGGCCGGAGGTCAGCGAGGAGGGCGAGTGGGCCGGTAGCAATCAGGACAGCAGGGCAAGCCCAGCCTGGATTGGGAGGCACCTGGAAGAGAAGAACGGTTATGGGTCTCATGTTCGCATTGGGAGGATTGAGCAGCGAAGGAGAGGTTCAGGCAAGTGTGGGGCTGCGACTGATAGTGCCTCGAAATTGTGCCGGCAACCGCAGTGCCCCACATGCTCATGCCTCAAACGACAGGTCTCTTTACTGGTGGCCACCGACCCAATGCCCGCCGATCCTACCCACACACGCAACCACGCACGAACACCCCCACCACCACGCGCCCAAACCAACCCTTGCACCCCTCCCCGAGCACAAACCCACCTGCAGCAGCGCGTCCCTCGCCCTGCCGTATACGCCACCGGGCAGCGCAGCACCTTCCGCCAGCTCCGCCCCGACCAGGTCCACCTTCGCCCAGCTTCCGCTGGCTTCCTCGGCCTCCTCCCGCGGTCGCACCACCGGCCCGTGGCTGTGCTCCGGCTCCCCCGTGGTGCCGCACAGCATGGCCATGGCCACGTGCACCGCGTCACACAGGGCGGGAGCGGAGCTGCTGCGCCTTAAAACACACGTCACTAACACACGCGGCAGGCCCAGGTCCAGCAGCTGCTGCAGCAGGTCCTCGCGCTCAGTCCGCGACAGGGGCAGCTCCTCTGGGGGCGCATGAGTGTACGATGCTACGAGTAAGCGGTCGTGCGGCTTGCGGAGATGGGTCACAGGCTGTGGCACACGGGTGCCAACAGTGGCGAAAATAATAGCTAGGACGTGGCACGTAGAGGGGTGCTGCCGAAGCCGTCCATCTGCCTGTTTCATTAGGTACACATGCCCATTAGGTACACACGCCCTTGTGTGCATGGAATGCCAACAGCTGGTAGACCGGCAGCACAGGGTTTTCATCACACCGTTGCCAATTGGACCAAGCTACACACCCGGCCGTCAGCCAGGCATGTATTCCATAGCCGTTGGGGACCATTCCGTGAGCCGCAGCAGGTTGCAGTAAGGGGACGGAACGCCCGCAGGGTCCCTCACCTCCTGGTCGCGAGGCAGGGGAGTAGAGCGAGCGCGCGGGCTGTGCAGGGGGCGCGGAGGTGCCCGACAGCCACTGCGCCACTGTCTGCAGCACCAGGCAGCGGTACCTGCGTAGGTGCGGGGTGCGAGGAAGGCGGGGGCCTGGAGTCAGAGAAACGGCATTGCATGGCTGACGGAAGGAAAAACAGGGGCCGAGGACGTGGGGCGGGGACACAATACAGACACCCTGTGACCAGCCACATGTTACGCCGTCGAGCTGCTGTCGGCGTCAGCACACCAAGCAAGTACTGATAACGATGTACGACCACCCCCATCGTCCGCGCTGTCCCGCAGGCACCACCGCCAGGCACCAGCCAAGCACCGCACAAGCGCACACCATCCCTCCAAACGCTAACCCGCACCAGCCGGTCAACAAAGAGCTGCCATGACCCACGCGCCCACCTGTCGTCTGCGCTGTCCTCCAGGCTGCGCACCAGCGCCTCAAGCAGCTGCCCGTCCCTCGCCACAGCCCGAGCCACACCACCGTCGTTGAGCGTCATCAGTTGCAGCAGCAGGCAGGCCGCCAGCTGCGTGCTGGTTGAGCAGGCGATGCCCTTGCCGCAGCCATACGCCTGCGGGCAGGCGGGCGGGCGCACGGGGTTACAAGGCAAGCGCGTACGGCAACAGGGAGTGGCGGGCGGGGGTCAGTGTGCAAACGCGTGGAGGACCAGCAGTCACACACAGCTACAAGGTGCGTAACGCGAACGGTTTGTGGGGCTACAGCAATGTAAAATTGCACGGGCTGACCTGCACGAAGGCCGGCGCGGGTGTCAGCCGGATGCCCTGTGGGCAGTCCCCTGTGGCGTGCAGCAGGCGGGGCAGCAGCGGCAGCAGCCCGCTGCGCAGCAGCAGGTGGGAGTGCTCCTGCTCGAAGCCGGTACCGGGGAACAGGAACTTGCTGGGGGGGAAAGGGAGGGGAGGGAGAGGGGTGGGTAAGAGGTACGGGCAGCGTGAATGGAGGATGAGGGGCAAGCGACGGCCAGGATAAAGAGCGCGGCAATGTGGGTGCCGGAGACACATGCTTGGTGCGGGCAAGGGAAAGCGTGGCTGCGAAGACATGGACGTGGGTTAAGGGTTGTTGGCAGGACGGAGGCAGGCAGGTGGGGGTGTGACAGGTTGACCAGGCGTGGAATGGGGCGTGGCTGCGAGCTGGTGCTTGGTAGACAGGACAACACGCACCTGAGGTTCAGGCCCCAGTGTGTGAGAGCCCCGGCAGCGTCGTCGGACACAGAAGCCTTTGCGCGGCCCTTGGGCGGGCGGGCTGCCTGAAGGAACCCAACGAGGCATTGCCCCAGCGAGACGACGGCAGGGCAGCAAAAGCACCCGCTGGGCGAGGACATGCATATGTTCTTCTGCTCCGCCGTAAGCGAGTCTGGAAGAGAGCGCAAGACTGCTAGATTTTGCTCCCGCGCTTGTCGCGATAGCTGCTGCTGGGGAGGCTCCTCAGTAGGAGGCCCCGCGTCGTCCAACACCGCGACCGGGGCTGCCGCCTCGCGCTGTGTCCTTGGCCGAGGCATTTCTGGTATCTATATGCTGTAGAATAAAATCGCTAGAGCGAGCAAGTCTTTGCTGTTGCTAGCAACACATGGGCAGAGCCGATGTGCTGCGGCGACTGTTTTGGCAAGGCCGGCTTAAATAGCCCTACTGAACCAAGTTCAGGAATTGATGAGCTTGCTTCAATCCAACTGCCGACAGCTGCAGCCGGGCTTAAGTCTGCTACGTTCCATAAAACGGAAAAAGGCTGCGCAACCAGCACTAAAGCGCGAATATGGAGTTACAGGAGCGCTACTGTATGATCAGCAATGTGACGCGCTGAAGGCGCTTGCCATGGGCACTGCCACGCTTAAGGGGCCTCCCCTGTGCCGTGACCCCACTTGGGGCTACCTTCGGCTCTGCGACCAAGCTGACCCCGTCATCCTACTGCAGCGTTACGAAGATATATTTGACACAGACCATATCAAGTTGTAACCTTGACGCTATTGCCTGCTGGTGTCAGTAGCCAACTGCCAGCTGCCCATGGCCATGCTCACTTTCGCAAGCTTTTAGCTTCACCGTGGACCCTGCATCCAGTCCTGAACCGCTGACCATTGAACACGGCTCCATAGCAAGGCAGATTGCTTTTACACACGCAATGGCCATTCCAAGTTTGGCATCAAACACCCTTCAAGGCCCTGGCATGCACTTTCTGGTCACGTGTCAACGGTGCGCCTGGTGCCAGCGAGCCACCGATACTGCCCCTTCAGGACGAACAATCGGGGCGCCGGGAATACCCTTTCGGCACCCCAGCAAAATGCAAGTACCCTTTCGGCACCTCATCAATACCATGAGCGCATGCGCCTAGAACCTACGGCCAGCCTGCCGCCGTGCCGCTACAGCCCCCTTGCCTCACCGTATGCTGCCTCATGTAACGGTGTCTTAGCCTACGCCCCAGCACCACGTGCGCGGGCCGGACAACCCGACGACGGTACGGTACATGCACAGCTATGTGCCACACAACTTTACAACGCCCACTATGTAGCCAGCACGTTGAAGCCATACGGCTCATGTAGAGCAGCACACGTGCCGCTCGTGTACAGCTGGTCCCTTGTGATTATTGACCAGGCCCGCTTGTGCCCTCTCCTACAGCCCTCATCCCAAACTACCGTTGGGATCTAACCCTCAGGACTGCTCCCCTCAGCATTCGCACCGCTTGCCGGCGCTGCCGCGGTGTGCGGGCTGGCCCACGTCCGCCTCCTCGTCGGGCTGCGCGCTCTTGGCGTTTGGGTCATGTGGGGTGTCGCGCTCAATGCTGCGGCCGCCCTTCGTGGCGGCAGGGCTTGCGCCGCCGTGGCGGGCCTTGGAGAACCAACGCGGCGGGGCACAGGATGGTAGGTAAGGGCAGCGGTGAGCGCTGGAAGGAGAAAGCCCGGAAGCTGCCCAGATGTCATCGACGCGGCGCCTTCACCGCTGGCGATTCGCAAGCACGCTCATCGAAACAGCAAAGTTACAGAGGCGATGTGGATCGCGACAACCCATAACGGCGGCCCATATTGTCATTTCGTGTCCCTCCGTAAAGGTTGTTTGCCCTGCATGCCGCACCAACAGCGTCGCCTTGTCGTGCTCCTTGCGCTCCGCCGCGCGCGCGTCCTTCATGTCCTTCTCATGCAGCAGCTCCTGCTCAATGGCGTCAAACTCCATCTTGTCCTGGTGCCGTTTGTCAGTGTCATGGCCCATGGTTGCTTCCGGAAACCTAGTGAACCGTGGGTCTATATGGCCTTGTTGCTTGTGTCTCAAATTACTGCATCGTATGTGTCGTTGCTGATTGAAAAGATAGCGAGTGTGGTGAGTCGGGCCGGCATAGCATCATGGCGACTGGAATGATGACGCTAGGCGAGTTTTACAGCTTTCCATGGGCAGCTGACCTGCAATCTATTGTGAGCCTGCTGCTGCAAATGTATGTTTTGTAATGTGCCTTCCTTGCTATAATCACAGGCGAGCCTTACACCGCGTCTCCCAGTGGGAGGTAGCGTGACACGTGGAAGACTGCCCCCACCCTGCGCTGTCCTGCCCTGCCAACGCCAACTGTTCCTGTCGTTTGCAGCGGTGTGACCCTCCACCACGCAAAATATATCCCATTCCTTGGTGCACAAACGCCCTCAGGCGTAGGGCTTATAGCACTTGGCTCTGTGTCGTGGTTGTACGCACGTGGTACGCACGCCGCACAGGTTTCACAATGGCACAAGCTCTGATCGTTACGGCAAACGCAGTGTTAGCAGCTTCCTTTGGTGAATGTGCTGCAAGCATACTTGTTTCGTGCACGTTCCTCGACTACGTGGGATGCGGTTCAGCTTGTGAGTCCGCGCTCAAGGGCCCTTCCTGTTTCACTGTAGCTGATCTTAACGACCAAGCTACACAACGGCATAACGAAGAACGCATATTCAAAGCCATGTAATCCCATGACCAGCGTTGTAGCCAACGGCGCGCAGGAAAAGGACAGCGGAATCGAGCATGCCGCGCCACAGTGTTGCCTTCACAGACTTGACCCTAAACTCCAGAGATGAACTTTTTCCGGTATGACTACAGCAAAGTGCAGTGGCTTCAGCAGCTGGGAGCACTCCTTACACGACCTGACTCGGGCGCGCAGGGCGTGGAGGATGTCGACGTACAGGCGACACAGGAGCTGCGTGCGGCCTTGGATGTCTTCGAAGAGAACTTATACGAGTTCCATGAGAGGGAGGCGCTAAGGGCAGCATCAGCGGGACCGGGGACGCAGGCGTCAGAGGGGTAGGTCAGGGGTGGCACGAGGACCGACGAAGCCAGGCGCCCCATCGTACGGACCGCAGGGCCTTCAGGGCAAAAGCCTTGCCGCCCCGCAGGGCCTTCAGGGCAAAAGCCTTGCCGCCCGTCAACGACAGTATGAACCCAAGCCAAACTACAGCATGCATGCACACAGCTGAGTCCCCAAAAAGCTCCTCGGGTTCCTACACAGTCCCCTCTCCACCAGTACCCGCAAACCAACAGCAATTTCCCCTGCCCACTGCACCTCCCTCAACCCTTATGATGGCCGTGAATCGTTCACCCCTGGCCAGGCCCAAGGATGCGGCTAGCCGCCGCAAGGCCCGGCGCGATGCCATCTACGCCAGCCGCATCCCCGACGACCGCCAGTCCTTCCGCCCGGTGGAGCAGCAGGCGGGGGAGTGGGCGCGCTCCCGGCCGCACCTGTGGCTGCGTGGCAGGAGGGTGAGTATGCCTAAATGTGCTGGGGCTATGATCCCAACAATAGTGGCATATGCAGCCGCATGGCAGGCGGATGAGCATCTAAAGCTGGTGCGTACGCGCTTGCGTGTGGGAAGCGTGCCAGTCGAATATATCGAAGTCAGTGACATGACGTTGATTGTGGCGGCGGGTTGCGACGTCTCTGAGGTGTATTGTACCTGCGTAATCAATACATGCAATAGGCTGATGTATACTTTCTTCCCCTGTCCTGCAGGCGTTCTCGGCTCAGCACGCGGCCGTGGACCCATGGCATGGTGTGCAGCATGTGCCTTCGCCCACCTCCCCACACGTGCACGCCGGGGCAAATCCTGGGCAAACGCCAACGGAGGCTGCGACTGGCGCTGCACAAAAGCAGCAGCAGCAGCAGCCTCAAAAGCAGCAACAGGACCTTTGTCTTGAGATTGTCGGGACTAAGATGCCAGTGCACATGATGCCGGCCGAAGAATGCCAGGTGCGAGGAGATACGGTCGTAAGGATAGGCAGAAGCACTTGGCGTGTCCGGAACCGTCGACGTTGTGACATGTGTCAACGTCACCATTTTATGTCTAGCACCTTCCTGGGAAATTGGAGCACTGCACTGCCCCGCAAGGTGTGACCTGCTGCGTTTTCCCGAATGCCTCTTGGGCCCTCGCAGGCCGACGAGGAGGACCTTGCGCCGCCCCACGGGTCGCTGGAGGAGACCTTTGCCGTACAATACGACGCGTGGGAGCAGCACGTACCGGCGCACGTGCGGCAGCGGCGCGGCTTGCCGCGTGACGAGCGGGCGATGGCCATCGGGCTGCCCCCGGTGGAGCCCCACCGGGCGGTGATGTGGGAGCTGGCGGAGGAGGTGAGGCTTGCACTGCATCGTACAGCATAGCAGGGTGTCCAGAAGTGCGTACCCTACGTATACCCACATACGTGGCGCTTAGCATTCCGTGCCGGCTAAGCGCCAAGCATGTGGATCTCCGTTGGGCAGCGCTGTGAGGTCTAGTGAGTAGGTGGACGGTATGTCATGTCACACAGCTGCCACCGTTTGGCAGGCAGCTGCCTGCATCGTACCCTATCAAGTATCAACGCACCCTTGCATGTATGTGCGCCGTGACCGCAACAGCTGCTGCCGGAGATGTGGGTTAAGCTGGCGCCGGTGCTGGCGCCCGTCCTCACACGGCTGGCCGCGGAGGGCCGCCCCGCCGCAAGCCGGGGCCGCGGCGGCGGCGGCGCCGACGGTGACGGCTTCATCTCACTCTTCCGCATGGCCGACGGGAGCCCGCCTTTCGCCGCCGTCCCCGGCGGAGGCGGAGGAGGAGGAGGAGGTTTCGACATTATGACTTTTGGGTCGGAGGAGGGGGAGGAGGAGGCGCCCAAGGGCGAGTGGCGTAGCGGGACGTGGGACAGCGGCCCAGTGGCGGCGCCGAGAGGTGGCGGCGGCGGCTGGCCGTACAGCGGCGACAGCGGCGGCGGCGGCGGCGACGGCAGTTGGCCTGGGAGTGACGGCGGCAGCAGCTACGACTCTTTGGCTGAGGGCGCCGCCGCATTGGGGCTCGTGGACGCACAGCCCGTGGGGTACGAAGAACAACCACCGGTGGCTGCACCATGGCTTGCGCCTCCCGGGCCCCCGCCGGTGCTCCATACAGGCCGCGGCGGGCTGCAGCAGCTTCCGCCACACCCTGCACCCTTCCCTCCGTCACCGTTGACGGTTGGCAGTTACGTCGTACCACGCAGCTCCGCGTCGCCCCACGCCCATGGCTCCAGCCCGTTGGGCGCTCGCCCACACGGGCAGGTGATATCCCCTCAGTCCTCCCCCAAGTCCCCACTGTCCCTCGCGCCACTGGCACTCCACGGCTCGCACACCCCCGTGCACGGCTCGCCGTTGGGCCCGAGCGCCTCGCAGCCGCACGTTGGCGTGGGTGTGGGCCCGCAGCGGGCGGGCACAAGTCAGCAGCTGCCGGGGACCGGGGCAGGAACGGGGTTGGCTGCGCGGGGTGACCCATGGGCCGGTGCTGCGGGTGCGCCACGGCGGACCGGGTCGCTAGCCCCGGCTGCTGCTGTGGGGGCAGCTGGGGGCGCTCCGCCGGGGCTGGGGGCTGCGGTCGTCAATGTGGGGCCAGCTGGCAGCGGCGGCGCGGGATCGCTTGAGGTGAGCGTTTGGTGCTGCCCGAGGATGCCGGTACGGTAGTGCTTTCGTGACAAGGTCCGTGAGCGCTGTGGCATTGCAGACGGTAAAGCTTAGGCGTGCCTGTCCCTGCCACGGACGGAACCTCGTCCTTGCGGGGCTGCCTCCCCATCGACGGGCTCCTTGTGACATCCGCAAATCAGCTGATGAACCTTGCCATGGTAATACCTTGTCCTTCACGCATTACCTGCCGCACAAGTCACGGACCAGCCGGCACATGTCAGCAGCCTCTGGTAACATCGGTCAAGTCCAAATTTCCGCATTACGTCCTGCACGCCGCACCTTGTCTCTGGCGTCTGGCCGGCCGCCTGCAGGTCAGCGGCCTCCTGGTAGCCCCTGGCGGCTGCGGCGGCGGCAGCGGCGGGGCCAGCCCCGGGCCTCTCGGAGGGGCGCCCGCCCGCGGCAAGAGTGGGCCGCTGGCGGTGATGGCGGGCGGCGGTGGCGGGCGCAGCGGCGGCGGAGGGCCGGCTGCAGGGTGCGACGCCGCGGATGCGCGGGAGGGCTGGTGAAGGTGTGCACGGACGAGGACAAGTTGCCCACGTGTGCCACGGGCTGGCATAGGTAGCAACATCCTGCGTGTGATGCCGGCGCCCCGGGGCGCTTGTGCGGAGCTGCACTGCACGAACCACGTGGGCAGGTGGCGCATGTCAGCTTCCATGCAAACGGGGTTCTCGAACGGGGTCCACAAACATGAAGTACGTAATTACCATGTTTGACGCTGCCGTCGGCCAACTTCCTCGCCGTGTGCTGGCCGTGTGGCTGACCCCTTGCAGGACTAGCCCCGCCCTCACAACCCTGGCCGCCCTGTCGCACCACTCCCGCTTCCTGGCTGCCGGCGGTAGCAGCAACAACACCAACACTCGCACCAGCAACAAGCCGACGGCGCAATCCACCTCGCGGCGCACCCTGGCCCTGCATGCACCTGCACCTGCACCTGCACCTGCCCAACACACAGCCCTCCCAATGCACAATGCTGGCGCCTGCCACCAGCCCAAGCGCTCCCACGCTCAACAGCAGCAGCAGCAGCAGCAACAACGCTTCCTGCCCCCCGCCCAGCGGACCTCCCCGCTGGCGCCCGCAGCCCCCGCACCGCCTCCACCCACCTTGTCAGCCGTGGCGCCTGCGGCGGGGCGACTGGCTACGGCCGCCCAGCTGCCAACACATCTCCGCTCCGGGCCGGGGCCCCCAGGCAGGGCGGCTGAACCTGCGGCCGCCGCCGCCACAGCTACAGCAGATCCTACGGCGGCTGGCTCTAGGGTGCGCATCAGCAACCCAGGAGCTCCTGCTGCTGCCGATGGTGGTGGGGGTGGCGGCGGCTTCAGCAAGGGGCGCAAGGCGGCGTCGCTGTCCGGGGCGTTGTTGCCCAACGCTGCCGGCAGCGCCGCCGGTGCTTTCGAGGCAAGTACAGTGTCGTGCCGCTTACATCTATCAACGGGGCACGGCTCGACAGCTGTGACATTGTTGCTTGCTGTCCCTCGTTGGATGGTTGTGCCAAGAAACGTCGTCTGACCGTGTTGCCATGCCATGCTGCCCAACGGGTGCAACCCATGGCCATGTAGGGCGCACTGGACAAGGCGGTGCCTAGGCGTACGGTGTCGCTGTCGCAAGCAGCTAGTGCAGCGGCGGCGGCGGCGGCGGCGGCGGTGGCGGCGGGACCTGGTGCTGGGGCGGCAGCTGGGAGCTGGGGCAAAGGAGCAGCAGCAGCAGCAGCAGCAGGAGGCGGTGGAGGTGTGGGAGGGCCTGGCTGGTTGCCATCCGTCAGAAAGACGGGAGGGGGACGGGGCGGAGTGTGAGTGGGTGTCCAT
The DNA here is from genome assembly GCA_036984285.1 of Chlamydomonas sp. KOR1. NCBI lineage: Eukaryota > Viridiplantae > Chlorophyta > Chlorophyceae > Chlamydomonadales > Chlamydomonadaceae > Chlamydomonas > Chlamydomonas sp. KOR1. The sequence goes on along the minus strand of BQMZ01000008.1, from coordinate 43,527 downwards.
AGTAGCAGACTGAGGCGGAGGCGAGACTTTAGACAATGAGGCGCGGGGTCAGTTGGGTTACAGTACAGGCGTCAGGTAGTGTGCCCTCGGCATTGTCGACGGTTGCGCGCGCGCATGAACAATTTATGGCTAAGGCATGTGTAACACCTACGTGGGTGATGTGAAAGCATCAGCAAATGTCTAGACGGTGCCAAAGCCCCTCAAAACGTGCGGCTAACATGAGATCACACACAACACGCAATGGCGGCCAATGGTCACCCTGCGACATGCGCAGGCAGTGCCTGGCAGGCACCATTGCAGGGACACCCGTGGGGTCCATGCTGATCTTGGTTGCGCTTGCACGTCAGCTTCACGCGTGCACGTGGTATGTGTACCTGTAGGCAAGGGTTGTGCATGCCGCATGCTGGTAGCCGTTAGCACCACCAGGCACTACTACGTGTTTGTCGCTTTCCTCCGCATGTGGGCCTCCCTGTACGCGCTCACCAATGTATCATCGTAGGCAGTACAGGCCCCATGAACCACGACTCTCTGCACCCTGCTTGTGCGTGCCTGTAGCCGTCACAAGGCCCACACGTGACTCCAAGGCCATAGGACGCCGCTTACGGTACACTGAAAGCTTTGGTTGCAACGCTCGCACCCCAGCGGTCATTTCAGCTCACCAGAAGCCATACCGCAATGAGACAAAAGCATGTTACATACAGCTTACGGGCATTCTCCCGTCCGCCATCGCTCTACCGCGCCTCCTCCCCATCGCTCTCCACGCCCCCTGCATTCTCCCGCACCCCCTCCTCCCCCTCCTCCTTCCCGTCCTCTTCCCCTGCCGTCTCCTCTTCCCCCGTCTCATCCGAGTCCCACGCCAGCACCTGCACCCCCTCCCCGTCCTCCTCCTCCTCCCCGTCTCCCTGCTCGCTACTGCTGCTCCCCTCCTCATCACTGCTTCCTTCCTCCCCTCTCCCTCCCCCTCTCCCTCCCCCTCCTCCTCCTCCTCCTCGCTGTCCGACCCGTAGCCCCCCATGAAGAACAGGTGCTGCAGCAACGCAATGTGGTCCACCTCCAGCCCTCCCTCGCCATCGCCATCGCTGTCCTCGTTGCCGTTGCCGCCGTTACCGTTGTTGGCGTTTCCACGGCGCGCCGCCAGCACCGCCGCTGCCGCCTCCCGGGCCGCGTCGCGCTCCGCCTGCCGTAAGCCCTCGCGCAGCGTCCTGCGCACACGGCAGCACAGCGCAATACCGGTACAGCACGCACCGAGTCACGTCACAGTTGAGGTCGCCGAGCATTTGGGCACACGGTGTTAAGAGGGACGGCGCGTGCCACAGCCCCTAGCCGCACGGCATGCGTAGGCTTGAGGTGGGACGCTTGTGCCTGGATCTTGGGTTTCAGTGTAGGTAACGCCGTAACGGGGCCAAACACATTCCCTATAGTGCTTTTGAGATACCTCCAACGCTGTACGTGCAATCTGTGCACGCTGGCCTCACCGGATGGCCCGCATTGTGTCGTCCATGTTGCGCACCAGGGCGGCTGGCAACCCCTCCCCAGATTCTTCAAGCTCCTGTGCCCGCCGCATGAGCCTGGGGAGGGGTTGGGCAGCAGAGCGGCAATGTGGCAAACAGAAACGATCGGCCTGCGGAGAGCGAGGTTGGCTGTGGCAACAGAAAGAGGGGGTTGGGAGACAGAGTGGAGAAGTGGGGCAGGTAGGTGGGGGCCTGGCGGGTGACGGCTGTGGTACAAGTGCTGGTATAGCGCTTGTAACGGTTGGACTTTTACTGTGCTCCTCAGGCGTATGCATGCGCAACGAGGCCTTGCAGGAAGTACCGGCCACTGCCATCGAGCAGTGCTCCTAAAGGGGCGTTTCAGCCAGCTTCGCGTCGTTCGCGCTTTGGCACATATTCTATGGCAAGTACTAGAACCCGTCATACAATCTCAACCAGCAGTAACTCTCTTTCCCAGGAAAACGGACTTGGGACTGACCCGTAGTACTGGGCTAGCCGGGTGCTCAGCGCGTCCTGCAGCGCGTCCCGCTCCGCCGCCGCAGACTGTGATGCCCCGCCGCCGCCCGCCCCCGACGCCGCCGCCGCCACCGTGCCCGCCTGCCCCGACGCCACCCGCTTGGCACGTGCCAGCTCCTCGCCCGTCAGCAGCAGCCGGAAGCGGGATAGGTCGCCCATCTGCGGGCACAGGCAGATACGGTCGTAACAGGTTCACGTGTGTGTACGGCAGGAGCAACGTTGCACTGCGTTCAGTGCGGCGCGTCTCTTGTGGCGCCCGGGCCTTCGTGTATAGGGTTTGTGTATGTGCTTGGTGGACGGGTGGTTGGAGGCCCCACTCCACGCCGGGGCATGCCCCCTTGCCTGCGCGCCGCTGAGCACCACCACGTTAACCCATGCAGGTGAACTGTACGACAGCGGCTTCACAGCTAGCATATCTTCTCGCCCACGTCACCGCCACTGGCAGCTCCCTCGGCTGCCTGCGTGTCCCGGTTCCGACACCTTGGGAGAGACGTACCCAACGCTCCTACATCCCACCGCATGCAAAGATCATTTGGCAGAGACTCAATCGGTGCCCCCAATGCCAATACGCCCTGACACAATGCACGCTCACCTCCCCCGACGCGTAGATCCAGCCCCCGAACACCAGGAAGTCCGTCCGGCTGAGCGCCACCACTGCGCTCATGCGCTTGCCGGGGGGCGAGCCCAGCACCGCCGCGGGCCGGGCCCAGGTGCGCGTGGCCAGGTCCAGGGTGGTGACGTCGTTGGACAGCTCCAGGGAGCCCCCGAACATGAGCAGCTTGGAGCCCACCAGCGTGGAGGCGTGGCAGCGGCCCAGGACGCTGTAGGCAGCACGTGGAGAGAGGGGAACAGGTGCAAGTGGAGCAGGGAAGGTGAGTGGGATGCATGCCGTACAAGATCACACGCCTTACCAAAAGCAGTGAAGTGGGGAGGCTGACTGTGCCGTGTGCACGTTGCGGATTGCCGTTTGCAGGAGCAACCAACGGCTATTCTTAACCCGAGTGGGATGGAGGGAGGCGTGTCTGCGGCCCAGAAGGCTGGCATAGAGTCCAGAGGAGTTTATCAAGGGTGTCAAGGGAGCAGAGAACCAGGATCAGGTGCAGGCCGAACGTCTACCAGTTCAGTGTGTAGAGATGCTTACGCGGGATCCAGGTTACTCAACATGGGTCACCACAGCTTGCCCGCCTACACCCTAAGATGCGTTGAGCTTCATGAAGCTTCATATAAAACACGCTAAATGTACCCCCTTGGCCAACCACTCGCCTAATCGCCTGCGCCCACGCACGCCCACCTGTTGCTGTGCGGCTGGTTGGTGGTCTCCACACGGCTCCACTCCCACGTGGCCAAGTCAAGCACGTGAATGTCGTAATGGTCGTACCCGGACCGCGCCAGGTCGTACCCGAAGCCGCCGCCCACCACCCACAGCTTGGTGTCGTACACCAGCAGCGAACAGCCGAAGCGCGGACTGGGGGTGTCGCCGGTAGTGGCGGGCCGGGTCACCGTCCACGTGTCCAGGTCAATGACTGCAGGTGAGGCGTGTGGAGGGACGGCAAGCGGGGAAGTGGGGGCGTGGGCAACGGCCATCACAGGGTGCCATAGCGATGCGCACAGGACGGTTATGCTGCGGGGCCTTCCTTCCCGCCTATGCCTCTTGTAGCATGCTAGCTGCCACGCGTGCTGGCACTGCAGCACCAGCACCATACAGGCCCCTTTTATGCTAGATGGCCGACGCGACATTCTGGTATGCTACCCCACGCGCCCAAACAGTACACAGACATGCCAACGGGCCCATACCCGCAGCAATCAATGCAAATCAGCATAAGTCACTATCCCTCTAATCTCCGTCAACGCCCACCCGACAGCTTGGCGATGCTTGTGTGTCGCGCCATGCCCCCAAACAGGAATAGCCTCCGGCCGTCCTCCGACGCACACGCCGCGTGGTAGCCACGTGGCCCCGGGTCTGGGCCGTTGAGCTCCGGGTGGTACCACTCGTACTCGTACGGCGCGGCCTTGCAGCTGTCTGCAAAATCAGTACGACAACCGTGCAGTACACCGTAGTAGAGCCAGGTGAAACGGTTACGCAGGAATGAATCAACCCCACATGCCATTTACTAATAGGCACACGGGAGTGCCATGGTGCCAGCATCCATAGCAAAGTAGTAGCAGGCTGAGCCAAAGGCCTGCTGTACCGGTATGCTGCGCCTGCTGTGTGAATGTGGATGTTGCATGCTCCAGCTGGCATCGCATGGTACCTCCATATTGAGACATGGGTGTGGCACGCATGGGCAGCCGACGCAGTCTGTTCGTTAGCTAATAGCAAGAGCGAGTCGACGTCAAGCACACCGGCAAGCAGACAGCACCCACACACCTGCCTACCGTCATGATTTCCGCTGTACGGCCGCAGTACCGCCAGGCTGCTGATCTCCGCCGTGTAGCCGCCCGACTGCATGCCGCCGTACACCACGAGCCAGTCGCGGTTGGGGCCGCAGCGCGTGACGCTGTGGCCGTACCTGTACGGTGTACGACAGCGCAGGGCAGGCAAACTTTGGTGAACAGGGCGTACATGTGCAACAAAAGCAACATGGTACTTTGCAGGTCAAGGTGAATAGCTCTGTTTGCCTGCGGGGTTGCGTCTGGGGCAGTCCTTGCTGCATACGTTCTTCATGCTACAACAGATATACCGGTTCCCCCGTGGTCAAGACCGGGCAGCGAGGAGTTTCACGAGCAGCGGCAGTCGGCGTGCGCTGATGGGACAGATGGCCGTCTGCCACACCGTACCCACTCAGGTGTGCCAGCTCTCTACAACCCAAAAATTCAGCACCCCAACACAGCCATAGTCTCTAGTCAACCCGGTCGCAGGCGCTCACCTCACGGCCGGCTTGCGTCCCGCCACCGCCGGCACCCTCCATCGCCAACCGCACGGCCGCTCCTCCTCCGTTAGCCACGGGGCGGCCGGCCCCGGATCTGGATCTTGGCCGGGCCCTGCATGCGGGCCCCTCGACCCGGATCCGCCAGCAACCCCACTCCCACTCCCACTCCCACCACCTGCTGCCGCACCCCCACCGCCAGACCCACTTGCCCCCCCGTCCTGCTGTTGCTGCTGCCGCTGTCCCCCGCACCTGCTGCTGCTGCTCCAGGGTCCACTGCCGCTCCCGGCTGCCCCTGCGTCAGGCAGGGCCGCCGGAGCAGCGGGGAACATGGCAGGGCACCTGCCCGCCCCAGCCGCCCTGTGGCCCCACCCATCCCCCGCCTCCGAGCCAGCTGCCCCGGAGCTAGACGTAGCTCCAGAGCTGTTACCGTTACTACCGTTGGCGTCGTACACGCGGTCCAGGATGAAGAGGTCGTTGCGGATGCCGCTGCCCCAACCGCCAAACAGGATCAGCGAGTCGCGACCCCAGGAGGTGGCTGCGTGGCCCTCGCGGGGGCAGGGCCGTGTCTGGGGGCAGGAGGCCAGGCAAGGAGAGTGTATGTAGAGGTTACTCCTTTGCGTTGCCAATGCGTGTCCATTGAGGCGAGGGCCTTGATCTCCATGTGCATTGCGTCAGGTGGGGCTGCTTTGCCTGGGCGAGTGGGCATCTGCAACTCTTGATTTGATGCTTGGCCAGTTAGGAAGGCAGGAGATGCTGGTTCAACCAAGCGGGCAGCGGAGTAGCACAGAAAGAGCATGCACCGGATTAGCATGGACTGAAGAGAGCATGCACCGCCTTTAGCTGGGGGGCAACGCAGGCGTACCGTACGCCGGAGCACAGAACACAGCGAACCCACCGGGCCCGGCTGCAGGCGTTCCCATGCGCCGTACTGGATTGAGCCAAGCATGTCGCCGCGGATGAATGCGGCACGCCAGTCCTCAATCTGCAGCGCGCAGGAGAGGATGAAAGACACTTGCAGCCATGCCGAACGGGTTGCGTGAACAAGCTCCATGCGTGCTCGGCACACGTGGCACGGCAACACGCTCAGGAGCAACACGCCGCGGGGCGCTCATGCATACTTGGCACTATGTACGATATTGCAGTGACAATGTGAGAAGGTTAGAGCGGGTAATGGAAGCAGGAGTCGAGGAGCAGCTCTCGTGTGTTTGCCAACCTTGTCGGGAGGGGGCAGCAGGCCCCGCCGGACATCGCTGGCCAGGTAACTCTCGTAGAAGTGGCGCCATAGCAGCGGCTGGCTGGCCACTTCCGCGAAATGCTCGCTGATAAGAGAGTAGCGAGCGGCCTGGGGCGTGCGATGTGGCCATGCATGCGAAACGATACGTTTTCAGGCTCGCTGGTTCGGGCCATTCCGGGCCAGGTTTGCGTATGCCAATCTACGTCGCTGTACAAACCTCAGATGGCTCTAAGAACTTGAACACGTTTATGCAAATGTTGATATCCAGGTCATCCAGCTTGAAGTTGGTGACCCTAGTTTCCTCGCCTGCCGGGAGCGTGTCGCCCTCCATTTGCCTACTGCGTTTTGCGTCTTCGGCAGTCATTCAACGATGATCATTTCCCCATAAAAACTGCCAAAGTACTGTGTCGCAAAGCTCAGGCAATGGCAGAATCGAGGTCCAAGCGTGCCCTGTGTTGCCACGTCCGCGGGCCGCGATCATGGGGATACCGCCGATGTGGTAGTAACATGCCAACCCATGATATGCAGTGGTATTACCAGCAGGTTGTCATTGATGGCCAATCGCAGGTTTCAAAGGTTGGGCACAGCTCATTTGAACATGGCATTCACATTCGCTGCGCTCGGTGACCCAAACGAAGCTGTTTCCGAGGGCACGTTAATCGGTTTGGAAAGTTTTACCATAGGACACGAAGCTGTTGCTGAACACGCAAAGTCTTCTGGCGCGGCCCCATGGGTCGCAAGCGGGGGTCAGGGGAGACCCGACCGCCATGTCAGGTCCAGCATGCCAATCCATGTCATAGAATAGTATAATCCGGAAGTTGTCCCTGGTGGCCAACCGCAGGTTCCAGCGCGATTCAATCGTACTAGCTCTTGCGCGGGGCTCGCCATGTGCGGCCGGCTTCAGAGGGTATCACAAACCCGCCAGGGTGACCATCGTTTTTAGGGGCCGTGGCGCGCGATGGTTGGAACGGTATATCGTAGTCGGCGAGAAAAAAGTTGCGAAAGCATCTGGGCTGGGCTAGTAGGGTCTGCTGATCCGCACAGACCCCCTCCAATGTTCCGGATACCAGTGGACCAGAGGGGGCCTAAACACGCTGCCACAGGTAGAAGGCCTACTGGTATAATTCGAGTGGATAAGCCTGGTTCCGGCTTTTCGTTGCAGTGCTCTTTTTCACAGCACCTGTGCGCATTTCAGCAGAGGGTTACGCCAGGTTCATCTTACATGGTCAGTGTCATGGGGTCAAAAGGGAGGTTAGCCCAGAGTGACTTTTTGACCGCACGGCTCTGCAGGGTTTGTTGCACGCAGCGGGCCTACCCGAGTCGGTTCTACTCGCGGAACTGGCAGGGACACCACGCTCATGGGTGCACCTGCCCGCGTCCTACCTCGCCAAACCGCTGTCGTAGTCCCTGCTTCTGTTCACGCCCTCACGTAGCAAAAACGCAAGGTAAGGCGCATGTTCGCCCGGACCGGTTCACGCAGGACCGCACACGCAGGCGCCTGCCCTACACGCATCTCATCCGTTGCCGTACGGCACCTGCAATTATCCCCAGCACATTCAGTTTGGCACAAGGTCCACCTGCAGACACCCACCTCCCTACTGCGTGCAATGCCTTCTCCCCCTATCCCATCAGCGCCCGTCAGTCCAAACTCGCACCCGGATCAGCCCGGACCCTTACCAGTGCTACAGTGCAACAGTGCAGCCCACAACGCTTCCATACCTCTCTGAGCCGCCTGACCTCCGCCATCCTTCTATCCCTCTCAGAAGCCCTCATCTGTTTGCACGCCACTCTCATGCGCTTGCATGAACGTCCCGCGCAGCCTTGCACCCCTTGCCTTCACGCTCACAAGCCCTTCCCCACCCTTACCGGACTTTCCCATTCCGAGCCCCTGTAACTATTTCACGAAGTACAAAACCCGGACATGTTCCCGTCCAGGTCCGCGCCCCGTACCAGGTACTCGACTGGACGCCCCCGCCCTCAAGCCACAACGTGCACCTCCCCACGGGCAATGTGCCGGTATCCCCCATCTCCAGCTCCTGCCCTGCCTCACTCCCCGTCAATCCTCTTCAGTCCCTTCCCGCCGCCGCCTCTAGGACCAGGGAAATGCCTCATGCTTTGCCCATCACATGCCTTCCTACAGCACCATCACGCACCCCTGGGCAGTGAACCCGTCACGCGCCACTTTCCTGCCTCACCACTCCTCCTCCAGCTCCTCCCCCGCCCCTCCCGGGCCGCCCAGCCCGCCCGGTCCGCCCATGCACGGCCCACCGACCCCCGGGTCAATGTACTTGGCGCCGAACTGCACGTCGTACTTTTCGTACCGCTCCACTTCGCAGTCCGACACCGTACGCTTCTGGGCCTTGCTGGCCAGCTGCAAAGGCGGGGGTCAGCGGGGGACAAAAGTGGTTAGTGGAGGGGCAAAGCCTGGCAAGCCAGAGGGCACTGAAGAGTGCCCAGAGGGCAGCAAAGCACGATAGGCGGAGGGCCTGAACTACGGTATTCTCCACACAAGGCGCCCTCTACCAACCCAAACGCACGTCCCATAGGCATAGCATTCCCAAGTGGTGGCTGGCTCCAGGACTAGTGACCTCCCGGGCCCCTCCTGGCAACCTTACACAAGTAGCCAGCCCCTGGTAACAGAACTTCCACTCCTCTGCACCTGGACGTCCTGTCAGGCACACGGGCCGCACGTCGCCGGCCCCTAAGTTGGCCACGACACGACCCCTGAACGTCCGCATACACAGACCTGGGGACGCAAGCCCAACCGCAGTCCGGTAACCCCATCCCACCTGGAAGTCCCTCAGGCACACGGGCCGCAGGTCGCTGGCGGCCACGTTGGTGACACCCGCCGCGCCCAGCGAGCGGAACAGGTCGCGCACCGGCCCCTGGCACGCCTCCTGGATGAGGTTCTTCATGTCGCTGCCGCTGTAGCCCGCCGTGCGCTCCACCACCTTGCGCATGTCCGTCTCGCACAGCGCGTGCGACACGCCGGCTGTGTGGGCGCGTGTTGAGTGGGCAGGGGGTTCACGGAGATTGAGATTTAGCACTTCATGCAAATCTGGAACGCTTGCGTTTGGGTTCGGCGTGCATCAAGCTGTTAATCAGGGGACAATCAGGGGGGCGTGACCTATCGCTTGCGCAACGTACGTTCGACGATCTGGCACATGTGAAGGTGTCGGCTGCGGCGCAGGAAACAGGGGGTAAGGGCACGTGGGGCAAGAGAGGCAATGCTAACGGAGGCACGGGAATAGCAGCCTACTGTATGATTGACCGCAGCTTGCATTCTCAGTACACGTCGGCGCACGGTGACCTTGGGTGGGGCTGCTTTTCGAAATATCAATGCAACCTGTCCGAGACCCCTGTACCGACCCCAGCCACTCACACCCCGGCTTGAAGGCGTTGTGCAGCATCTGCAGCCTTGCCTCGCCGCACGGCAGCGGGATGTACAGCTGCTTGGGCATGCGCCTGGGGAGTGGGGTGGGGGGCAGATGGAGGGGAGCAGGAGGGGTTGAGCGGGAGGTCAGTGAGGATAATGAGGCCTCAGCGGATTCCGCACCGTCAATAGCACGCGAAGGAGCTGCGCGTCATCATGCGGGGACGACATGTTTGGGGCGGCAAACAAGGCAAGAGCGTGAGGTGAGAAGGAATGTGGTGGTAGTGACTCCCATGTCGCAGGTTGAGGGTGCGACTGTCCGCAGACGCATCAGCCACCAAGCCATTCGTCGCGCCTCACGCCTCCTCAACCGCACCGTTTCACAGCTTTGCCCAGCGCCTTGGCGCTCGCCCCTTACCCATTTCCCTTCTCTCCCCTCTCCTCCCCTCTCCAACACCCCACCTTCTTGCAGCTTCGTCCAGCTCCTCCGGGCGGTTGGTGGCCCCCACCACCAGCACGCGCCGCTCCCCGCTGCCGGGGTCGCAGCCATCCATCTGCACCAGCATCTCCGTCTTGAGGCGCCGGCTGGCCTCGTGCTCGCCTACGGGGGCGGTTCGGGGCAGGGTGTTGGATGCACTTTCAAGTTACCAAGGTTAAGAGTCTTGCACGTGATTTTGCACCTGCATCGACGCCGGCTGACCTCGTACCGCCTACAGGGAGGACCACGACGGGATTGGGTTCCCGCCATGCAACAGGTTTGTGCACAAGGGCATGTACTGTGCCAGGGGTGTTGGCCGTCCACAGCGTCCACAGCCTCCAGCTCTGGCCTCGTGCCGGAGTTGGGTTTTTACAATAATGAGGGGGGGGCGGTATCTGATGGTCACGGACAAGCCCCGACGGCCGCGCAACTGCGCAGGTCCGCCCAGGGTTTTAGCACATACGTGATCAGGGGGTTGAGCACCAGGTGCTTGCGGCCTGTGCGCTAGTACCGGTATCCGTGGCAGTTGAGGGACCCAGGGTTGACGCTGCAGTTGCGGAAACACAAACTGCTCGGGACCATGCTCCGCAGACGGCCGGCACGGTACAGGGATATCATGTGCGGCTGTGCGCGCTGGGCATAACAGTGGAGCTCCCCTGCAACATGACAAACAAGCGTTCTACCAAGAGCACTCTCTGACACCCACCCACCCTCTGCCTTGCGCACGGACAGCAGCGAGTCAATCTCGTCTATGAAGATGACTGACGGCTGCAGGCAGCCCGCGAGCGCGAACAGGGCGCGGACCTGGGGCAGGATGGGAACGTGTGTAGCAGCGGATCAGCTCCGTTCGACAATGCGATACGGCGGGACAATGGGCGGCAGCGAGGGTTCCGGTTAGGAGACCTGCGGGGTCAGCTACGCCAATGCAGCACGTGGTGTTGAGGCACGCCCTTGTTACTGCAGGCGCTCACATGGTCCGAGTGCATTCGGTTGGCTGGTGAGGGTGCCCACCAGTACGGTAGTCAGTACCCACCATCTTTTCACCCTCCCCAATCCACTTGCTGGTGAGGGACGAGGCGGAGATGGAGAAGAATGTGGCGGAGATGTTGGCGGCCACCGCCTTGCCGATCAGCGTCTTGCCTGCACGGAGCGTGGCGCCGGGTGTGCGGATGGGGAGCGTGCGAAGGCCGTGAGCTGGGATGCATTGGGCGCCACGACAGTGCGTGTTGCTGCTGTGGCATTCAGCGCCTTCAGTGATGTGGGTCGGCCTGAGAGGGCCCTTTCAGCAGCGACCCAGCTTTGATCCCCCTGCTGGGCCGATTTAGGCAGGCTTTTTGGCCATAGCAAAGGAAGTCAAGGCATGCCAACTGCAGGGCATGTGCACCTCACATCGTAACCCCCACGCACCCGTGCCGGGGGGGCCGAAGAGCAGCAGGCCGCGTGGAGGCGCGCGTGCGCCCTGCGGCAGGAGAAGCAGCTTGTCACCGTTCATCGTGCGCAAGAAAACGCTGATACTGCGAAAGGGCTGGCAGCTGTTACACCGATACTGTGCCTGGGTGCCCTGAGCACCAGGCACTGTACAGCGCTTGGCGCACGGCGTGACGGGCACACGTACAAGCCCGCTTGCCCACGGCCCAGTGTTACCGCCGTAGCGCCGGTGCACACCCACACCGTGCACGTGCAGACTTTTTTGCCCTGCGCCCTACTGTCTTACCCAACCTGCACCCCACCGTAACCCCTACCCCAGCCGAGCACCTACCGTGAAGAGCTGCGGGTTGAGCATGGGCCACACCACCACCTCCTGCACCAGCCGCTTGGCCGCGTCCTGCCCCGCGATGTCGGCCCATGTGATGGCGGCGGAGCGGTCCAGCACCTGCGGACCAGCAAAAGTGGGGCGCGGTATCGGATGCAAAGCGCTATCGGTAGTTGCAACCACCGTGCAGCCAGGTTGTTAGGCTTGTTAGGTCCAGGGCTAGGGCTTTGAATCTGGTTAGGATCACCATCTAACTTGGTAAACCTTGCCAGAGCAAGACTACCGGTACTCAAATGACCCATTTGCTGTGAGATTTTACCTCGTTGAAGACGGCATCGATGATCTTGGGATCCAGCTTGGCCAGCGGCTCCGGAACCACCACGCTGCCGTCGTTGCCGTACTCTGGTAACGGAGAACGGGCGTCATGGCAAGAGAGTAGCAGGTCAGCGGCCTGGCAGCGCTATAGAATTCGTACTGCAACGCCCTAAGATGAAATTAGGAACAGCGCAGCGCCGCGGTTGATTGCCTCGCCATGCCTGCTGGACACTAACGGCTGGCGCAACGACGATTACTACACCAGGACCTGCTGAACAGCGTCCCATTGCCTCATTGTTCAGCCAGCTACGCATGACCTAATCCCCAGCCATCTTACGCAGCAGGTTCCGCTCTGACAGCATCTCCAGGAGGCGCGGGGGGTAGGGGCTCTCCACCTCCGGCCCGTCGCCGCCCGCCCCTCCAGCCCCGCCCGCCGCCGCGCCGCCCCTGCCGCCCTGCCCTGGGGGCCCGTCCAGCGCCCGGGCCACAAAGGGGGGCACAAAGCCCTTGACGCTGGAGGCCCCGCCACCGCGGCCCCCGGCGGGGACGCCGGTATGCTGCTTCTTTTGTGGCCGCATGAGTCCCGTGCGGGGCGCCTGGCAAAGCCAGCAGGAGGTTGTGGGGAATATGCGTCATTGGCTTTATCAAGGCGGTCGCCAACGCTGTCGTGCATCGCAACGCGTTGGCACGAGCACCGTGCAAACTGCAGCTGGGGCGCCTTGCCCTGCGTGGCCACGAGGAGCCCCACGCGGTCACCACAGAGCAGCTGGTTAGCACCACGCAGTTCTTTGCCGCACCTGCTGATTGTTGAACACGGGCGGCGGCTGCCCCTTCCTCGCCGCTTCCGCAATCAGCTTGTGCCGCGCCGTCTGGAAGCCCAAGGCAGGCCCGGGCGGCGGCCCTCCCGTGTCCCCATGCTCCCCGCCCCCACGCCCGTCGTCCTCATCGGTCCCGCCCTGGGCCCCCGCCTCCACCGCGGCCGGGCGCTTAACCGACGCCCATCGTGAGCCTTGACCCCCGCCTGCCATGCCATCCGCGTGCATGCCGCCAGGCCCGGGGCCGGGCCCGGGACCTGTGCCAGGGCCCGTCCCTGCAGAGGGGTGAAGGAAGCCGGTTTGGGGCCCCGGGCCGCAGCCTGGGGCATGTGGGTTGCCACCTGCGCCCATCCACCGGCCGTTTCCGTTGGCATCTGCAGGAAGCAGCAAGCATACAACATTTTAGGCCGCGATAAGCCAAGCTGCTTGGGGAAGCCGGATTTGCATCCTCCCCGCAAGATGCGGCACCGACATCCAAAGTGGCTCAGTGGGTCAACGTGCTTCCCTCCCGCCGTTGTACACAGCACGACTGTATCCGCTGGCACCTCACTGTCCGACGGCGTACCCGCTGCCCTCGGGTTGCAGCCGGCCGGCCCGTCCTGGCTCCCGGTGCCCGGGCCGTGCCCAGCACCGCCCCCGCCCCCGGGCCATGCCGCATGCGGTGGCTGTTGTTGCGGCTGCTGGTGCTGCTGCTGCTGCTGGTGCTGCTGTTGCTGCTGCCCGCGGAAGCCCTGCCTCCCCGCCATAGTCCCAGCCACCCCTGCCCCTGTGCCTGCTGCTGCGTGCTCCATCTGACCAGGTAGACCTGGGCCTGGACCTGGGGGCCCGGCAGCCCCATTGTGGGTTCCTGGTCCGGGGCCTAGGGGCTGCCGCTGCCCGTGGCCTTGGGGCGGGCGTTGCAGCTGGTCCAGCAGCGCAGAATGTGCCTGGTGGACGGCAATGCAAGGGTTCAGTGGCGGCACAGGAACATGTATGCTCCCGAGCCAGCCCAACTTGCAGCACGTGGTGCTAAGAATGGCCTCGTTCTGGGGCCCTCCTGTTGTACATGTGCGCCAGTCGTGTACGTGGTGAAGAGTGTACCGACCTTAAGAGACACGTCCCTCGCCGCTTCAAGGCTCTCAGCCACGTCCGCCAGCATTGTGCCCTTCATCATGCCACCGGTCAGGTCCAGCTGGCGTCATATGGGTTACGAGTTGAGCGGGGAGGAGGGAGGGGGGGGCATGTTGGAGGTGGCGTTCCAAGGCAGGGGCCGAGCAGGGGACGTCAACTTGACGTGCAACCACCTCCGGTGTGGGCAACCCTATCAGCAAGCCCAGCTGCTGCAACCCAAATATAGGAAGCACCCACATCAACTTACATCTGCAAGGGAACCCTCCGCAATGGTGAAGTCGGGCTCGAGCCCGCAGGCCCTCGTCACAGTGCCCCACAACCGGTCGCGCCGGGCCTGCGCCCCTACGCCTAGCGCAACATCGGCCACCTCGGACAAATTGTCCGATTCTGGAATCCCTTCCATTGCTAGGAAGCATTTAAGCTGCAAGGTGCACGACGTTTGCAGCAGCATAGAGTCACATCGGGGCTGTTTCCAGCTGTCTCTGCTTGTCCGAGGGAGCTATGCTCACCTGCAGAGCTAGGGAGAGATGGTCCTCAGGAGCGCTCGGGATGCCGTCAATTCCGAACGTCAAGTGCCGCAGCTGTAAGAGCGACGGGTCCATACTGCAGCGGGCAGGCTAGCCAGCTCTTTATTACGGTCAGGTCAACACCGCCCACACATGGTGTGAAAAGGATTACCAGGGATGCGCATGAACAATTGAAGAAGCGTTGGTGCTGGGAGAAGGAGTACTTCCCGCCCCAACTGCACGGCAAGTAGTAATGGGCAAAGAAGCTTTGCAAAACCGCAATGCCACAAGGAACTACATAGCTGCAAGTGTAGAGATTACAATTTTCTTTTTGAATCAATTAAGATATCAGCAAAATGCTTGCTCCTAGCATAGAGCGCGTCGTTCGCTACATAGCAACAACGCTGTGACAATAATGACAGGCAATGTCCTGGCCGCAACAACGATTGCCTCCCGTCGTGGGGCGCGAGGAGGACCTTACACTAGAGGTCCGCCCGGGCGCATGCTATGAGGCTTGTCGATGCACATTTACGCGCCACGCTGTCACATGCAACAGGATTGTAGGCACTAGAACATGTCATATGTACGTCGCAAACGACTTGTGACGATGAGCTCCTGGGCGTGCTGTGCCACATTGCTATCACGCAGGGGCGTCAGCTTGTCACTCCAGCCAGCTCAGCCCCCAGCAAGTCCCCGAGCTCCTTTGATCAGCTGCAGGCGTACCTGGGCTATGGAGGCCCTCTGGAACACCAGATCCCCAGCCGGGGCACACTGGGGTCTGAGGTCAGCACGCCCCACTTCCCACACAGCGGCGTGTCCTCACCAAAGCACACCGCACCCGGAACGGCAAAGAGTCAACGACAAAGCCACCGGTCCGTGTCGCCTATTACACGCTCTTTGGCATCACACCCATCGGAGGACGCACAGCATGCTCTCGGGTACACCACGAAGCGGAAGGGGGAGCACGATCTGTCGCCAGCGCAGCAGCGGGCGTTCCAGTTCCGGTCCGCCATTAACAAGAGCACCAGTAAGTGTGGCAGGGGTATCCTATAGGTTCTTTGAGTGCCAGTCACTGGGAATGATTGGGAGTGAAAAGGAGCGGGACTGGGTTGGCGTACTGTTGACAGGCATCCGGGGACCTCCCTGCGCCTGACTGCATGGCACGAGGCGCACAGCTGCCCACCTGTCCACGTTCACGCGGGGCACTGCCACGACAGTGCCACAGCTGGTAACGGCTGTCACCGTGGGCGGTGCATGCGGCGGCTGCGGGGCTGGGCAGCAGCACGCAATGCGGCAGCTGCAAGGACGTGGCGCACGGGGCACACGTGCCGCCTCCGCAGCCCCGGCGGTAGGCGGCTCTATGTTGTCGCAATTGGGGGAGCCATGCGTGTCCTGCTCACGCAAGGGCGAGGCAGTTGTGGGTCTACCGGTTCGGCACAGTGGCCGCGGGGGCGTACGCTGCTTGTCGGGGCGTCCTCTTTGGGGCCCTATGGAGCATGGGGGGTGCACGATGGGGTTGCTGGGACTGTTCAACCGGGTTGTCCTGATCATCCCAGGTCAGGCAGGAAGGGCAAGCTGCGCTACGAGAGCCGGGGCAGTGCTGCTACTGCCATAATGCAGCAGCAGCAGCAACATGCACGTGGCCCGGCTTCGCGCCAGGAGTCCAAATGCTTGTTGGCTGCCTTCTGAAGCGATGTTGCTGCTGCTGCAGCAACAGCTCCAGGAGCAGCGGCAGCAGCCAGCTCTGGAGCACCTTAGGCGAGCGGTCAATGCGCCCAATGTCTCAGGCGGCGTGCGCCGGGTGCCCTAATACCAAGGCGTGGCGAGGGGCATGGAGCGTGTGGGGGCTGGGCTTCCTCCGGGCAGTCCTCGTTGTCCCGTCTGGGTGGTCTGTACCTGACCGCCTAGCCCACGGCCAAACAGCTGCCGTCATTCCCCAGCCCCCTTGCCTCGTTGTGCCAACCCGCAGTCAACATCATTCCGGACATGACACCGGGAGCCATCTTCGACTCAGCAGCGGGTGAGTGCATACCCGTTGCTGCACCAGGACACCTCTTTCCTCCTGTGAACGCCTACGGTCCATGGGTGTTACTGTACAGGCAGTATAGCTGTGCATGCAATGCTTGGTGCCATGCAGCTCACATCTGATGATGCGCTCCGCAGGCTTTGCGTTGCCGCCGAGCGCCCCCGCCCCCACGCTGTCGCCCGCCCTGCTGGACGGGTTGAAGCCGGCACCGCCGCCCACCGTCACCAACACACAGCTCCTGGGCACCATGGTGCTGCAGCAGGTGGGCTGCAAGCGGTGGCAACCATTGAACCAGCTTGCTCCTAACCCGCAATCAAGGCCTTCAAGTCCTCTGTGCTCATTTTGCAGAAGCTCTGTACTATACTGATGCTTTGCGTGCTACTTCGCTGCCGCAGGACCTCAAGCCCTTCAGCAGCAGCACGCGACTGCCTCACCAAACGACCGCCGGCGGTGCAGGCGGCGACCCCGCCGGCAGCCTGGCCTCCTCCTCCCTCCTGCTGGTGCCGGTGGACGTGTCCATGTCCGAAGCGTACACCTACAACGTGAGGCCCCACCGATGACCGCCGCCGTTGGCCTTTAGCGCACCGCCCCAGCCCTTCATGATACCCTTGGCCTACGCTAACCCACCGGGCTGCCTTCTTGGCTGTTGCTCAGAAGCGTCCATAGCCTCATGCCGGAATTGCATTCCCGTGTATCATGCTCACGATCCTGCCCCCACACGCCCGGCAATGCCCCTGGCTCCCGTTTCATGGTGCAACCCGCACCCCTCGCCCCGCAGGTGCCTCCCAGCGTGCGCACGGGCGAGGACGCGGTCCGGCTGTTCTGCTCTTCGTCCGCCAAGTCTGGGCTCATCGTGTACTGCAACCTCAACCCCGACGGCCCGCCCCACGAGTACAACCCGTACGACCTCATGGTGGTGGACAGGGCCAGGGCCGACCCGCGACACCACTACGTGCTCACGCAGGCACGTGGCAAGGAGCGGGTGGCACGTGTGAATATTAGAGCCCTGCTGCCCTTCCGCTTCCCCTTGGACCGTAGATACGTAAATGGGACGTCCATGGGAGGATGCAGTTGCTGCAGCTCATGGTTCCCTGCCTCAATACGCCTTCTTAGACCCTTGCATCAGTTATGTTGCTATTGGACCCCCAACGTGCGTTGCAGAGCGGCGTGACCCAGATGCTGGGCGGCATGGCGCAGGAGCTGCAGCCCTTCCACCGCTGGCAGCGCGACAGGGACCTGTTCACGGTGCTGCGCAAGCTGGTGTTCTTCAAGCACAACGAGCTATGCCAGGTGCGCCGGCCGCAGCAAAGGAGCGTGTGTAAGGGTGTGTTTGCAACGAACCTGAAATGCAGCCGGGGCCAGCCGGTTTCCTGCAAGCACAGCTAATTGGGCCAGGTGCACGGACCACGCTGGATCTGGCGATGGATGCGTTTGGGATGCATGGCTGCAAGCACTGTGTTACCAGTATCGATTACGGCTGGTAGTTTTGGTCAGGACCAAGCGGTGCTGAGCGCACCAAGACACGTGTGTATTGCCAGCACCGGGCGTGCCCACCAAAACGCCACCACCGGAGCTACTGCGGGGTAGTCACATGCTGCATGTGGAGACGTCCTTGCCTGCATCGCCCAAGGGTACTCCTTGCACTGCCCAACCACTCATGCGACACACGCTGTGCAATGGCTGTGCGCACAGGCGTTCTGGCAGTGGCGCGACGCCGTCCGCACGATCAAGTTCCGCGCGCGGCAGCGAGCCCTGGCGCGGCACAGCCTGCTGCTGAGCCCTGTGTTCCAGCGCGCGCTGCTCAATGTGCGGCGCATGACCCTGGCGGTCAGCAGCGACACCAACGGAACCTGGCGGAAACTGCCGGGTAGGTAGCTGTCAGCACGTAGGCGCGTGGCCTCGGGACAGCACTCAACAGCCCCATTACGTACCGATCCACACCAGACCCCTTGACTATCAGTGTACCCTCGCTCACAGACACGGCCGGCATATGCTCCTTGGGCTGGACAGCACTTTGCTGCCTTTTGCACCGGTCTCCTATACAGGCGGACGCTGGGTGGAGCTAGAGGCGGAGCTGCTGGCCCCATCCCTGGATGGCCCCCAGCGCCAGCAGAACGCGCCCTTGCAGCTGCAGGTCTTCTCAGCCCCTGCCTCGGCCATGCTGCCCACCCCCAACGCCGCGGCCGGCATGGCGGTGTCTGCAACAGACCCGGTCGGCACCCCGCAAGCTCCCGGGACGCCCCAGCCGCCCAGCAGCCCCTCCAGGCGGTTTCCCACCGAGCCGCCCACGCCAGCCTCCTTGCCGCCGAGTGCTGCAGCAGCTGCTGCTGGCGCTCCTCCTGAAGGTCCCGAGTTCGCGCCCCCCACACCGTTGCCGCCTGAGAGGCTTCCGGAGAGCGGTCTGCCGTACCAGCTGGGATACGTGGGCACGATTCAGGTATGCGTACCATGGCTTGCGCACTGGGCATGCACCTTGATGCACCCACAGTGGTTGTCTGAAATTGGCTATGACCCAAATCTCTGGCTAACGACCAACCAACTCCCATGGAAAGAGGTGGTGGACCCAACCCAAAGGCATCATTACTGCCGACGTAAGGGCACTCCTTCCTCGCTGGGCTTTTGCAGGAGCAATACACGCTGGCGGAGTTCAAGCGCATGCGCGAGGAGCAGCGGGGGTCGGTCAACAGCGCGCTGCAGGACATGGTGGCTTACGTGCGCAGCCAAATACAGGTGAGGCGCACGGGGTGTCGACCGCGACCGGTCCAGGTGCAGTTTAGGCAGCATGGCTGGCTTCTGGTGCACTGAAGTGCCTGTGGCGCAGGTGTACCACGGCGTGGCATGCCACACCTGCAGGCCGTTCGCCGCCGTGACCCACCGCTTGTGGCGGCGCACAGGCGCACAGCCGAGCGGCTTTCGCCCTTGCATGAGTCCTGACACAGAGAGCCGGAAGAACTGTAACGAGTCATGCCCTCGCCTGGTTGTGAAACAGGTTGTGGGGCAGGCGGTGCAGGACAAGCTGGCAGCGGCGCAGGCGGCGGTGGCCAAGCCCACGCGGCAGGAGGCACGGCAGCAGCGCTTCGAGGGCCCCGGTGCGTCTCAGCCCTTGCTGGCCCCCTCCATACGGCGCCTGCTGCTGCTTTCCATGTACATTAATACCATGTTGTTATTACGTCCTGCAGTCCTAGCATGCGTGCGTTTACAGTGCCATATTACACCATACCTCACTTTACCGGGCACGCCTTGCCATTGCTTTCTCACAATGCCATGCAACACCGTACCCTTGCAGGTCCCCAGCCGTGGAAGGCCAAGTCGATCGCGCTGACCAAGCAGGACGCGGAGCAGAAGCAGCGCGACCTGCAGGAGGCCGTCCACGCAGCCCAGCAGCTGGTCCGCTTCATCACCCTCGCCGACTCGCTCATGCTGAGTCAGCTGGCCGAACTGGCGCGGCTTGCCGTACTGTTGGTTGTACGACAGCTGGAAACGCCGCGGAAGACGGGGCTGTACATTGTGTCTGGCGCGGTGGACGATATGCGCGGGCAGGCAGGCAGCGCCAGCGGGGCGGCGCCCGGGGCCGCGGGGGTGCCATGGGGCAGGAGCAACACGTTTGCGTCCGTGGCTTTAGCCGTGACCCTCAACGCGAAGCGGCGGACGCTCAGCAGTGGGTCGGGGTTGCGCGCAGGGCAGCTGGCGGCTGGGGGCGACGGAGAGCGGGCGCTGTCCCCTCGGGGGCTCTGGGAGGTCGCCGGCGGAGGGTTGGAGGATTGGGGGGACGGTCCGGGGCCCGGGCAGCAGGGGCTGTCGTTCATGTTCAGCCCTGGGGGCGAGGAGCTAACCCACGCGGTGACGAACCTGCCCAGGGAGATTGTCCACGTGGTCGCGCTGTCCTCGTCAGCGCTGGGGTCGTACCCAGAGGTGCGGCAGCTGCTGAATGAGATCGCGCACAAGGGCGTCGCGGTGTCCGCAGCTACGGCGGCGGGTGCGGCGGGGTTGGGCGCGAGGCGGCATGACGCGTTGCCCAGCGGCGCGGCGCGGATGGCGGGCGGGTACAATGGAGAAATTGTACGGACGGCCCTGGACGTGCGTGCTATGATGGTACGTGCCAGGCAGGACAAACAGGCATGCCCCGGCTCCATGCTGCATACTGTTGCGCTGACGTCTTGTACAGGAACCGAGAACCTGTGCTGTTGCCCACCTGACAATACCTGTGCTGGGGCCTGCCACAGAACTACACGGCTTCCTTTTCGGGTCCTGTGCTGCGGCTGACCTGCTGAGTGCGCCCCGTCCCTCCAGACGCGGCTGCACGAGTCCATCTCCTCCGACTACGCCGCCGCCATGCGCCACAGCGGCATGCAGCCCTACAACGGCCACGAGGCGGTGTGGGCGCTGGTCTCCCGCTTCTCGCCCGACGCCTACAGGTGCGCGCCGTGCACCTTCCCCGACTGTTGCGCCGGCAGGCGGCAGGCTGGCGCTAACAACCACCTCATGGGGCCTTGTGGTGAACGGCACCTTCATAGCTGTGCCTCAGCGTCGCTCACAGGTGGTCGCCTAAATGGAGCTGGTGGAATTTGATGCCAACTCACAGGTTCCGCCAGCACGTCCCTGAGCAGCCGCACGCACGGCGTGCCACCCTTTTGCCGATCAGGGCTTCTCGTACCCTCTTCTTTGCCGTATAGTACTACCAGTACCCTCGCTCCGCATGTCTTCTTTCCTTCTTACTGACGAACTCCGCGCTCTTTCTCCACGCAGGAGCTCCTCCGGTATGTCCCCCGAGCAGCTGCACGCCGACCTGGCTGCGGTGGGCGCGTGGCTGCGGGACATGGGGACCGCGCGCACCTCCATCGCCGTGGGGCTGGTGCAGCTGGACCTTGCGCCGCTGCAGCGAGCCGTGCTGCCGGTCATACAGAAGGCGCACAGGTGCGGATGTGGGTTAGGATGCCGGTGGAGGCACATGGCTGGGTGTTGTGGGGTTGCCGCCGCCGCATCAGGCTCCACTCCCAGCCTTGCCGAAGGTCCGCATGCACGCTGGACTGCTTGGGTAAGCGTTAAGGAGACTGCTGCTACGCGTCCGAATATTGAGTTCGTACGCACGTTCGGCGCTGCCCCCTGTTGCCCACATGATGTACCGGCAACAGTACCATGCAGCTCTCTCTTGCACATTTCACAACAGTACACAACAACGCGCTGCTGATCACATCCGCTACCCTGTTTCTTACAACAACAACCCTCCCCCTTGGCCCTTTTACCTGCATTGCGCAGCTGCTCATCGACCGTCATAGAGAATGAAAACGCGCTGCTGACCCTGCCTCACCCCAGCTGCGCACCCCGCGGCATCGTGCAGCTGCTTGTGGGTACCATTTCTGCACAACCGCACGCCGCTGACCACGGCTGCTGGCCCTGCCCCCACCCACCTGCTCCTACAGCGGCATCATGCACCTGCTGGGAAGGCTGCTGGTGGCCCAGACCGACTCGCTGGCCGCCCGCCTGGCCGACTACACCGGCAGGCTGGTGGCGAGGCCGAACCAGCTTGCGGACTTCGTGGCATACGTCGAGGTGCGTGCATGAACACCGAGGTCTTTCAATCTGTGCTGCTCAGCAGCGACGTCTTGATCACGGCCGGTGCTTTGGCGTTGGCCGTGCCTGCAGGCGCACTTGTTTCTAATGCCGCAACTTTAGGGTGCCCGAGTCCAAAGTTGCAGTGTCGTCGCCCCGTCCTTCTGTGTGCAGGTAGTCTGGTGTATCTGGACCCGCTCAATACCACGTGCCAGGCAGCGTGCCTACAGACTCATGCATCTACCGTACCCGTGCCCCACAGGTGATCTGGCCGCACCTGGACCCGCTGAGCACCACGCGCCAGGCCATCTCCACCGACCTGCAGCACATGGCGCGGCTGCAGGCCATATACGAGGAGTGAGTCCCTTGTAGGGGACTGAGGGTCGTAGGCTTGCAGTACAAGTTGCCTACGGGGGTGAAAGAGCAGAGCAACAACTCGTGTTGGGGCCGTTTTGTGTTCCACACTCGGTCTTTCCGCGGCCAATGACTCCCGAGCCCTCGTTGTGCTCCCACACCTACCTGCGTGTCAGGTCGGCGCCAGAGGTGGAGCGCCCGGGGAGCCCCACGCTGTACCATCCGCTGTACGGCGCCGCCGCCGCGCTTGTGGATGAGGACGAGTACGACAGTGACGACCCGGACTACCCGCCTGACCCGCGGCGTGTACGGGCTGCATGGGAGGGGCTGCAGGCAAGTACCGTCGTGCACAGAGCAGCAGCGTACTGTTCTTCCGTAGCGCGTCCTGGTGCCTTTCGTTTACATGTCGCACCGTATGCTGTCCTCCGTTATGACGTTGTCTTTGAACAACGCAGATTATGGTCACAGCATGACCATATCGCAACAGAGCGCTAAAAGCATGTCCGCAGAGTGCTTATGTTGTGCTTATGTTTGTTGTACAACTGTCCTGCAGTCGCGCGTGGCCCAGTACACGGAGGAGGCCCGGGCGGCTGCAGACTACTTTCAGAACGCAGCCGGACTCATGGTGTCCCACCTCAAGACTGCTCTCATCGAGGTGGGGGTCAGGGGAGGGGCGCGGCCAATTGCGGCCGTTGGGGCATTTGTCAAGGTGCCACACGCAAGGTTGTTGTACATGCACGCTACGATGCAGGTCCTACGCTTGCGATATGAACGTGTTGATCTTCGGGCGACCTGCAAACCCTTCCGTGTTTGACCCTGCCCGATGGGTTCCTGGTTGTCCCCCTATCAAACGACTCCTTGGGACGTCCCCTGCCCCGAATCCTCATCCTCCCCCGCAGTCCGGCAACACGCTGTCGCGCATCCTGCAGCAGCTCAGGACCGGCATCTCAACCGACCCAACCGCCACCATAACCGACGTGGAGGCCGATCTCAACGACCTCGCCACCGGCTTGGGCTCCCTGGCGGAGGCCGTGGAGCAGCACAGCACATGGTCACGGCTACTAACCCACCCCAGCACCACAGGCCTGGTCGCCTCCCTGGAGGTCCAACTGTCAACCGCCCAGGCGGTCCTGGGCGCGCGGCGGGAGCTGTGGGAGGTGGTCAGCGGTTGGCGGTCGTTTTTGGACGAGCTGTACGGCGCGCCGTGCATCTCGAACGAGCGGCCGAAGCTCACGGGGCAGCTGGAGGAGCACGTTGGCAGGCTGCGTGCGCACGCTAGCAAGATCACGGTGAGGCTGGCTTGCATCAACGCTTCATTTGACGTGCCACAGCAACAAGAGCGCCTGTATGCGGGCGTCCCACGCGTGCTGTTGGCCTGCAGTAACGGCTCCGTTTGCTAACATCACCCCGGGCCTTCACCGCTCTTCCTCCCGTTGCCCTTCGCAGTCCCTCCACACGGACGAAGACATCACAAGCTCTCAGACCGTCACCCCCGCGGAGCAGAAGCTGGGCGCGCACCTCAGCCTGCTGGTCAAATCCTGGCAGGACGTGCTGCCCCTCGCGCAGCAGCTGGTGCACCCCTCCGTTAAGCCACGCCACCTGCGCACGCTGCTGTCCTGGCTTCAAGCCCTGCACGCGGGGGCTGCGGCAGGCCACGTAGGCGCCCCCGCCACGCCCCCTGCGGGTGCCGCCGCCGCTGCCACCGCAGCCACTACGGCAGCAGCAGCGGCGGCGGCGGCTCCGCAGTTTCAGGTGCCCTTCGTGGTGCCGCTGCAGCACGTGCGAGAGGACGAGGACGCGGTGGCGGAGGAGGCGGGCAGGACCAGCCTGGCGCAGCTGCTGTCGGCTTGCAGCGAGTCGCAGCACACGCGGGAGCTGGTGGCGCGGATAGCGCAGGTGCGCAGTGCTACCTTTGACCATCCATGCCGTTTCACACAAATTAACAAATATGACAGTTTCCAGCATTGCGTCTTGAGCCGCTATGAGGGCGGCGGGCAGCCGCCACGGAAGGGGTACCTGCAAGCAGGAAAGTGGTCTTGTTCGCGGGATGGGAGGCGAGCCTGGGTTCCACCGGGATGGGGGGCGAGCCTGGGTTCCACCGTGTAACCGCGCAGTAGATGGAGCACGGTCAATGACGGTGGCGTCAGATCTGACTAAAACTCGCGAAGTAACGGGCGCCAAGCGGCGCCACTACCTTAGACCTTGGCCAAACGGCCCCATGCTGGCCGTACAGGCCTCCCCCCACAGGGGAACACCCGCTATCAAGCCGAACGCAGGAAACCTAGGTTTCCGCTACTCCGCTACGCTACATGCGGAAACCGTCAGTATCTTTGCACATCCACGCGTTCACCCATAGGCCTTCCGACGCTCAGCAGGCTGAAACTATGCTGAAACTATGCGCACGATCGCCCACCCACTCTTGCCCCCTTGCACGTTGTTGGACCCTAACACAGGTAGCCCTGGTGGAGTCCCAGCTTGCCGCCTGGCTGCTCTCCATCCAGGAGCGCCTGCAGGCCATCCCGCTCACCTACAGCACCACCCGCACCTGGGGCTCCTTCACGCCCACCAACCTGTCTGAGGTGCTGGCCGCCCTGGCGGCGCTGGCATGTGAGCTGGAGGCGGTGGCGGCCAGCGCACACGTGGGCGGCGTGCTGCGGGACTACGAACGCGTGGAGCAGTTGCTGGCAGGCGTTACGCGGAGCATGGAGGTGTGGTAGTACATGTGCAGGAGGGCAGCATTGCACGCCTGTCCTGCCCCAAAGCCTCCCGTGCCTAGAACTACCTCCTAGGGCAGGGTCGCCTGGGTCGGTCTGGGACAGCATGCCCCTCTGGAACTCCTGCTTGACTCTGACTTTGTCCCTATCGTACACCACGGTCCATCCCCGCGACGCCTCATGCCTCGACGCGCGGGCCTTGCTGCGCCATTTGCGTTGCCTTGCCCCTGATGCTCAATGCAGCACACTACCGCCCGCACCAGCTCACTTACCCTCGCTTTACATACGATGCCTCCAGGACGCCGCCCGCCTGGATGCCCACGCAGTTTGCATTTCCTTTCCTTTGACCCTAACCTTGCACCTGACTGATCGCTCCGCCCAGGACGCCTCCTCCTGCCTGGACGCCTGGGCCTTCCTGTGTCAGCTGCTGGCCAACCCGGCGGTGGCGGAGCGCTGCCCCGCAGCCGCGGCCTCCCTGGAGATGCTGTCCGTGTCGTGGCGCAAGATGCACATGAACGCCATGGAGCAGGCCACGCTCACAGCCGCGGCGGTGGTGCTGCAGGTGGGGTCCCTGGTGGAATAGCTGCCCACCATCCCCTGCATGCACGCGCTCCTTACCTGCCGTCATCACAGAAACGCCCTAGCCCAGCCACAGAATACGCAGTGCGGTACCCGCTGTACTGCCACTGGCTATTAGCGTGTCTGGAGACCATAAGCCGCAGCAAGCCTCAACCATGTCTACTTCACCAGACACGACGGACCCTGGTTAACGTGTCCATCGCCACCCGCTGACGCCCTCAGGACTGCCGCACGCTCCTGGCGGGCCTGGACGCCATCCGCCGCGACGCGGTCCGCGGCGCCCTGCCGCCCCTGCGCGCCGCCTACCCGCGGCTGTGGCTGGCTGGCGATGAGGTGCTGCTTGAGGCCCTGGCCGTGGGGGGCGAGGTGGAGCAGCTGCCGCCGGCGCTGCTAGAGGCGCTGTTCGGGGGCATGGTGGGGCTGCAGGTGGCCCTCCCGGAGGTCATCGTGGAGGTGCGTGGTGTTGGTGCGCAAGCAATGGTGACAGTGCTTGCGCTGGGAGAGCCGCTGGAACGCAGAGCCTTGGCGGTCAGCATGTGCGGTTCGGACTGCATTCCTGCCGCGTAATCGGTAGTGGATTGGGGTCCAGAGTTGCTTTTTGGGGTCAACAGCTGAGTGTGTCGCTTGAGAGCAAGAGGCATTTATGTTTTGCATGCAACCTTCAGGACGCGCCACCGCCGCCTCCCGAGGTGCTGGCCGTTGTGGGCAGCAGCGGGGAGGTGTGCCCCCTCACGCGGCCGTTGCCCGCGCCGCCCGCCCCCGGGGCCGTTCGCCTGGAGACGTGGCTTCCACAGCTGGAGCAGGAGCTCAAGACCTCCCTCGTGGCCCACACGGCGCACTGCGTTGCAGCCTGCGGGCAGATGCCTGCGGAGCAGTGGGTTGCCTCCTTCCCGTCACAGGCAATCATGTTGGTGGACGCGATCGTGTGGACCCAGAGCGTGACGCACACGCTCGGGCGGGTGGCCGGCGGCGACCGGTCGGCGCTCCGGAACCTGTTGGACCAGTCGGTGCTGAGGCTGGAGACGATGGCGAGACAGTTGCGGGCCGCAATGGTTTCGGTGCCGCTGGGGCAGCTGTACGGCGGGAGGCAGGTGCAGGACCTGGGGGCGAAGGCGGCGGCGGCGGCGCTGACTGCCGCTGGGACGGCGGCCGTGGTAGCGAGTGGGCCCACGGAAGGGGCGGACGAGCCGCCGCCGGTCGTGGCGGCCACGGCGGCGGCAGGCTCCGGGGCCAGCAGTACGGCAGGAGGGCTGCCGGCGTCGCCGTCGTTGCTGTCTGCGGGCGCGAAGCCGCCGCCGCCGGTACCGCAGCCTGCGCCACCGTTTGTCGTCGCCGCGACCACCTCTGCGGCAGCACTCGCGGCGGCAGCAGCGGCCGTTGCCGCCGCAGCGGTGGCCAGCGGCACCGCCAGCGCAGCCAACACCCCAAGGAACACAGACGGCGGTGCCAGCGACGCTGGCTCGGTGCTGTCCACGCCCTACCAGCGCGCCCGCAGGTCCGCCATCATCTTTGAGCCCGCCACGACAGCCGCTGCCTCGCTCAACACGCAGGACGGCTCAGCTGCGACTGCAAGCGGTGGCCCTGCTCCCGCTGCCGGCCCCACGGCCACCGCCGCCGCCGTGAATCCTGCGGCTGGTATTCACGGCAATCCGTTGCTGACGCGCCAGGCGGTGCGCAGCATGGAACGCCTGCTGGCCGCGGGCATATGCCACAGGTGGGCCCTGCAAGTACCCCGTGCCTGAAGGACTTCTCCCACATTGCTACTCCGCCGAAACCCACACATATACAAGCAGCTGTGCTCAATATGTAACACGCACGAGTAGAGTACCTTCCGTGATCTCTGTACTGTAACTGAACAAACTACAGGCAAGTCGTGGAGGATCTGATTGGCAGCGACGTGTCAGGCCCCGACACCTTCGACTGGGAGCGCCACGTGCGGCACTACTGGGACCCCGAGCGCGGCGCGGTGGAGGTCGCGCTGCCCACGCAGCGCCACGAGTACGGCTTCGAGTACGACGGTACGGCACAGGACGCGGGCGAGCTCGTGCTGCCCATGGCCGTACCGTCGCTGCTGGCGGCGGTCAGCGCGCTGCAGGCCTCGCCGGTAGTCACGCTCGCGCGGGGTAAGCTGATTGCTGTGCAAAAGCTATCCCGCTTTCAGCATCACGCACATACCAACCCAGAGACGACCTCACCGCTTTGCCCTTTCCTGACAATCTGACCTACCTGCCTATACTTTGTTTTCCTAACCCTGCCCATCCGGCCCTCTCCCGCAGCCGATGGCTCCTGCGCCCCACCCAGCGCCGTGCGCTCGCTCTGCTCCCTGCTGGGCCGCCTGCACACGCACACCTGCCTGGACGCCACCACCTCCGCCTCAGCCCTGGCGCACACCCTCACCACATCGCTGCAGCTCAACGCCTGGCTGTCCGTCGAAGGTGCAGAGCGCCTCACCCTGGACGTGCTCTCCTGCCTGGGCGAGCTGCTGCACACATTGTGGACCGCATCTTCAGGCCGCCAGCAGACCATCCAGCTGGTGGGCGAGCCGTTACCAAACCCATGGGCCGGCTCCCCGGGATCTCCCCGTCATGGCGCTCGTGGCCGCACAGCGGAAGGCCCCACCCGCCCTGGCTCCTTCACCCCTAGACCGACCCCCACTCCCGCCGTGTTCCTGTCCATGCCTCTCGTCGCCTACTTGCCTGTCACGCAAGACGCGCCGGTGGCGAACCTGTCAAGCCCGCCAGGCGGGGCTGCGGCGGCGGCTTCTGCGTTCCTCACCGAGGCCGTCCACGTCCAGGGTCCGTACCCGCTGGAGCTGTGCGAAGCTGTACGGCGGGCCGGCCGTACGGTCACGCTGCACTCGGCAGACATGGGCGTCGCACTGGAGGTGGGGCTGCGGTGTGCGGGGCTGCGCGACGCGACGGAGGCGGCGCGTGCCGTGGCGTCGTGGTACCGCCTGGCTGCCGTACAGCTGTCCTCGCCTGCGCAGCTGCGGCTGGATGCACTTGCCGTACGGACGATCGTGACGTACATCCAGCGAGAGTGGATGATGGGGCTGGGTGTCAGCGAACCGGCGCTGCCAGGGGGGCCCGGTGCTCCTCCTGGGGTGAGCGGCAGCGGCACGCCGGCGGCTGCCACCAACCCGCCGGTGGCGGTGGCGGTGGCGGGGACACCCAGCCGGTCGGTGCAGCACAGCGAGAGCGGCAGGAGTGGGAGTGGCAGGGTGGGGGGCAGCGCGCTGGATGCGGTGGAGGCTGCGCTGCGGGCGGTCGTGCTGCCTGCGGCGGACCCGGAGGACCTGGGGCTGCTGACACGGCTGCTGAGCCAGGTGCGGAAAGAAAGCGGCCTGCTGCAATCCTCGCCTTGGCGATGGTCTTCTGTTTACCCATCCGAAGTCACAATGACCACCTGTATATGCAACGGCGACTAGTATGTAAATGACGGAGACTGTTGTGTCCGTTGTTGCTCGCAGGTGATTGGTTTTGCGCAGCGGACGCCGGCACCGCCCGAGCCCGCTGGCGCACCGATCGCCCGCCCATTCGCCAACTCATCTGCACCTCCGCCCTTCAACGTCCGGGAAGCCGTCCTGGCCGTGGTGGCCTCCGTCCGTGAGGCCTCCGCCGCTGCCACAGCCTCCGACAACGCTGCAAGGCCCCCCACAAAGGCTGGGCGGGCGCAGCAGGCTGTTGCCCTCCGGGCCCAAGCGCCTTCCGGCAGCGGCGGCGCCAACGCAGATGCTCTTCCTGCCTCACCAACTCGCAAGAAGGCGGCCGCTGCCGCCGCCAGTATTCCGCCAACCCCCAATGCGCGGAGCGGTACAGGCGGCGGGGGAGCCAGCAGCGGCGGCGGCGCTGCGCCGGGTACGGCAGCGCCGGGCGCGGCAGAGGCCCTGAAGGCTCCCCAGCCGGCGTGGCACCCGCAGCTGGCACCGCTTGCGTACGCGGATGTGGCGCAGCTGGTGGCCACCGCGGGCTCGCTGTACGACGTGCTGCTCTCGCACAGGTGAGCTACTGCTGGCTACCGGCCATACACAACTCGTGTGCAAAGGACTGACTGTGGACCTGTGTGTCTCTGCGACGAGCTGTGCGACTGTACACGGGGTAAATGATTATGTGCTCGCTGGTGCTAACCGGTTCGTTGAGTATGCTTAACCAGATTCGTTGTTGACCTGCGCGATCTGCTGCTGCAGGGCGTGCCTGCTGGTGGGCGCTCCCGGCAGCGGCAAGTCCGCCGCCTGGAAGGCGCTGGTGGCGGCGACCCATGGGCCGGAGGCGCTGGCGGCGGGGAGCGGCGACGTGCTGCACGTGTACACGGAGCTCCTGCCCTCGCCGCGCCTGCAGGTGGGCCGTGGCGTACCGTCGTGGGCAGTAGACGTTGCAAACGAGTGACTGACGACACGTCGGGTGCAGCATTCGCAAACAGCGTCAGAAACTGTTGGTGCCGCGCCAGGGTTGCCCGTCAGGGCAGGGCAAAGTGTATACTTCCCCATGACGGGGCAAGCGATGAGTACCTGGCTCACCATATGCCATTGTTCGCAGGTTGGCTTCGAGGCATTCGGGGAAGACGGCGAGCCCTTGGACTCCGACTCTGCTGCAGCAGCGGTGACAGCCGACGGCCGCCTGCCCACCGGCTGGCTGCTGCGCAAGCTGCAGGGCCACCGCTCCTGGGCGCTGAACAAGCGCACGGACGCCACACAAGCCGGCGCCGCCTCCGGGTCAGCCAGAATGGTGGGCGCCAGCCCGCAGTGGGTGGTGCTGGATGGGCCCCTGGGGACGCCCGCCGCAGAGGCGGTTTCGTCCCTGCTGGCGGCGCCGTCGCTGGTGATGCCCAGCGGCGGGTCGGTGGCGGCGCTGAGCGACGCGGCGCACTACGTGTGGGAGACGGGCAGCCTGGCGGCGGCGTCGCCAGAGCTGCTGGCGGCGGTGCCGGTTGTGCACGTGGGGGAGGGCATGTGGGACGCGGAGGCGGCGATACTGGCGGGCGTGCGACTGGTGGTGCGGCAGCAGGGCATGGTGAGAGATGCTGCCGTGAACGGGAAGTCCTTCCACATGCCGGCACAAGTGTAATCGCGTTGTGCCTTGCCTGGCTGCTGCACCTCCACGCACCGGCTTGCATGATGTCCAGAAGTGTGCCCACATGTCGCGTGCAGCACGACGCAACTCCTAGGATTCCTCTGTTGCCGCCTCTGCTTGTCTGTCCACCAAACCACCGCCCCACTTTGCTCCACGCTTTGCTCCCGCAACGCAGTTGTCCATCGTGAGCCCCCGCTTCCTGCGGCGCCTGGTGACCCTGCTGCGATCCGCGTGCTCGGGCGCCGAGGAGGCGCTGCGGTGCACGCGGGAGGGGGTTCGCGGAGGGCACGGCCTGCCTTGCGGCCTGGCGGTGGTGTCGGGGCTGACGGCGCTGTTTGCAGAGGTGGTGCGCGCGCTGGACGCACCGTCCGACACCGTGTGGACCGAGGTGCGTCGGGACACAATCCCACTGCACCAAATTAGCCGCCGGTTCTTCATAGCTGCACAAAGAGACGGTTCCATACGTTGGGTTGGGGGCATGGGAGCGGCTGGCCCATAGCATCAGGCCTGGCTGTCTACGATGGCAGTCCTTGCCTTGGTTGCCTGCATCCTCAGGTAGGCACTAGCAACACGCACTGACACCAATCCTCGTACAAAACCCTCGCCCCAACCTTGCAGCACGCCGACTTGGAGTTGGCCCTCGCCCGCTGCGGCGTCTTCGCCTGCTACTGGGGCCTAGCCGCCCAAGTGCTGGGCCCCCTGCAACGCTCCCAGGTGGAGGCCGCCATCCGGGACGCAGCCCTCCTGGCGGAGCTGCCCATGGCGCTGCCGCTCGGGGGCTCCCTTGCCTCCTGGCTGGTCTCCCCTCGAAGGGGCACCTGGATCCCCTGGACCTCGACCGTCCCCGGCATCGCAGCAGACCGGGCGCACGGGGTCATCCCCGTGCACATGCAAGCGCCGGTTGTGGCCATGGCGTCGCGGCAGGGGGCGCGGGGGGCAGGCGCGGAGGAGGGCGGCGTGCAATGCCCGCAGGTGGATTGGCATTACTATCGGGACCCGAGGACGGGGTGTATGGGCCTGTTCGTGCCAAACGCTGCGACACAGGCGCTGCAGTACTGCGCGCAGCTGGCGCTGCAGGCAGGGATGCACCCCATGCTGGTGGGGCCGGCGGGCAGGGGGCGGCGGACGCTGCTGCTGCACCTGCTGTCCACCGTGCAGATGCAGCGGCTGCGGACACAGGTGGGCTGGTGCTGCATCTCTACCCACCTCTGCTGTATGCCGGACTGAAATTCCGAAAGAACCGCAGTCCTTGCAATGCAGCTGGGTGCGGATGCGCAGCGGATACCGCTCAGCGTAGCCTGCTGATGGTTTTCGGTTGGTCGATATTGTTAGTACAAAGTGCATCATGTGTTGTTGTGCAGGTTGTGGTGGCTCCCGCGAGCGCCAAGTGCCAGCCCGCCGCGCTGCAAGCGCTGTTCCTGTGGCACCTCTCGCCCGGCGTTGGCGGCTGCCTGCGGCCAACCCCCGGGCACCGCGTGGTGCTGCTGGTGGAAGATCTTCACGTGGCGGCCGCCAACGGCACAACCAAACGTACGGCAGGGGCGCTGGCGGCGGCGGCGGGCGCGGCGGGCGCGGCCGACTGCGTTGCCCCAGGCGGGCGGGCCTGCAGCATGAGGTGTACAATGGCGGCGTGGAGTGGCTGCGGCATGTGATGGACGACAGGGCCGTCATAGATTCCGTCACAGGCACCAGGTGCGGAGGTGGACGTGTCCTCAGAAACGTTAAGAACCACTGCTGAAATTGATTCGATACGTCAAAGTCGGTGTACACCACATCTTCATGGCACTCAGACCCTACAATATCCGTACAGTATAGCGACAGTCTGGCCACGGTCATACGATACCACATCAAAACCTGCCCTGCCCTTTGCATCTTGTTGCTCCAGGATGCCCGTTCGGGGTGCCGCAATCGCCATGACTGCCAGCCCACATGCGCTCATGTCTGGCCTGGAGCAGCTCCCTTCCCGCCTGTGGCGCCACCCGCAGCACATCCACACCGATGCAGCCGCCCGCTGTGACATCGCCGGTGCCTCCGAGGCAGCCGCCCAGCCCTTTGCTACCATCTTCACCCGCCCCGCCGTGTGCCTCGCGCTCGCACAGCACGTCCTCCTCCACATGTCGCACTGCGGGGTTTCCGAGGCACGTGCGATACCCCACGCGCCCGCCGCTGCCGTACTCGCCGCCTCGCTGGAGTGCGCCATGCGTGCCGTTGGCGGGCTGGTGCGCGCGGGCCTGGCTCCGGAGCTGTACACCTTTGACACGTGTGCGGTCTCAGGTGCCGTACAGCGCATGTGCGCCGCGCTGTCTGTAGCGAACGGCACGCTTACGAGCGAGGCCCTGGTGGGCTTCACGAGCGGCAGCGGCAGGCTTCCTACCCTGGACGAGACCCTGCTGCGGCGCAGCAGCAGCCTCAGCAAGCCCTCACGTTGGGGCCTGGCGGAGTCGCTGCAGCGCCTCGCGTTCGAGATGGGCAGGTGCGTCATGGGCCGGCTAGGAGACGGCGCGTCAAAGGAGGCCCTTGCCAAGCTGATGCTGCAAGCCATGGGCCGGCACCTAGGCTGCCTGCTTAACGGCCGCCTTGACGCCGCCGCTGTGGCGGCGGCGCGGGCCGTACTGGAGGCGCCGCCGCCTGCAGCGGCGGCGGCGGCGCGGTGCGCCCCTGACGGTGCGACGGCCGGCATGGAGGACGCAGCCGCAGCCGCGACGGCGACGTCAAGCGGCGGGGGGGTCCTGTCGACACGTGGCGGCGCCGCCGGCAGCGACGGGCTGGACATGGATGTGGTGGAGGCATGGGCCAACTACTCGGGGCGCAACGCGACCGACCTGACCTCGCTACGGGTCAGCCTGGCCGGACGCATCGCGCCCAGGGAGATGAACCTGCTGCTGGCGACGCTGCTGGGTGTGCTGCCACCCTCCGACAGCGACGCTGAGGGCTCCCGCACTGTCGGGGGCACGTGCGGCAGCTATTGGTACCGCCACTATGCTGCCGCCGCTGGACTGATCCCCAGCGCCGAGCCCACACCGAGGGATGGCGCGGCGAGTGCAAGGGACCGCGCGGCGAGCGGGTACGGCCCGGACAGCCATAGCACACCGCCGGGGGCGGCGGTGAACCTGCCGGGAGCCACGGCATGGCTGGTGCCGCGGCCGCTGGGGCAGCGGGAGGTCATGCGGCAGGTGCGGGCGCTAGTGGCAGCGAAGCAGCAGCACAGCGTTGGCACAGACAGTGGGGAGCTCCGCGCCGTGGAGAACAGCCTTCCGGTGTTGGTCCCAGGGGCGGCGCCGGCGCCGGGGGCGCCGCCCCTGCCGCACGTGAACCTGGGCTCGCTGCCCCTAGAGCTCCTGGACGACTGCGTACGGCACTGGGGGTACGGCGAGATCGTACGGCCGGCGGCGGCGGCGCTGCTTGGGGGGTACTTCTGTGGGGGACACGTTGTGTTGGTGGGTTCCAACACGCCCATGGTGGTGAGCGCGGGGTGCCTGGCAGCCCTGTCGACGGGTGCCAGCCTGGCACGAATCGACCGACCCACGGTTCACCGGGCCAACGGAAGCATGCCGGACGCACAGCTAGAGGAGCACTCCATCCGCTTCCTGCTGCTGCACCACCTCCGTGCGGCGCTCCAGGCCTTGACACGTGCCGCGCTGCAACACGCGGCGGCGGCGGCGGCGGCCATTGCAGCAGCAGGCAGCGAAAACGGTGCCAGCGCCGCCGGCGGTGCGGCTTTCAGCAGCAGCGCGGTCGCGGTGGCGGGCGGGCTCCTGCCGTACTCGCACGACATGGCGGTTGCGGCAGGTGGGTTTTCCGTTCCCGGGATGCCGTACATCGAGTCCGGAGACTCAGAGCCGGCGGCGCTGGTGGAGGAGGTGGCGGCGGCCATCAAGGGCGATGCCAAGCGGCAGAGCACGGCCAGCGGTGCGGCCACCTCCCTGCGCTCCACCGGGGACGGAGAAGGGCCCGAGCAGGACCCCACAGGCATGCAGGTCATCCTGCTGACCGACGGCGTGCTGCAGGTAAACCACGTTTGCCCTCAATGTGCACGCTATGGCCTTCAGGTACCTGTTTCAGCCCCTTTCACAGCGTGTCCGCGTCTGCCAACGTTCCGATTTTGACTCCTCCCGATACCGACTATCTTCCCTCCGCAGGACGACTCGGCCCTGGAGCTGCTCCAGACGCTGTTGTGCACACCCGCCGCCGCCGCGCCCCTGTCCCGCGAGCTGTGCGAGGGCAGCGGCCTGCCCCTCCTCAAGGACCTGGAGCCCCTGGTGCTGCAGGCGGACCTGGGGCTGCTGGTCCGCACCAACGCGTCCCTGGACGGGGAGTCGCTAGGGGCCCTGATGCGCCACTCCCCCGGCGCGTGCGGGACGTCCCCCGCCGAGCTCGGGGGCGGGCACTTGGCGGCCAGCAAGAGCCTGCTGTCACGTGTGTTTGCCGGGGCGGCGGAGGGCGGGCGGAGGGCGCGGGGATCGGGGGGCGTGGGCGGCGGGCGGGCGGGCGGTGACTTGGAGCGGAGCACGGCAACAATTGGAGACCGGTCCGCTGGTAGGTCTTGCTCCGCGTGTTTATGTGGAAGGCAAGCTACGGCTGTGCGGAGAGGGAAAATGCAATGCTTGTCATTTGTCCCGCTTGGATCACCGGTATCTGTGTGGCTGCCTGGCGCTTACCCGCTGCTCCATATGGGCTGTCCCCAGGCGTATCCGAGGACACGCCGCAAACACAGCAGCAGCAGCAAGCCCAGCAGATTGGCGCCGCCGCATCTGCCTTCCCGCCGCTCAAGTCCGAGGCCGAGCCCACGGCGTACGGCGCGGCACGTGTCACTGACCTACGCGGCGCGGAGCTGGCACGTGCCGAGCTGGCGCTGAGCGTGGCGGCGCGCATGGCACGTGGCCTGCGGTTCGTGCTGGCGGCCAGCCCTGCCACGTGGGCGCGCGTGACGGCGGCGTACCCCCGGCTGGCGGCGGCGCTTACAGTGCTGCATGCCGTGGAACCGGTGGTGGAGGACCAGCACACCAGGTGCGCGGTCTGAAGGCTTGCTTGGTTTTTGCCATTTTGTGTTAGACAATCCAGGTGGTGTGGCCACACGATCCTTTCTGGTCTAGACTACCGAACACCTATTAAGAATTATAAGGCTTCTCACCTGTTCGCTGCAGCTCTACTTTCTGTGTCCACGCTCAACTGTGACTAGGCACCGGGAGCTGCCTCTGCCAGACGCGTACCAGTTACGTCCAACACCTGCTGAAGCTCTGCATTCGGCCTTGCAGTGCAATGTTGACTCCCCTGCATGAGCCCCAGGCAGGGTGGTTTGGTCACGCAGGCGCTACCAATGTGCCACAACTCGCCCCGCACTAATCCCCATGTATTACGGCATTCTAACACCCCGCTTCTCCGAGGCGGTCTGGGTTGGGCTGGACTTATTACTTTTACGCATCATCATCGACCCTGCCGATTTGCGGAATTCGTCTGTCATCCTGCCGCCTAACCCCGCTCCTTCCCGCCTGCAGCTGCACCGACGCCCTCAAGCGCCACGCCCCCCACGTGGCCGACAACACAGTCCCCGTCCACTCCCTGGACGTCGTACAGTCCGGCCTGACCGCCGGCCTCATGGGCGAGGCGGCCGCCCTGTCCAGCCCCACCCTGCCGCTCCCAGCCCTGCAGCAGCAAGGACAGCCGCCCGACGCCCTTCCGGACGCAGCGAATCCGCGCACGCCCTCCCGCGGCGGCTCGCCCTCCCGGCCCCAGTCCCGCTCCCGCACCCCTAGCCCCTCCCGCGCCACTTTATCGCTGCTTCCCGACCAGCTCCCAGACGGGAGTAGTGTGGCAGAGGCCAAGGAAGGCAAGCCTGATGGGGCGGCGGCGGTAGACCCGGCAGCAGCGGCGGCGGCCAGCGTCCGGGATCGCTTTAAAGAAGACGCGGTGCTGCTGCGCCGTGTGGGTGAGGTGGTGGTGTCCATGCACGCCCAGGCGCAGGAGCTGTACCGTCAGCTGGGGCTGCTGGGCACCTCGGCAGGTTTGCCGCTGTCCAAGGTGGGTGGTCGTGTGAACTCTAATAGACGAAAGTGATCGGCAGCATGCAGGTACGGTGGTGCAGATACCGCAGGCGTGCGGCGCTCCCGGACCGGTGCACCATCCCCACCTGGCACACTGTGGACTAACGGTCCTTGCCACTCGTTTACACACAATTCATTGTCTGAGCTGGGCATACTTCAGCCCGGGGCCGGGCCCAGACCACCTGCATGCCGAAACACCAACATGCTGCTAATACACATCCCAACCCCAGATCACGGACTTTGTGGAGCTGCTGGGCCAGGTGCACGGCGCGCACCGCAAGGCGCTGCAGGCGCGGCAGGCCACGCTGTTCGTGGCGCTGGCCAAGCTGGAGGCGGGGCAGCAGCAGATGGAGGCGGTGCTGCAGGGCATGGACAGGCTGGGCACCTTCATGGACAAGAGCAGGGAGGTGGGTTAACTGGGCCCGTGGGGCAGGGCGCAAACTAGATTGGATCCCCAGGTGGTGGTATGGTGGGTGACACGATGCTTGTACAGAAGGTTCGTGCATTGGTGTGTGGATGACAGCCGGGAGGCGGGTAGCATACTGGGGGTTGTTTGGTGAAGGGCTCCAGGGTCTCCAGCAGGTACGTGAGACAGGGTGCTAATGGGCATGGAGCGACGCAATGGTGGACGAGAGCCGGGACTCGACTGCGGGTAGTTCCCAGCAGAAACTTAGTGATGAAGTCTTCAAAAGCATGGAACAGCGTGGTGCCTACAAGAACTACCGCCGCGAAGCGCGCAGACTCTGCGGGGGCAACGGGGGTCTGTTTAGTTTGTGGAAGACAGGCGGTCGGATGTGATGTGGCGAGATCCAGTTGCGGCCACCCAGTAGTTGCATGCGAGTAATCATACCGCTGTGCCCATCCCTCCCGCCTCTTGCAGTCGCTCAAGGCGATACTGGCCCGCGTGGGTGTGCTGGAGAAGTTCATTGCCGAAGCGCTGGCGGAGCTGGCGGACCAGGAGGCCAAGGCGGACGCGACGCAGGTGCGGCTATGGATGTGACGTACGGTACACACGTACACCAACTTGGCCTTCTTCACGACGCCTGGGCGCTTTCGGACCAGGTGCACGACGAGGTCCGTGCCGTACACACATGCCTGTCCGTACTCAGCCCCCTATGCCGAGGTCGTCGTGAACTGTTGATGTAATCCTAGCCTAATGATTACTTGCCGCTGTGCCGTGTCTGCCCGCTCCTGCCTCATTCTCCACAGGTCATCGTGGACCAGGTTCACGCGGAGGTGGAGGCAGACCTGGCGGCGGCCAGGGACCGCCTGGACAAGGCCATAGAGGAGGTGGGCATCTAGGTATCCAGTTTACCTGCCTTTTCTGCTTGTACATGCAGCCTTGTCACACTGTCGTATATGTATCAGCGCTGTAGGACGGCCTGGAGCGCCCCGGCCGGTCTTGCACAGGAGCCAGGCCGCTCACAGGTGCTGAGTGCACAGGCCAGTTGTGCTGTCGTACAGGAGCGTGGCAGCGCTGTGCCTCCGGGCAAGGCAGCAGAGGAGTGGGCGAGTAGGGAAAGGGGTTCCCTGGCTTGCATCAGACCGCTGGGCTCCAAGCGGAAGGCACGGGGCAGCCGACTCTTGCTCCAACGCATTAATCCAAATCTGCAGCGCTTGCTGCACCATTTAGTGTGACTCAAGCCGTGCATAACCAAGGCGCGCCATGCGCGTGGTACCGGCC
This sequence comes from Chlamydomonas sp. KOR1, assembly GCA_036984285.1. Lineage (NCBI taxonomy): Eukaryota > Viridiplantae > Chlorophyta > Chlorophyceae > Chlamydomonadales > Chlamydomonadaceae > Chlamydomonas > Chlamydomonas sp. KOR1. The sequence continues at coordinate 5,050 of BQMZ01000008.1, read as the reverse complement.
CCAGGTCGGCGGTCTGAGCGAGCAGGACCTGGCGGAGCTGCGGTCGTACAAGGAGCCGCACGTGCTGGTGCGGCTGGTGGTGATGGCGCTGTGCGTGTTGTTCGAGTGGCCCACCGACTGGCGCAATGCGCAGCGGCTCATGGGCGAGCAGAACCCCAAGCTGCTGGACAGGTGCAGGGACTTCGACGTGCAGGCCGTCAGCAGCGTGCAGGTGGGGTGACCGCGTGAGCGTCGGTCGGGCAGGGCAGAGGAGGAGCCGGATTATAGTTACATGGAATGATTCGTGACTGTAACGCTGTCTGGTACGATAGCAGGGTGCAGTTGGGGAGCGGCGTAGAGGGGCGCGGCGTGGTCGTCTCTGGCACGATTTGGTTGCAGTGGCAAGTGTAGGTGTTGCGGGCTTTTGGGTGCGGCCCTGCAAGGCGGGCGAGAACCAGCGGGATTGTGAGTGGAACATGCCGAGGGGGGGCTTGCTGGCACGGATGTATATCGCGTTGATCTCTTGACGATTCTGCCGCCCTCCTGCAGGCCGCCAAGCTGGCCCGGCTGACGCAGGAGCCCGAGTTCAACGTGGTCAGCGTGGAGCAGGTGGGGATGTGGCATGGCGGCAGCGGCCACACCGTGACGGTATTCTGTCTGGGCAGGGGCACTGTGTTCATGAATGGCCTTCTGATGCAAAGTCTGTACTAATCCGAGCAAGCATACCATAAACGTGCCCGCATTCCTCAACTTGCCCGCAACGCTCCCTCGCTGCTTGTCCCGCTCTGCAGGTGTCCGTGGCCGCCAAGAGCCTGTGCTGGTGGGTGCTGAGCGTGGCGCACATGCTGCGCACGCAGAAGGAGTGCGACCTGCGCCTCAGCCGCATCCGAGAGGGGGAGGAGCGCCTGGCCAACACCAACGCCTACATCCGCAAGTGGGTGGCCGTCGGTGTGTTCTGGCTAGGAGTACGGAAACACTGGGGCCGTGAGGGGTGCAGGGCAACGGGTTGTAGTGCAGAAGCGCTTCCTGCATCAAACCACAACCTGCTCTGTCATCTGGATTCTTGGCACCCCGGTAGACATGTAGCTCCTTGTAAACGTTTGGGACAATGATAAGCAGAGGGCCGCACATCACCTGAACGGCACTGGAGCCGCCGCTCTGCTGCACAGTGCCAGTCACAGCTGTGTGGTTCACCAACGTGTACGCACCCCATTTTGCAGGCTGCGCGGCGAGCTGAACGCCGGGCGCATGGAGCTGAAGCGGCAGCAGCACGACCAGCTGCTGCTGGAGCAGCAGATCGGGGAGGCGGGCGCGCAGCTGCGGGACAGCGACCTGCAGAAGGCCAACATCCACAAGCTGGCCACATTGGTGCAGGTGGGATTCCCAGCACTGCAAGCCCATACAGCCAGGGAACAGCGACTGGCACCGAGTGTAATGAGCGTACAGTGTTTGGCCGCACGATAGCCCTTAAACAGTACCGGTACTGACTTCTGAACGTCACCGCCCCTACAAAGGAATGTTGCGCCATCCTCGTATTGACGATATATGACATGATCAATCCACAACGCCTTCTGTGCCACCCCGAGATATGATGCCCAGCGCCTGCCTCTCTCGTGCACGCGCCAGCGTTTCCTTTACTCCCTGACGACTTGCGCTGTTTCGTTGACGCCACCGTATCTTTGCACTGCCTGTGCCCCATGCCACAGGACATGATGCCCAAATGGCGCGAGTCCCTGGCCTCCGTGGAGGCGCGCCTGCCCGCCCTGGTGGGCGACGCCTGCCTGGCGGTGGCCACCGTGCTGTACCTGGGGCCCCTGGACGGCCGGGAGCGGGCGGCCGTGCTGGCGCTGTGGCGCGACCTGCTGCAGCAGCAGGGCGTGCCCGTCAGCCCGCCGCCCTTCGAGTTCGGGGCCTTCATCGCGGAGCGCCTGCCGCAGGTGCGGGGTGACGCTGTGTGCACTGGGATGCCGAGTTCACAGGGACTCAGACGTGTCCGAGCTCATGCGTCAGAAGGTACATGTGCGTGGCATGTGGACAGCTGCTGGCTTGCTGTCCTGCATAAAGGAGTGCATCGCTGAGCCCACGGCCTCTAACACACACGACGCCGCCTTTCCTTCCTGCCGTCCGCCTTGGCACCCCGCCAAACATAATGGCATACTGGCATAACCTGCATTGCTCTACCCTCTTGGCCCTGCCCGCTCACCAGATGACCCGCATGCTGCCCACGGAGCTGCTGGCCACCACCGAGCCCCTGTGGCGCGACAACCTGGGCCTCATGGCGCTGGCGCTGCCCCGCCGCCCGCCGCTGCTGCTGGACCCGGGGCGCGAGGGCGCCAACCTGGTCAAGGCCATGTTCGGAAAGGCCAACCGCGTGTTCGTGCTGCTCACAGAGGAGGGCATGCTGGACAAGGTGCGGGGCGGGGCCACTTCACCTTGCGTCCTCCAGTCCTGCTTCGAGGACCCTGCAGCCCCGCAGAGTACCGCACTGATCGCCTTACTCACACTGGCAAATCGCTTTGCATGTTGGTCTTCGTGTTGTGCTTACCTCTCGCATCCCCTCTTACAGGTTACCTCGGCCGTGGCACGTGGCAAGGCCGTCGTGGTGGACCTGTACGGCACCCCCTCCGAGGCCAACCTGCTGGCGCACCTGGTCAAGCGCTACGAGCAGGTCATGCGCCGCACCTACGCCAACCTCGCCACAGAGCCGCACCGCCTCTACCTGCGCCTGCGCACCCCCGGCCCCTGCCTCTCGCCCACCGTGCACCAGCTGTGCACCCCCGTGCGCTTCGTGCTCGCCGGCGAGGAGCTGCGATCGCGCGTGAGCCGCACGCTGCTGTCCGTGCTAGCACACGAGCGGGAGGTGCAGGCGAGGCAGCTGGCGGCGCGGCTGTGGACGCACCAGGCCAAGCTGGTGGCACTGAACGACGAGGTCACCTTCACCATCGCGCACACCAAAGGGCTGATCTGGAGCCACCCCGGTCTGGTGGACAGCACGGTCACCAAGGCGAACCAGGTGGCGGCGGCAATGGAGGAGCAGCCCAAGCTGGAGGCGGCGGTGGCGGAGGTAGCGGCGACGTTGGAGAGGTGGCGGCCGCTGGTGGATGGGCTCATGCGGGTGCACGGGGTGTTGGAGGACCTGGGCAGGATCTCGGGCAGTCGTACGCCGGCCCTGCCGGAGAGCGTGCTGATCACCATGTTCCGCAGCGCGCTACGGAGGGGGGTGACCGAGGTGGCGGGCGCGACGGGGCTGGTCCATGAGCTGCAGGGGCCCACCGCACCGCCGGAGCTAACGGTGGAGGAGGCGCGCAGCAAGGGGGCCAAGGCTCTGGTGTCTGCGCTGCTGTCACGCGCGCCGTCCAGGATGGTGTCGCGCGCTGCCTCCCGCATGGTCTCCCGGGCCGCCTCCATGGCCCCGTCGAGGATGGAGTCAAACATGACAACCGCGGACGCGATTGCAGCGGCGCAGCAGCTTGCAGCCGAGGTTGCGGCCGATGCTGCGGCCGCGGCGGGCTCCGGAAGCCCCGACGGAGAGGGCATGCTCGGCCGGTTTGACTCGTTCTCGTCGTCCATTGCTGCGCTGCCGCCGGGGATCGACAAGGGCCATGCGGGGCGGCCGGAGAGCGCCAGCAGCGTGTGGACCACGTGGACAACCGAGGGGCAGCAGGGGGGCCCGTCGGCCATTGCGGCGGCGGTGACGGCGGCTGCACAGCTGCTGGACATGTCCCCGCCGCCGCCGCCCACGTGCAGTGTGGAGGAGCTGGCGGAGGCGGTGCTGCGCAACCTGTGGACGCTGGCGGGCGCGGCGCTGGGGCCGGCGGAGGCACGCGCCTTCCGGCTGCTGCTGTCGCTACACGAGCAGCTGGTGTCGGGGGAGCTCAGCAAGCCGGACGCACAGATCTGCTTCTACGTGCTGGGCCATGGGACGCCCTCCGCACAGGCAGGCGCCGTGCCGCGTGCTGCTGGGTTGGAACCAGCCGGACCAGTGGCCATGGGAGGCATGGGGCCTCTCTCAGCTCCGCAGTCGCCGCACTTTGGGCCGTCGCCACCCAGCGGGGGCACCACCCCCGACCTCACCAGCCCACACGATGCCCCGCCCGACCACCTCAACGCCACGAGCAGCACCGGCCAGGATCCCTCAACATCCACGATGGCCGGGGAGTCCTCGACCGACACGACCGTCACGGCAGGGCTCATGGAGGACGGCGCTGGCACCGCTACGCGGCCAACCACCGCAGGGGGCGCCTTCTGCGACCCATCCATCCAGGCGGCAGTCAAGGAGGTGCTCGCCCACACGCCCCGGTCAACCCACACCCCGCCTGCAGCCATGGTGCAAGGGCCTGTCCAAGATGCGGCGGCCGCTAGCGGTTGGCCGTCCGAGGCTGCCATGGCAGACCTGCGTTGGCTGGAGAGTTGTGGGTGCGATGAGGACCTGGCTGGCCTGGCTGCGGCGGTGGCGGCGGCCCCACGGGCGTGGCACGCAGCGATGGCGGCGGAGGCGGTGCCCCCTGCGGGCCGGGCGGACGTGCGGTCTAGGTACCTGGCGGCGGTTGGGGAGCTGCCGGAGCGGTGGAGGCAACTGCTGCTGGAGAAGCCAGCGTTCAAGGTGTGCTAGGAAATCGGCTGCCTGGTAACAGGGGGTCAAGGCCCGAGACACAGGGTTTGCTGGTCAGCGTGTTAGCAACGGCCTGGTTCGGCACGGCGTGCACGATGTGACTATACAGAAGAGGCTGGTAGAGGCAGGGTCACAAGCGGATCTCGCGCTTGCCACAACGCTCTCGCTTGCGCAGGTCCTCCTCACCGCCATCTTGGTGCCCGATGCTCTGGCGGCCGCCGCCGACTCGTACTCCTCCGCGGTGCTGGGCCCTGCCGTGGCCAACCCGGACGCCACGCCCGCCGAGCGGCTGCTGTCGGTGCTCATGACGTCGCCCGCGGGCGCGCCGCTCATCCTGGGGACGACCCCTGGGGAGGACCCAGCGACTGTGGTGCACCAGGCGCAGGTATGGGCGGTGCGTCTGTTGCACTTGGCCCTCGAACATGTGTGCCTGTGGGGTATTCCTTGCGAGGTGACCTA
>BQMZ01000007.1:0-48675 GCA_036984285.1 Chlamydomonas sp. KOR1 | reverse complement strand
GCCCCCGTGCCACGCCCGCCCCTGGCCCCCCGCAGGTGTACCGGCTGATGCAGCTGCAGCAATCGGTGGATATCTTCCTGTCCCACGACTGGCCCACAGGCATCGCGCGGTACGGCAACATGCAGCAGCTGCTGGCACGCAAGGTGGGCCGAAGCAACGTGGCTGGAAAGTCGGCGCAGAGCCCTTGACCTGCAAGCTGACCGGTCACGTGCCCGCCCACTACGCTTAGGCTTCACGGGGAAGCGCAGACCTCCCGTGGCCCAACCGCGCGCGTCTCTACACCGCTGTACCGCTGCACACCGCTCCATTCTGTCTGGCCCTTACCCTCCCCTTCCACTATCGTTCTACTCTACACGGTTGCTACCGCTTTGCCCAGCACAATCCCAGTGGTTCGTACCGTCACCTGACCTCCCCCCGCGCCCCACCACTCCGCCCCAGTCCTTCCTGCGCTCTGAGGTGGAGGACGGCACGCTGGGCTCCCCGCCCGCCGCCGAGCTGCTGGCCGCGCTGCGCCCCGCCTACTGGTTCAGCGCGCACCTGCACACCAAGTTCGCGGCGCTGGTGCAGCACCCGGCGGTGGCGCCGGGGCCAGGGGCAGGGGCGGCGGCAGGAGGGCAGGCGCAGGCGCAGGGTCAGGGGCAAGCAGGCCAGGGGCCAGGGGCAGGGGCGGCGGCAGGAGGGCAGGGGCAGGGGCAGGCGCAGGGGCAAGCAGGCAAGGGGCCAGGGGGCCAGGGGGCGGGCGGCACCACGCGCTTCCTGGCACTGGACAAGTGCCTGCCGGGGAGGGACTTCCTGCAGGTGCGGGGCAGGACGGTTGGTGACAGATGGGTGGCAGCCGCTTGGAAAGGGGTTGGAGGACCTCTCCCTACAGCTGCAGGGGTTTGTCAGTGGGGCACAGCACTTGATTGGTATGGTCTGGGCACAGGCCACCGGTTTGCAGCGTGTACCGGTACAGTTGCCTGAGGCTGGCAGCCTGGAGCCCAGCTAGCCAGGCCGGGGTGCCCCCCATGGCTCAGTCCTTTGCACCGCCCCACTCCCCTGCTGCACGTGCTCATGTTGGGGGCGCCCATGTCGCAGCCGCAGGTGCTCGCTCCCATGGTCCACGGGCTGCACCGCCACCCGACATATATCCACCAGCATACCCAGCCCGATGAACTCACACCCTCGGCGCCTTTCCGCCGATTCCCAGGTGCTGGAGCTGGATGCGCCCGGGCCCCCCGAGCTGCACTACGACGAGGAGTGGCTGGCCGTGATGCGCTCCACGCACCACCTGGTCAACCTCCGATTTGCGCACGCACCGTTGCCGGGTAAGTGGGTCGGTGCATGCTCCGCGCGGAAAGCCTCTGAAAGCAACGGGGACCGTTGCCGTCGGCGCTAATGCTGGACCCTTGCCTGTCCCTGCCTGTCCCTGCTACAGCGGGAATGGGTTGTCATGAGTGGCCACTGGGTCATGCTTCTCCTGTCCACCTTGTCCACCTTGCGTTGCCGTGCTGCGTGCATGTGGCCCCATCGGCCGTACCTTCCGGTCCTGTGCGTGTCCCCGGCGAGCACCAGGTATGGGGCGGCTGCGCGCGGGCCCCAAGCCCGAGGACGTGGAATTCGTGCGGCGGGCGCTGGCGGAGCGCGGGGGTTCCCGCGTGCCTAACAACTTCACGCCCACCGCGCCCGCCTACGACCCGGCGGCGGGGCAGCGGCGCGGCCGCATGCCGCAGCACCACGTGCGCAACCCGCAGGTGAGGTGCCGACGGGGCCGGGAGGGAAGCGAGCGCACAGAGGGCATCGAAGGCCCACAGACGGGTGCACTGGCAGAATCGCGATGACGGGTGAGGGCGGTGCCTTGGCGCCGACAGCAGGGCAAGACGCAGCAGCGGAAAGCGGCATGGGCAGCGAGCGGTGGAGATGGGCGTTGCTACTGCGCGGATGGTCAGGTGGACTTCGGGCAGGGGCCTGTCAGGCTGCGGCCACCAGGGAACGGAGGACCACCCCCGCCTGCAACGACCGTGAACGCCCTCAGCCCCCGAGGCGGGCTTTTTCCTTGATGCCACATCCCGCCCACACGTATTCTCCTCCTGCGCTTGCGTTACACGCAGACGGTTGCGCTACTGGACCTCCTCGGGCTGCCGTACAACCTGGACCACGGCGCAGCGGGCGCGCCCGGGCAGCGGCCGGCGGGCGTTGGGCAGCAGCAGCAGGGCTCGGGTCACTCCCAGAGAGGTGGGTAACGGCTGTTCACTGCACTTTCAAGTGTTCGGTCCGAAGCGTTATGGTCGGCGTCTCAAGAGGGCATCTGGCGGCGCTGCACACGTGTCTCCAGTGGCGCCGCACAGGCAGTCCTGCAGCCTCCAGTGTCAATACCGGGTATGCTCGCCTCAGCCCATGGCATGCTAGGCACGGGTAGCCATAACTAACGGTGCAGCGGCCCCCCTCCGTTCCCCCTGTGGGGTAATGCATGGCCAGCTCGCTCAGCGCACGCCGCCTGTCCTCGTTTGTTGCCCTCCCAACAGCCCCTCTGATGGTGGGCGGGCGGTTAGCGGCGCCGCAGCCGTCGAGGCCCCAGGCAGCTGCAGCAGCGGCAGTGGCGGCACCCAACCCCGAGGAGATCGACCTGGGGGACCTTGACGATGACGAGGCGGAGCAGGCGGACGCACAGCCGCAACAGCAGGCCGAGCCGGGCCAGGCGCAGGGGCCGGGGCAGCATGGCGGTGCGAAGGGAGCGGCTGGAGGGCAGGAGGGCAAGGGGGCTTGCCTTGCCGACGACCCCATGTTCCAACCCCTGGACTTGTAGAGGTGACGTGGCGGTCCGGTTGAAGCTATGATGGACCAGGTGTTGCGCGAAAGACCAGTTGATGTTTGGGGCAGAAGGTTGAACCCAATGTGGGACGCTTTGTCAAGGGCTCCCCTGTTCAAAATTGTTGAGTTTGTCTGGTCCACTGTGCTCTTCTGCATTAGCCTACATCCTTATCATTATTAACTTCTGATGCAGAAGATCTGAGGCATGGAGACGGGGCTGGTCTGCGGAGGCCCGGGAGGGACGACAGCAGAGCTGCGCACCATTTGCGTGCTCAGCCCCGTTGTCGCTCATGTAGAATAGCATTGGTCTCTTTTAAACAATAGTGGAGATTGCCGTCAGGTCAAGGCCCTCGTTTGGGGGCAATCACCGAGTCGTACGGCAATCGGCAAGCTTGCAGGAAAATCTCGGTGTAAAAAGCTGTGCAGCCCGCAATTGCGGGGTACTCACGCTTCACCCTCACTTGCATTGCTTGTCTTCACCTCTACGCTAGCAAAAATGCAGCAGTGCGTGCGCAACAATGTCAAGGTCTCGGCCAAGACCTGCTTCAGGTACTCGTCTTCACATGCGACCTGTTTCTTTAGGATACATATCGACAGCAATCTCTCACGGCACAAAAAGATCTGCGCACCACTGCCGCTGGCAGCAACAGCACTGCTGCATCGCCGCAGAGAGAGCTTACAAGTCACAGCTGCAGCGTTCAGCGGCAGCTTACACCTATAGGGACGCAGCTTGGATTAATTGAACCAGTAATGCATACGGATCTAGGAACACACGGCCAATTGTCCACTGTTTACACCTCGCAGGGCCTCTGTGCCGGTCCGCGTGAGCCGTCGTGCTTGCCGCGTCGTCGCCTCGGCTGTCGCGACGAAGACCGTTAAGATTGGCACTCGCGGGTCGCCTCTCGCTCTGGCGCAGGCGTACATGACTCGCGACCTGCTCAAGGTGCGTCGCGTGCATGCCGTCTTGGTGTCAGGTCATTGCACAAAACCGAGCCTACTTATGAGTATTATCCTGCAATCTTATCTTTAAATCTGCAGAAGAACTTCCCCGAGCTGGCTGAGGAGGGTGCCCTGGAGATTGTCATTATCAAGACGACGGGCGACAAGATCCTCAACCAGCCCCTGGCCGATATTGGTGGCAAGGGTCTGTTCACCAAGGAGATTGACGACGCCCTGCTGTCTGGCAAGATCGACATTGCTGTCCACTCCATGAAGGTGGGCCAGCACATGCACGAGTGTCCACCGCGCAGCACCCCACCGCAGCAGCCATGCACTCCCAGCCGTCCCCGCCTTGTGCCGCCCCGTCCCCTTCTCCTGACTTCCATCTGGCTCATTTGCTTGCCCCGCTTCCCCTGCCCCAGGACGTGCCCACCTACCTCCCCGAGGGCACCATCCTGCCCTGCAACCTGCCCCGTGAGGACGTGCGCGACGTGTTCATCTCGCCCACCGCCAAGGACCTGTCGGAGCTGCCGGCAGGTGCCATCGTGGGCTCGGCCTCGCTGCGCCGTCAGGCCCAGATCCTGGCCAAGTACCCTCACCTCAAGGTAAGGTGGCGGTGACATCAGGAGGAGGTCAGCTGTTGCGTAGGCCATGCACGCAGCCGCACGTCCGTACCTCCCCTCAGCACTCCACAGCCGACGTACATGGTGCTGCCGGGCATATCGGGCGCAAGAACACATGCATACGTCGTATAGCCTGACGAGCACCTGGGAGGGCGGTTTATCTGGAGCAGCTGAGCAGCACGCGCCGCCATCCGTTGTCACACTCCGCAGGGCTGGTGGCAGCGCGAGCCCCCCTTGTATCCGCTGTGTAACCAGACCTTGGCACCTTGCGGCACAACCCACTGCGGGTGCAGGCGCGCACTACCAACATGAGCCTGTTTCCCCACATGTCAGGCGCCGGATGCCCATTGCCTCATCCAGTTGACCCCTCTCTTGCCCCGATCCAACCCCGCACAGGTTGAGAACTTCCGCGGCAACGTGCAGACCCGCCTGCGCAAGCTGAACGAGGGCGCCTGCAGCGCCACGCTGCTGGCCCTGGCCGGCCTGAAGCGCCTGGACATGACGGAGCACATCACCAAGATCCTGGAGATTGACGAGATGCTGCCCGCCGTGAGCCAGGGCGCCATCGGTATTGCCTGCCGCACGGACGACGACGCGTCCCGCAAGCTGCTGGCGGCGCTGAACCACGAGGAGACCCGCGTGGCGGTGGTGTGCGAGCGCGCTTTCCTGTCTGCGCTGGACGGCTCGTGCCGGACGCCCATTGCCGGTGAGTCCATGCGCCAAGGGAGCGGGGATATTAGGCGAGGGGTTGGCGAAGCGGGCGGGCGCCAGGGGAGATGGCCGTGTACAGGGTGAAGAGGCGGGGGCGTTGGGATCCGGATACTGTCAGACGCACGAGATGTGGTGAACGGCAGGCCATGCCTTGTACATGGGGCGGGGGTTTAGCCCTCGGCTGCCCAAGCGCGCTCCTGTTCTTCACTCTGGGACATGCACTATGTGCTACGCAGCGCGTTGCAACGTTGGCAAGCGACCACCCTGCTTCTCAAGGTTGCCCGGACGCTTCGTACACGTATACCTGTGACGCCTCGCCGCCCTCCCCTCCCTTTCTCCGCCCTCTGCAGGCTATGCGCACAAGGGCGCCGACGGCCAGCTGCACTTCAGCGGCCTGGTGGCCACGCCCGACGGCACCCAGATGATGCGCACCAGCCGCGTGGCGGGCTTCAGCGAGGAGGACGCCGTCAAGGCCGGTGACGAGGCCGGGCGGGAGCTCAAGGCCAACGGGCCCAAGGAGCTCTTCATGTACTGAGCGGGAGGGCCGGCTGGGAGGCCCCGCGGTCTGACATGGGTGCACATGACTAGAGACTAGCTAGTGACCGCTGCTGCTTGCTGCTTGGGATGACTGCTGCGGCAGACGCCGGCCCGTGGTGTGGCGCCACGGCAGTGGGGCACGTGGCTGGGGCAGGGCGCGTGGGGGCGCGCTCGTAGGTGTGTTTGCGGGAGTGTTCTGTTGCACGCGTAGGCTGGAGGCCAAGGGGATGACGAATAAACTGGTGGTTGCTGCGCTTGTCACTGACGAGTCACCTGCTCTCGGCACACCACCATGCTCCTTGTGGCATTCCGGCTCGCATGAGCGACCAGACTCTTGACGCAGAGGACAGACAGACCAATTGACTTCCACTAAGAGTAGAGAACATTGACCTGCGCTTTTCGTGTCCAGTCGTGCGCTATGTGTTTTCGAGTCGTGTTCTGATGTCGAGAGGTGCATGCGTGAGGGTCCTGGTGTGTCATTTGCGGGATGGGCGTTCGGTGGGCTGTTAACCCACCGCGCCGTTTGGTGCACGCTTGCAGGACGGGGGGCTGCTTCTGTGATTGAGCTGTCACCAGCTGCCGGCTGCCACGCCATGATTTTGCTTCGTTGTCTCGTTGCTGGGTGACTCTGCGGCGCTCAGCAGACATGGCATGGGGTGGTGCGGTGTTGGCCCCCGTGTGTGCGGTGTGTGCACACATTCTTTCGGGCAGAACTCACATGAATGTTCTGGCGGTGACGAGGGACGGCTAGCGCAAGCAGCCGTGCAGTGCGGCACACAAATGCGGTTTAGTATGCACGTTTGGTGCTGCAGTATAACGGGGTGCATCCCGGCATGATCTGTGGCATCATCCGGTGGCACCATTGTTGCTGTAATATACCTGAAGGCTGAACGAGTGCATTCTCTTTCGGGACGAGAATACAAGTGACGGATGCTCGGCGAAGTCGTGCTCATTCTGCAAGCAGTCTCAGGCAGCTGACCCGTTGCAGCGGCAGTCACGCTCCACAGGCATGACCCATAGGTCGGCCATCGTGCCTAAGCACCACCTGGTGCTTCGTGAAACCAAGTCACCCAGGTGTGCTGGGTCCGCTGTCAAAGGTCCAACGGCCTGTACGCGACATGCACATGCTCTATTCAACTTGAAACATAGCATTCAGCTCAGGGCAAGTGCTGCTAGCACCCGCAGGGTGGGGCAAGACAGTAGCTGTGGGCAGCTGTGGGCGTCCTGGTAGCCGCTGCACAGACTGTGGCGCATGTCAAAACCAGAAGAAAGACATTATACGGTACTTGCTTCTGGTGCCTGGGGACCGTTAGTTACGGTACAGGGCACGCGCTAGAAGCATGCGCCCTGGAAGTCTGGACGTCACGATGTTGCTCGGTCACCCGCTGACTGCATGCCACTATGGCTGAGGCAGCCTCGTGGCGCCATGGGGGAGCTTGTGGGGCTGAACACCTGCTGACCACTCCAGCGCTTGACGACTCACAAACGCCACTTCAGGTAAAGGTCAAAACGTAGGGCCCCTTTGCTCAAGTACTTATCTGTACCAGTTGGCACATCATTACGGTCAGGACAAGCCTGGACAAGCCAAGGAGCCCCCTCCCGCGTTGGCAACGGTGTACGGGATGCGGACAGAGGCTGTGAACGTTTGTTAACGTTATGGACAGGGAGTTCGGGTTCGGGCTAGGGCGCATGAAGCATCAACGGCGTGCACCACTTGGTGTGGGCGTTACCTTGCCACGCAGTTCCGGCATGTAGGGCGAAGCCAGCGCTGCCGAAGATGCACGCCCACAGGCGTCTCCTCAGCATGCTATCGCCACTCAGACCTTAGCCACAGGCAGACGGACACGGTTGCATACATTTCACTTCTGACGTCAAAACTCAACGCCTACTCACTGCACGCTGTTGCACGCGTATGTCTCCGGGTACAGCGCACTCAGCGATTTGCCGCCGACTCAGAGGATGTACGGCTTCTTAAGTCAGATTTTGCGTGTGCTGTCGTTCACAGGTTCGTGCGGCGGCAAAGCTTCCGGCCATGCCGATCAACCCATGCCGTGTGTACATGCTTAGTAGTGGCCCGGGTAGCACTAGAACCGGAACAGCTCTAGATGTTACATGGAGGACTCAGGACATGTCAGCCCTGGCCCCGGTGCACACCTGCAGGGTGCATGCGAACGCATTTGATGCACCTCCTGCACCACAACTATCTGATTGTTACCCCACGTTTGGTTCCGTGAAGCATAAATTGGCCATAGCGCGGCCGGCCTAACAAGCCTGTAACGAAAAGGAGTCTGCTCTCAGGGTTTGGTCAAAACAATATCACACCACACACTGTACACACACGTCAGGATACACGGCGGTAAAAGCGGCAGTCCAGTTTCGTCCTCTCATCGGTCATGGGCATGCCATGGGCATGCTGCAAAAGCAGACATCCTGCAGCGGCCGAGCACTTCAGCCGAACCATCAGTGCCCACTTGGTCATTACCATTTCAACACCAGCACTCTGCAGGTCATATGCAGGGCTAGCAGTTTTGCATAACAATCTACCCCTCTATGCCTCTGTCACCCGCGCCATGCAGAACTACTCACCCCAATGCACCGCAACCAATAGTTCCCGTGCTCCAACCCAACCCGCCACTCGGCCCGTCCCAGTCCAGCAACCAGCACATGGTGCGGGGCCGCAGTGGGCCTCCAGCTGCTCCGCTTAGATGCGGGCGAAGGCGCGGCGGGCGGCGGCGATGGTGTTGTCGATGTCCTCCTCCGTGTGCGCCAGCGAGGTGAAGCCGGCCTCGAACTGGCTGGGCGCCAGGTACACGCCCTCCTCCAGCATGGCGCGGTGGAAGCGCGCGAACTTGGCCGTGTCGGCAGCCAGCGCGTCCTCGAAGCAGTGCACGGGGCCCTTGCAGAAGAAGAAGCCGAACATGCCTGGGGGCAGGGTAGCAAGGTAGGGTCAGCGAGTGGACAGCGGCACGCAAGGTGAACCTGCTATGCCAAACCCAGGCGCAGGCAGGTCATGAGTTGAATCGCCTCCGCTCGCCTTGTGCGACACAAGCAGCTCCCGGCGACCCCGTCGTCCCCACGACCCCCTGCTCACCGCTGATGTTCCCGCCGCAGATCTCGTGACCAGCCTCGCGCGCGGCGGCCAGGATGCCGTCGATCAGGCGCTTGGTGATCTTCTCCAGGTACTCGTACTGCCCAGGGCGGCCCAGGATCTCCAGGGTCTTAATGCCTGGACGGTAGTCACGGGGGGCAGGAGGGGAAACGGTGCGGTGCTCGTCAGCTTCTGCCTGCAAACTGCCCCACACTGGCTTGTGGATATCCCTAACGTCCGTCTAAAGCCGCGAGCACCGGAGTCCACGTCAACCGACACCCCTGACATAGCTGGCAGGCATGCTTGCATCGCTGGCCCTCGCTCACCCGCAGCCATGGCCAGGGGGTTGCCGCTGAGCGTGCCGGCCTGGTACATGGGGCCGGCGGGGGCGACCATCTTCATGATCTCCTTCTTGCCGCCGTAAGCGCCCACGGGCATGCCGCCACCAATGACCTTGCCCATGGTGGTCAGGTCGGGCGTGATGCCGAAGTGCTCCTGGGCGCAGCCCTGCGATGGTCAAGGGGGACACACGTGTTAGGAATCCAGCCAGCATCTCCAACGTGTTCAGTGCATGTTTAGCCGGAGCTTCAGACAGCAGAAATGTTGGCTGGCAGGGAGGTGTCCCGGGCTGCGCTCCCACCGCCTGCGCCCCCCGCTGTACCCATACGCCCACACCCCTTTCCCTCACCTTGGCAATGCGGAAGCCAGTCATGACCTCGTCGAAGCACAGCACGGCGCCGTGCTCCGTGCACAGGTCGCGCAGGCCCTGCAGGAACTCCTTGGTGGGGGGGATGAAGCCGCTGTTGCCCACCACGGGCTCCAGGATCACACCGGCCACCTCGCCCTTGTTGGCCTCGAACAGCTCGCGCACGCTCTCCACGTTGTTGTAGGTGGCGGTCAGGGTGGCGGCGGCGGTGGACTTGGGCACACCGGGGGAGTCGGGCAGGCCCAGGGTGATGACGCCAGAGCCGGCCTTGACCAGGAACGAGTCGGCGTGGCCGTGGTAGCAGCCAGTGAACTTGATGATCTTCTCGCGGCCGGTGTAGGCGCGCATCAGGCGCAGCACCGACAGGCAGGCCTCAGTGCCCGAGGACACGAAGCGGACCATCTCCACGGAGGGCACGCGCTCAATGACCATCTTGGCCAGCACGTTCTGTGGGGAGGGCAAGGGGAGCAGGCGAGGTTGGTGGGGGCTGGGCAGCACAGGTTTACAGAACAGGGCGCAAACAGGATGCATGAAGCACGCACAATGCCTTCGGGATCCATGGGTTGCACAGGCAAACCACAGGAACATCACGGAGCAGTACAGTGCAGGGGTGTTGTGCTTCGGCCTGACGTGGGACGTCTCGGAGTCAGGAACTGATCTGGGCCGGCCCTGGTACTTGCACCCCACAATTCACAACCTTGTACTCATGCAATTGAATTACCTCGAGCTCGCAGGGAGCGCCGAAGCTGGTGCCCTTCTCAATCTGAGCCTTCAGGACCGCGTTGACCTCGTCGTTGGCATGGCCGCAGATCGCAGGGCCCCACGAGCCAACATAGTCGACGTACTTGTTGCCGTCAACATCAAAGCAGTAAGCGCCCTTGACGTGGTCGAACACGATGGGGCCGCCACCGACAGAGCGGAAAGCGCGCACAGGCGAGTTCACACCGCCAGGCAGCAGCTCCTGGGCCTCCTTGAAGATCTGTTTGGCAGCGGGAACGCGGAAGATCTAGTAAAGCGCGTGGTCCACCCGCAATGTCGCGAGTGCAACTCCTTCCGGGTACGCTTGCAGGTTGGTGAACCGATCCTAGATCTTCCCTCACCTCCTCCGAGCGCTTGGTAACAAGCTTAGGGGGAGCGGCAACAGCGCGCACAGCAACGCTGCGAGCAGCAGGCTTGCTGGGGCGCTGGGCCGTGAAGGGCCGGACGGACGACTTGTTGAGGACCTGCATCTTTCAATTGGTCTCCGCCCTTGTAAGAAGGAGAATGAATCACAATGGAGACTGCCTCTGGGTGTTCACATTTAGATCCTCGCGGACCGTACGATTCGGTTGGGGGCAAACCACTCCAAATGGGCTCTAACGATTCAGTTCATGACATTAGGACATTTGATGTGCCACAGCACATTATCATACACCGCACACATTGTCGCTGCAGGAACTGGTTGGGCAAGACCAACGCGTGAACGGGGAGGCAAACCGTTCCAAACGGGACAGAAGTGCCTGGAATAGAAGCTTTGTTACTTTGCACTGCTAAAAAGGTAGAATAGCATAACTTGGAGTTGAGCAAGGGCTTGGACATGTCGAAGACAACTGCACTGCCGTAGGTTATAGGAGTGCCAAGGAAACGTCACTCACAGTTGGTGTGGAGCAGCGCAACCATGGCAGGGTCATCAGCTGCAGCACAGGATTCCTCTTTTTCGGCGTTTTTGGAG
This sequence comes from Chlamydomonas sp. KOR1, assembly GCA_036984285.1. Taxonomy (NCBI): domain Eukaryota; kingdom Viridiplantae; phylum Chlorophyta; class Chlorophyceae; order Chlamydomonadales; family Chlamydomonadaceae; genus Chlamydomonas; species Chlamydomonas sp. KOR1. Next base: position 37,570 of record BQMZ01000007.1, on the reverse strand, counting down.
GCTGCCATCGCGGACAGCCCTCCCGATTTGAAGGACAGTTTGAAGGAGGGCCTCACGAAGCGCTACAACAGCCCTCCTCTGGCTGACCTGGAGCTTTGTTTGGGCCGTGGAGTGCCTGTGGCGAAGGTGGGGCACGCCGCAAGGTTCTGCCAAGAGCAGCACGTGGCAGCATGGGTGATGGGCATGGTGTCGGTCAGGTGTGGCGCGTGTCAAAGATATGTGCTACGTGCTGGCCTCCGGTCTGGGCTGGGCTACCTGGGATACACAGGCATAGGCGGCCTGGCGTGCTGGCGTGCTGATGCAGGGCTGTCACATGGCTGTCACATAGCCAGCAGGCCAGGCCCATGACCAATACTGCCGTCACCACCACGCCCGCCCATCCATCCGTCACAGGCGCGCCAGCTGCTGTTCTACCCCACGGAGGATGACATGCGCCTGTATCCTCAACTGCTGGCGATGCCGCCGGACGCCCAGCCTCAGCCCCAGCCCCAGCCTGGGGGCCAGGGCCAGGGCGGCGCGGTGCCGCCCGCGGCCCCCAGCCACCCGCAGCTGCGCGTGCAGGTCTGCGCCCTCACCTCGCTGTACCTGGTGCACAGCAAGCGGTGGGACCGCGTGCAGCCCTTCATCGAGGCCGGCGGGCTCAGGTGGGGGGTCCGGGGTGGCTGAGACGTGGCACGCACATGGACTGGGGAGGGCAAGTAGAGCGGTGCCCGCCTTTACCATATCTTCGGCTTCTGACTTTTGCGGCTGGAGGCAGAGTTCTTTGACAAGGTTGTTCAGGATACAGGGGGCTGTTTGAAACAACCCGCCGTTGGGGTAGGACAAGAGGGTGCTGTTAGTGCGTGCACTTGTTGCTACGCGGTTGAGCCTGGCACGCCAGATCGGAACGGGGGCTATGCGTAACGGTGAACGGTCGGGCGACTTGGGGCCTGGGCTTGCCTGGCTTTCTGTGGTGAGTCCTTGACTGGCGGCAAGGCTGGTGCTGGTTATAGGCAGGTTATAGGCGTGACACGTCAAAGCGCAGCAGGCGCAACCTGGTCGCAGGTCAGTACGTGGCATCTAATGGCACAGTGGCCCGCCCCCTGTCCGTTCCTGGCACCCAGTTGCCGCCCCCCTCCTGGCCTCACCCCCAGGGCCCTGGTGCCCTGCCTGGTGCACCCCAACGCCTATCTGGCCTCCCAGGCGCTGTCCTGCCTGCTGCACGTCACGGACGAGGACGCCGTGTTCCCCTGGCACGACCCGCCGCAGGCGCCAGGCGGCAGGGGGCCCAGGGCAGGACCCTACGCAGCGGCCTGGCGAGGCATGTGAGGCGTGGGAGGGCGGGAATTGTTGCCCCTGAGGAGTGGCTTGTATAGAAGATGCATTTCATTCCTTGATGTGCGCTGCAGGAAATGAGCCACATGATAGGCGGCGGTGGTTGGTGTCCACGACTGCTCAAAGCCCGGCCAGCACTCTTCTGATACCAAATTGCAGGGCCCCAGCATCCATGCGGTCCATCAGCATACGTGCCTAAGCATGACTGACCCCTCTTCATATCCCCCACCCGCGCCAGGTACGAGCTGAGCTCCACGCCCTTCCTGCCCACCCTGCTGTCGCACTACCGCCACCCGCCCCTGTTCCCCGGCGCCTCCGACATGGCGCTGCGCCTGTTCGCCTTCTACGTGTCGTGGATGCGGCGCCACTTCACAAAGGTAACGCCTGCACGGTACGGTTAGATGTGCATGCGGCCTTATACAACTGTCGTCCGGGGCCCTACGCTGCATCCAATGCGGTTGAAAGCAGAACCACATTGGGTATCAGGAAGCTTCAGCGAGTCTGCGATCCAGGGCCATTCGCAAGCCCTTTTCGTTCAGTGCCTCCTGCTCCAGGGTCCTCTTCCTTGCAACCGCTCACACGCTTTCCTGCGAGCGTGGGCGCCCCTCGCGTCTTACTGTCTTCTGCCCTCCGTGTCTTGCATCATCCTTGTGCCCACAGCCGTGGGGCCAGGACGTTAATTTTCCCCCCCAACATCGTGACATGGACCAGTACGAACCCTTCCCATCCCCACGTTTCGCCTGCGTCTCGTCCCACTGCTGCACTGCCACTCCTACAGTGACCCCTCCTCTTTCGTGTTACTGGTACCTTTCACTGGTACTATGAAGGAACCTCCCACCAGTACCTTCCACTAGTACCACTTACTCGTGCCTCGTCCCTCTCCGACAGGACGGCCTGCTGTCCCTGAGCCACGGGCTGCTGGACCTGCTGCAGCGCTGGGCGGGGGACGCCGCGGCCACCGCGGAGGAGCGGGAGCTGGCTAAGCAGCTGCACGGGGACTTCAGCAGGTGGGCAACCGCACAGCGGCAAAGCGAACGAAATGAAAACAGGTCGGCGTGCCGTTGCTTGACTTGAAGATGGCGCGGGAAGGGTATGCGCTGGGGCCACGCACACCTGTCATCCTGGCATGGCGCCGTAAGTGCCCCGTGGCCCTAATTTGCAGATATAACTGAACCTTACGGTGCCTGCGTGCATAAATCTCCATTCGTTCACCGGTGCCGTACGCCCCTTGCCCCCACCCCCGGGCCTTTCCCGCCCGCAGGTTCCCGCCTGCCGCCGCGCCTGCGCCTGGGGCTGGGGCTGGCGGTGCTGAGGGCCCGCTGTCCCTGGGCGGGCTGGACGGCGCGGGGGGCGACGAGGACGGCTGGGACGTGCGGGTGGTAGCGGAGCGCACGGAGGTGAACGGCGGGCCCACGGGTGCAGGGGTCAACGAGGCGGAGGCCCTCAAAGAACAGGGCAACGAGGCGTACAGGTGGGGCTTGGGGGTGGAGCGTGGGGCTGGTGGACAGGCCACGGGGCACAGCCTGCGGAGGCAAGGCACCTTGCTGCCGATGTCGGGGATCACAGCGCTCGTGCGTATTCGTGGCTGGCGATATGCCTACTCGCAACCCCAAATCGCTCCTGTCGCGGCCGTTCCCTCCGGCTGAACCCCAGCCCTCTGTACCCGGACGCGGTCGAACTGCATGGGCGGCGGGCCTACGCCATGCACTTTTCACATGATCATTGTGCATCTCTGTTTTGCCGAGCTTCCCCCCCGCCCCCCGGCTGCCCCGCATCCCTCTGCCCGTGCTCACCCCACCCCAGGCGTGGCGACTACACGGGTGCTATTGAGCGATACAGCGGTGCGCTGGACGTGCTGGTGCCGCTGGAGCGCCTGCCCAGCGAGGGCCCCCGCCGTGCAGCCTACCACACAAACAGGGCGGCAGCCTACATGGCGCGCGCGGATGCGGGGAACCTGCGGGAAGGTGCGCTGCAGCGCTGGGTCACCTGGGACCGCAGTAGGGTGGTCTGCGGGTGCAACTGTGCCGTTTTGTCTGTACCGCTGCACCTGCCCTGTCCCACGCGCTGCGTCAGCTCACTGCGCAGGGCCCCCAGAGACGGCGCCCCGTGTTGTCGGGGACTGTCCTTTCTCCAAACCGCCTGCTTGTCGTGTGATGCACCAGCACCTCCCTCCTGAGGGCCCTAGCCTGGCCTGCCCCTCACGGTGGTGCCTGCGCGCGCCCCCGCAGGCGACTGCGACACGTGCGGGCACCTGGAGGGTGTGGACCACGGTTCGGAGGGGGCCCTGGCGCGGCACTACGAGGCCGCCGTGCTGGACTGCGACATGGCCCTTGCGCTGCTGGGCGCAGAGGCGGGGCCGGCGGTAGGACTTCTCCAAGGGGCACAGGGTCAAGGGGAGGTGGGCAAGGCGGTGGCCAAGGCGTGCAGGCGCAAGGCCCGGGCGCTGCTGCGGCTGGGGCGGGGGGAGGGGGCGGGCGAGGCGGCGCGGGCGGGGCTGGCGGCGGCGGGTGCCGGTGGGGACGGTGGGCTGCGGGAGGAGTTGCAGGAGCTGTTGCGGGAGGCAGAGGAGGCACAAGGGGCAGCCAATGGTGGTGGCGGTGTTGCGGGGGCTGGGGAAAGGGCCCGTGAGAAGGCCGGGCCGGGTGCGAGTGTGGCGGCGTGTGGTGAAGACAGCAGAAAACGGTTGATGGGCTGGGGGGCGATGGATTAGCTGGTGGGTTGCAAGCCTTTGGTAGGCGCATGGGTCGGGCGTGACGCACGCCTCCATGCTGGGCTTCTGGACTAGCCGGTAGCCTGAGGCAACCTTCCCATGGCGAATCCAAGCGCCGGCTGCGCGCGCCTGGCGGTCGAAATCATGTTACACGTCGGCGTTTGCATGCAGAATGACCTCAGTACAGTGCGACCAGTCTCGGTAGCCGCTTGCCACAGGCCTACATTCCGTTGATACCATCCAAGCAGCCTGCCTGACAAGACGTCCATAAGAGACAAGCAATATATATCGCACCGTCACAGCAAAGAATACATACGGTACGCGTATGCGAAGATGTGCAAGTCGGAGTCAGGTCAGGCGTCAAGCAGTAGAGATCCACAACACGCACGCAGGCACGTTGCCTCCCGTGACCTGCCAGCGTAACACGACACGTGGCGGGCCGAACGCGCCGGGTCACGTTGCGGGGTCGGTTCTACCGGTATGTTCCTTCCGTTGCGCCGCCAGCAGCGCTGCCCCGTCACCTTTTGCAGTGACTGACAGATGGCAGGGGCATGCCACTTCCACTCTCCCTTGCTCACACCATCAGGAAAGCATGGCCACAATGCCAAATGAAGCACATCACAGCGCGAGCAGCCACAAAATCGTCCTGCACCTGTGCGCGACTCCCAAGTGCCTCCCGTGCCATGCGCCTGCCCGGTGTCGCAGCGCGCAACAATGAGGACTTGCCATGTCGCCAACCTTGGCCTAACCCATAATCCTCCCTCATAACACCATGCCATGGCAACGCATGCTCACTTATTCCGCCTTCCGCATTACGTGCACGCACGTCATGCGGCGGTACTACGGGTACAAGCTTAGTAGGAAGCATGTGGCCACGCCTCTGGATCTGGACTTCAAGGGCAGGAAGGATAGCCGGTACCAAGAGCAGGACAGCATCCGCGCATGCATTGCGTACCGTTTCGCTAGTACAGCTTCACACAAGCAGCATACCGCAATAAGTTGTCGTCGTGGCTGACGCCCCTCCATTGGCCTGCGCAGGGGCCTAAAGTTCCCGTCACCCTGCCAAGAATCCAGCAGCCGTAGGCCGCATACACAGCCACGCACCGGCAGCCTCCAGCCCATCCCTGGGCTCCTATTGTACAGTGCGCATAACCAATCTGGGCAGGCAGCAGCACGATAACCAGGACTACGTGCACACTCCTGTCGCTCTCGTGTCTTGTACTTGACATCGCAATTCCCGCTACAAAACGCCTGCGTCCGGTACCTCCCCTCCCTAAGCCCCCATGACCTATCGTCCGCTGTGCGCTCTTCTTGCCCCCCACAACAACTTCCACACCCACCCGATGAAAACGTTATGAACGTTACGCTGGGCTGCACGACTCACCGACAGCACCATGGCAGCAGCATGGCAGATGGACCCGTGATGCGATCCTGCCGATCTCCTCCCCAAGACTGCGCCCAAGCCACACAACGCCGTAAGGCACAAGCCCCGGCCACACGACAATTGCCCCTGCTTCTTTGACACGCGCGCACGGTGCGCCGCCCGCCCCTGTTCACCCCTGCCTGCTGCCCCATGCACACCACACCACACCGCACAAAACGACACCACAATGCCCCGCCATATTGCAGGCGAATGCCACCTCTATATTTCCTTGGTTTCATGTCGCCATAACTCTTGGTCCAGTTCGGCTGGGATGGACTGCCACCACAGCTCAATACATAAGTCAGCACTCCCTTTGAGTCTCCCATTGCGTAAACCACATCATACCCTTTAACCACACGTCGACTCTTGCCCTTAGACCAAGCAGCCCCATTGTAGGCTTCAGCTTACACTCGTAAAGGCATACCGGGCAGCGGACTTTCGAGCTCCCCAGCTGCGCCCGTTTCCGCGCCGCCCACCGCCGTACTCCCGGATCCAAGGCCGTGGCTGCCAAGGGAGGCCCCCGTGTCGCCCTTGGGGCTCAGCAGCACCTCGGGCTGTGGGTACAGACAAGGAGGGGCGGCACTTAACCTTAGGGGTGGGTGCCACGACGCCGCAAGTGAATACACCTGATCCAGACGCAGGGTCAGTGGGGGTACAGATCCGCCAGGACCCGAGTGCATGACACCCACCGCTAGCAAGCTGTCCAGCGCAACCCTCGCCCTGAACGGCACAGGTCATTTCCCGAGGCCCACGCAGCGAGGCACGGTATAGTCTGTGTCGTGGGGTCCTGCGGCCAGTACAGCCTCGCCCCCCGTCCCTCCTGACCACACCGGCAACCCACGCACCTCGAACCCGGCCTCGCGCCCTCCGCCCCGCGGCCGTATCCCCGCCGACAGGTCCCTGTCCCGGGGGCTGTTGGGCAGGGAAGACGTCGCCAGGTGCGGGGCCGTGAGCAGCCGCAGCCCGTCCGGGGCCTCGCCCTTGCTGCTGCCAGCCACCTCCCTGGCCCCCGCGCTGGCCCTGCCGTCCCCGCCCTCCGCGTGCAGCACTCCGTCGCTGATGCCCCGGAGCAGCAGCAGGGGCTCAGGTGGGGCGCGGATCACTCGCTGGGCGCCCCCTGCCTGACCCGGAGGCGAAGCGAGGGCAGGCGCCTGCCACGATGCTGGGCCTTGCTCCCGCACTGGCAGCAGCACCGAGACCTCCTCCTCCTCCCCCTCCCCGTCGCCACCGCCCTGCCGCGCACAGGGCGCGCCGTCCTCGCTGCTACCCCCTGCAGTCGCACACTGGGGCTGCTGGGCCTGCGCTCGTGTTGCCCCCGGACTGAGGGGAGGCTGGGACTGCTCCCGCTGTGGGCTCGCAACCCCCGCAGGCGGCGGAGAGGCCAGGAACAGGGACCGGCGGCCGGCGGCGCCGGGCGAGTGCTGCTGCTTGTACAGCTGCTGCTGCTGCGTGTGCAGGAGGTGGCGCTGCTGCAGCTCCAGCAAGCCACGAGTGGTGGGGCTGTCCGGCCGGGAGCCGGCGTCCTGCGCCTCCTGCTCCTCCAGCACGGTGGGCTGGCCGGGGGAGGAGGTGCGGCCGCGGCGCCGCCCCGACGTGGCCTCCAGGGCCGATGCGGCGCCGCGGCTGGGCCCTCGCTCGCCGTCCTCCTCGCACCCGCCGCTGCTGCTGTAGCGCTGCGCCTGCAGGCCGCGCGCGGGTCGCACATTACAGTTGCCAGTTGCTGACAACAAGTACTGCCGCAAACGTACCCCCTGTGCTGCATGGGCACCTTGCCATACGTACCGTGAGCCCGGTGTGTATCAAGTACGTGCACCTACCATGTTGCTTGACGCCCCGACGCTTGCACGGCGCACGGAGCGGCCCCCCTGCGGAGCCGACTGCGGCTCGGAGCCCTGGCGGGTGGAGGCGCCACACGACGGCAATGAAGCCGGAGACAGAATGAGCACGAGTTCAGAAATGGGCGAGGAAGGTCTTGCACATCACCAGGAACCGTCTGCCGGTTGATGCAGGGCGAGGGGGACACGCCATCGCCAACGGTCTGTCCTGGCGCTGGCGTGCGCACCGCACACCCGCCCGTCTGGGAGCTGCATGCGACGCAGGACCACCAAGTCGATCGTTGCAGAACGCAAGGCCATGCAGTGAATGTGCTTTCGTACACGTGTGGAGTTTGCAACAGCCTGGGCGATGAGCCGTGGGGGTTCGGCAACCAACACCCCTCCTCGTCCCGCCCCAGGCACTCCCTCCGCGCCCAACTAACTCACCTCGTGTGAGAAGAAGGGTCCGGCCCGGTACCCTCCCGATCCCCTGCTGCTGCTGTGCAGCGACGAGCTGGCCGCCAGCCCGCTGCCTGAGGCTGCTGCGGCTGCGGCTGCCGCGCCGCCTGCAGGCCGGTGGGCGTATGGGGAGCGGCCCGGGTCCATCAGGGCGCCCCTTGTGCTAAAATTCTTGGTGATGGCGATGAGCGCGGCCGCCTCGTCCATGCTGCTGCGCCGAACCCGACGGCTGGCCGCCTGCGACACCACGGGTGCGTCCAAGCCGTAGGCAGCGCCCCCCGTGCTCCCGCGGCGCATCGAGAATTCCCATGTGGGCCCCCCGGAGCTGGCACCCCTGCCGGTGCGTGTTCCGCAGCTGCTCCGCTCCGGCCCCGCCTCATAGCCTCCAGCCCCCTCACTGGCCATAGCGGGGAGGGCATCGTTGTGGGTGAACGCAAGGAGGTTGACGTTGGGGTCCGACACCGAGGGCTGGAAGCGACCACCGCGGGCGCTGCGGTCTGCATGGCTGGCGCCCCCTGCCAGTGCGCTAGCTAACTCGAGCTTGTCCTCTAGCTTAAGGGAGTGGACGCCGCCCTGCCGTCCTGCCGCCAATAAAATTTTAGTCCTGAAGAAGGGAGGTGAGCACCCAGTCAAGGGGGAGAGTGACAATGGCAAACCATCCGTTGGTGCGTACAGTATGTAGGACCAAAAGTGGTGCTCGTTCCAAGCTGGTTCAGGCAATGGCCCCCGTGGGGCAAGCAAGCTTGCTTGTCACCGGTGTCACCATGTACCTGCGCTCCGCAGGCTCATCTTCCTCGCTTTCATCTGTGGCGACGCAGACTCGCAAATCTTCTTGCGACTCCTGCGTAGCCTCTGGCGAAGCGGAGGTGGGCCTACTGGCTCGGCATCCCATTTCAGCTCAGGTTCCGAATTCCTTCATTCGCCCGACTGGGCAGTAGTTGTCTGCTGCGGCATAACCGTGTATGTAGTGGAGAAATGAAATCAATGTTAATCAATAGGAGATGAGAGGGCGAACTTCGCAGGAGGGCCTGCTGCAGGCAGTTCACTTTACCATGTGCTCTTGGGTAGCGCAGAGGTAGACATATGTCAAGGATGCTACAAAAGGTACTAGTATGAAACCGGCCCCCCTGACGATGTCCTTGTAGATTTGCACCCTCCGACCCATGCACTTTCGTCATTGACTCAGGCATTCGTCCAGCAGGCCTCGCCTCTGTCACCCTGGCCCTCCTATGTAATTCTGCATTCTCTGTCATGGCCCAAAGCGCAGTAGCGCGGATACTTTCAAGAAGGCACACGGCTATGCTGCCTGTATGGTTATGTCCTTCATCTGAACCCTGGACAACACGGGACGACCAAGCACCGGCGGTTATAACCGCAGCCTGCCGCAGCAGCAGTGACAAAGGGCGAAGAAAGGAGCAGGACATCCGTTTACGGGCCACCCCATACTTCAACAGTAAGAATTGTTTCAGCAATGAGCTAGGGGTGGCTGGGTGCGTGTGATCTGGCGTGAGCATCACTGGAGCGAAGACAGCCAGGGGCCCCCCTGGAGCAGCCTGGAGGCAGCTGACATGTGAGCTGCTGACGTGCCCCATGACTGGATCCGTTGGTCCTGCTGCACCAGGCCGTACACAGATAGCTCCACCTAGAGGTATGGCGACGCGGCTCGGAGCCAACAGCGACTGCAGATGGTGGTGCGGTGCGTTCGCTGACGCTGACCTGACTGTGACCGTGCCCATGGTGACCCCATCTGACAACCAAGGGACGACGGGCACTCTCCGCGCACGCGCGCAGCTGCACTGCTGCGGTAACGGGGCGTGACACTGAGCCAGGCTGAGCTACCCGCTCTGGCCACAGGAAAGGTAGATGTTCTGCATTCGTACGCATACCGGTATGAGGCAATTATCAGCGACCAGCAGTGATGTGGCGAACTGCGGCGTTGGAAAGCCCCGGCGCAGCAGTGCCATACAAGGCCGTGCCGATCGCCCAGCAGCTCCTGAAAAGCCGTTACTCAAGGGGAGCTGCAGGCATGCTTCTCACAAGGAATCAGCCCCAGAAGAGTGCCCGCCTAGTCGGTGGTAAGCAACATGAAGTTGCTCCACACCACCCGCCCTACACCCGCCCAGTCATCGGCCACTCATGGCTCACCAGGAGCACTAGGGCAACCTCTACCTCTTAGTCCGCCGGTCGGCGCAGCTGTCTCTCCAGGTCTCTCATTGGTCTTTCCTGTCTCGCAATCGCATAAGCCATTGCTAGCGTATGGATACACCTGTGGGCGTACCCATCAAGGTATGAATCACGACAGGTAGAACTTGATGTAGGAGCCCCAGCGGAAGCCCAGACGTGCGTGGCTGCATACCCGTTCAAACATACCGGTAGGAGACAATACCGGAAGCCCGAACGTTCCGGTGTCCCTGGTCCTGATGCCACGCTCGTTGCTAGGGTGGCTTCCAACACCTGCCACCACCTGCCGTAAAACCCACACTGTTTGTATGCATTGACCCAGCAGTGACCCCTGCATTGACCTTCATGAGGTAGTAGCCCACATGCCGAAGCCCACATGTCACAAGCAAGGATATAAGCCACAACCACGCTTGCTCGCCCGCCGTGCACGTCGTCCGGCTCATTAACCCCAGGGGTCACAAGGAGGTCGGGCAGGACCTACGGCGGCACTATACCAGTACGATGCAAGCTTGCAAGACCACGCGCACACATGCTAAGCAGCTCACGTTCCTCCATATCCCTGGTGCCCTGTACCCAGCGGGCAGGGAGCGTCCAGCGCTTCCTCTCCAAGCTGGACCCCTCGCCTTGCAAACGGGAACGCACAAGCACGTTGGCTGCCATGCATTCCTTTCTGCCTTGCCTAGATGCAGCATGTCTGCACCACAAAAAAATGCTGCTTGCGTACATTGCCACAATCAGGTAGCCCCTCATGCGGGGTGGCACGTAGAAACACCCGGCAGCAGCTGGCCATGGGTTCTGGCGCGGTACGGGTATACTGGTAGGCACGCAAGTACCGTACGTACGTGCAGTATACCGTACTGCGTGCTGCATGCTACCGCAAGCTCTCTACCCACATCTGACCCCAACCAGCTACTGCAGCCGCCGCCTCGCGCCCTGCCCGTGCGGCACTGCGCCGGCGGCCGCTACCGTTGCCCTGCGTCCCAGCCGGCCCCCGGCACAACCCCCGGCAGCTCCTCCAGCAGCCCCGCGGCTGCACCCGCCGCGCCCTCCCGCCGCCGCTGTGAGCTCGCCTGGGGCTGCCGCCCCTGTCCCGACCGGCCGCCAGCCGCCCCTGGGGGTTGCTCCTGGACGGCCTGGTGGCCGGGTACCGATATGCGGCCGCGTGGTTGGGAAGAAGCCCGGGCTGCAGCCTCAGCACCGCCCGCGCCGGGGCCCTGCCCAGTGGCGGGCAGGTACTGCCTGTGCCTGTGCGTGTGCGTGTGCGCGCGTGCATGGGCATGCGGGCGTGGCGCCTGGCCGGGGGCCCTGTCGCGAGCTGGGGATGCTCCAGCGCCCCTGGCCGTGCTGCTGCTTTTCCGTTTGGAGCCCGCCGCGTCTGGCCCTGCGCACTCCTCCATTGCGGTGGCCCCGGGTTCTAGCTGCGGTATCCCTGACACGTGCGCCGCCGTTCCTTGCCCTGCCACAATGTACGGCTGGACTTCATTGCTGCGCACCAGCTCCCTGGCACTCCCTACGCCACCAGCGGCCGTCAAGCCGGCGGCCCGGCGCTGCCCTACCACATCCGCACCTCCTGCTTCCCCGCCCGAGGCACCACCGCCACCGCCACCGCCGGGCCCCTGCCCGGAACTCCGCACCGTGCGCTCCGCAGGTTGCGGCCCCGCCTTCACCTGTGCTTGCGCCTGTCCCCGTACGTGCATGGCGGTCCCACCGCCTCCATCAATGCAGGCCTCCAAGCTGTAGCCCGCAGGGCCGCTGCCGGCCCCGCTGCCGCCCCCCACCCCCGGCAGCCCGCCCACCGCGGCCCCCAGCCGGGCCAGGGCAGGGTGCACCTGCTGCTGCCACCTGCGTGCCCCCAGCGTCATCGCCTCCTCCAGGCAACGACCCACGCCCCCCAAGTCACCGGTAGTTTGCCGGCGTGTCGACCGGCTGATGGCAGCGGCACCTGCCCCCCCTGCCGCCATTGCAGGGGCATGAGTGCGGCCACTGAACGTGTGTCGTGGGCTGGCGGTGGCGCCGCCTCCGCCCGGGTACAGCGTCGGGTCCAGGGGCTGCAGCGCACCCCCCGCGCTGGCGCTCCCTGCGCCCCCGGGAGGGAGTGCCGCGGGCGACGTGGGCGCAACAGTGACACCGCCGGCGATGCTGGCACGGCGGGGCCCCGCGGGCAGCCCTGGGGCCTGGCCCAGCGGCAAGGGCGAGAGGGTCAGGGCGCTGGTGTGGGCGCGGGGTGGCAGGCGGCGGGCGGAGGCGGGGCCCGGCTCAGACGCCACGGGGGGCACCACGGCGTGGGTGTGGCTGAAGCCGTGGGCATGCGTGTGCATGTGTTGTGCGATGGAGGACACAAGAGGGCGGCCGCTCGTGTCGCTGGCCGCTGCTAGGCCGGCTCTGTCGCGGTCCTGGAGGGAGAAGGCGCGGGTCAGCGGCAGGCGCTGGCCCTGGCCCTGGTGCTGCGTGTGTCCCGGGCCTGCAAGCCCCAGCGGGCTGGCCAACCGGCCCGCAGAGTTGCAGGCGTCAAGCCGAGGGGCCGCGGACGCAGTCTGGCCGCCGGGCGAGGCGGGGACGTGCGCCCCGGCCGCCCTGGCGCCAGGGCTTGTGGAGTTGAGCCCGCCAGGCTGCGGCTCCGGCGCGACGGTGGCACTGTTGCGGCCGCAGGACAGGCGGTGGGCGGACAGGAAGGGCCCCGGGGCGGGCTGACCCTGACCGGGGCTGGAGCCGGAGCGCGGCCGGTTGTGGGACGGGTGCGATGGCGTGGCCGGCGGCAAGTGCTGCTGGTCCCGCTGCATCTGTGTGACGGGGCCGAGGGGCGAGAGAGCGGCCGCTGGCACGGGGGACCCCACGCCCGAGACAACCCCCGGGCCGGACGCGCCGCGGCTGCTCCGCGGCGTGCCTCCGGAGGCGGACCCCGACCAGGGGGCGTCTCGAGGGGAGCCGGGCAGGGAGCCTGCGCCCAGGGCGGCAGCGAGGCCCGCCGCCACGCCCGCCGCGATGCGGGGGAGCCCCGACAGGCTCTGCCGCGCTACGCGGCTGAGGCTGCGGGCTGTGCTGGGGGTTTGGTGCTGCTGGCTGGCGCCTGTGAAGCTGGCGGTGCTGACCAGAGGGTCGGAGCCGAGGCCGGGGCTAGGGCCCTGGCCCAGGGCCGGGTCGCGGCCTCCCGCCGACAGCTGCCGCGACCCAGGCCCCAACGACCGCTGCGAGTTGCCGGGGAGCACGATGGGCGCCGGGCGATGCCGCTTGGCAGCCGGCGGGCTGGGCAGGGTCTGGCGCCGCTGCTGCGCGTCCCTGTCCTGCTGCCGCTGCCCGCTGGTTGGGTGCAGGGGCCGGCCGTCGGCGCTCACGCTCCTGCCGCTCCCGCCGCTGGTCCGTGCCTCCGTGTCGCTGTCCTCTAGACCCAATGAGTGCTGCAGCAACAGCAGCTCCACCGCTTCGCCAGCCGGTGACGCGCTGACCGAGCCCTGCCCCACCCCATCTCCCACCGCTGCCCCGAGCCCCATGCGCGATTGGCTGAAGCGGCTGTCCCTCAGCGGCATCGGCTCCAGCCCCGTCACCCGCGCCCTCCACAGGTCGCCTGTGGGCTCGGCCTGGGACGCAGCGGCCTCGCAGGATGTGCGCTCAATGCCGCCGCTGGCCCCATCTCGGTCCCCCGGCTCGCGGCTGCGCACGTCGGAGCTGGCGTCCAGCGGTGACGTGGGGGTGTGAAGTAGGCCGGTGGGTGCCCGGGACGGGCTGCTCCCCAGCGGCAGGCGGCCCGAGAACGGTGTGGAGGGCGAGAGCGTAGCTGGACCCTCGTCCACGTGCGGGGTGGCTGACATGGGCCGTGACTGAGTGTTTGCCTGCCCCTCGTCCTGTGGCGGCACGGCGTCGCCTTGCGGCCCCGTTGGGTCCCCCGCCGATGGTGATGGTGCTGTCGTCGTCGTTGCTGCTGCCGTGCTCACTGAAGTGTGCGTCTGCTGCGATGCTGCGGAGCCCAGGTCAAATCGCGGTCGAGAGGGCATGGGGGTTGCAGGCGAGGCTGGGGCTGCGTCTGCACCGCCGCCGTGGTCCGACCGCTTGCCGCCCCTGATGTCCCTGTCCCTGCCATCGTCCCTATCACCGCCAGCGTCGGGTGTGTCGGTCATGAAGGAGACGCCGCCGCCCCCGCGCGACGAAGAACGCGCCAGGCGGCTGTGGCGGGGCGCCGCGCGGCCACCGGCGCCCTTCAGGATGGAGCGCTGCGCGGCGGGGGCCGGGAGGCAGGGACGGACACCAACAGCATTAGGCACTATTAGACAGCATTAGGACGCAGTGTTTGTGACACTGCAGTGTGACGTGGGCCGATTGCATTGGAGATTGTTCGGCACAGTCAAGTGGGCCTGTCATTATGGCACAACCATGTGTCCGCCATTCCATAGTTGCAACTGTGTCCAGCAGTGCTCAGCGTGTCCACTTTGTTCGTCCATGGGCCATCTACTACACACCCAGCGGGGCAACAAGGCAAGAATGCTTGCCGCTCACCTTGGGCGCCTGCGACTGCAGGTGCTGCCTTATCTCCGACGGCGTCCTCTGCAGTGTGACTGTTGGCGGCGGCGCGGCGCCCCCCGCGGTGATACGCTGCAGGCTGACGCGGTCGTTGGGGTCGCGGCTGCCGATGTTGGTGCCGTGGCGCTTGAGGGTGCGCAGCGCGCCCAGCAGCGCGTCCGCCACGCCTCCGGAGGAGCTGCCGGCCGCCATGCCCGAGGAGGACGTGTGAGAGGCGTGGGAGGAGGCGTGGGAGGAGACGGAGGCGGGGGCGCGCGGCGGCCGGCGGGCCAGCTGCCCGAGAAGCGTGGAGCCATGGCGGGAGGCTGGTAGGCCGGGGCCTGTGGCTGACCCCTGCTGGCTGGTAGCGTTGGAGCCCCAGGCGGGCGACGGGAGGCTTGCCGGGGCTGGGGGGATGGCGCCGGCGCCGTTGGTGTGGGGTGGGAGCAGGGTGCCACCAAGCGCGTGCCCTCGGTCCTGTGGGAGGCCCTGGCCGCGGCTGGCGTCGGGGCCAGAGATGTCGGGCATGGAAGATGGGCGGGGGGCGGGGGCCAGAGACGGGGTGTGGGGCTGGGCGGGGACGAGATGCGACAGCTCACGGGCGGGATGGGAGGTGTTGCTCCGGGCCGCGCCAGAGGCATCCGGCGTGACGGTTGCTGCTGAAGCCCCCCGGGGGCCTGTGCCAGGTGTCCCGAACGATTCCACGTCATCGCTAGGTGTCCAAGTTCCAAAGGCTGAGTGACCTGCGCTGTAGGATGACTGCAGAGGCGTGGAACAGGGGCAGGGATGCAAGGCAGTGGTGTCAGTCTTGGCACCTGCAGCTTGGCGGCTTACGGTTGCAGTACGTGTGCTTCCCCAAACCACCTGTCCACTAGTACGTGAACGCGTAGCAGGACATGTCAGCTTACCTGCCAGAGGCAATGCAGGGGCCTTATTCCAGCCGGGGTCTCCCCTGGGAAGTATGAGCTGCTTGCGCTCCTGTCGGACAAGCAAGGGTGTTCGCTGGCTGCTGTGCTGACCTCTTCCACACGCTGCGCCCAGGCTGGCGGAGCGTCAGTGAATTCATCCTGCAAACGTAAAACTCACAGGGTGAGGTAGCTCGGCGTAATGGCGCTGCGCAGCATGCTGAACGTCTAGAAACACTAACCTGGCCCTCGTCGTGGTCAACTGCATACTCGGCTCCACATAAGCAAGTGCAAAGCGTCCTCAGCATACTGAGGCCCTGTACTATGCCTTGCTGGTCACGCTACATGGCCGCCTGTGCCACTGTCTGAGCTCACAGTCATATCTGTATGTCAATTGTACGTCACATTTAGGCAGCTCATGCGCAGTCTGGAGGCTAGTGCAGCGCTGTAAGCTGTTTCGCACCAGACAGAATGCCTTACGAACGGGTGGCCAGACTCGATTATAAAGTAGTGGCTACATACATAACGTCAATGAATCCTGATTAGGTGGCAGAGTTCCTCAACGTTTCAGGGTTCAGGCGTTTAGGTACTGTGCCCGCAAGTCCGACTGCCATATGCTTCGTCAGGACTGATGAGCTGTGTATGGCGGACATCAGTAAACGTGATGTGGATTGCGTTCTAGCTGTGCGCTGGTTAAGGTTGGGTTGGCAGGCGCGGTTTTACGGCAATCGCATGCTCGTCTGTCTGTCTGGTGCCCCCTACCCACCAGGTCACCACCTGCACAAGTATTTCCCTGGGCGGTGTGAGCCCCTTCAGGAGCGCTACAGAGAGCGTAGAGCATCCGGGGACAATGGCAAGGAGTGGCAACTGGCAAGCGCGTGGTAACTTGCAAAACCCATGGGCCTGGACCCTGACGAGGACCCAGTCCGTCATCAGGAAATAATAATCATCAATACCAACAACCATGTGCCCGCGCTGTCTGCCATGTAGTGTCAAATCAGACTCCCTGCAACGGTCTCACCGGTCGTGTACGATTGCCCACCACAGCGACAGCAGGGTCCCGGAAGGTGCCACC
The DNA here is from genome assembly GCA_036984285.1 of Chlamydomonas sp. KOR1. Classification (NCBI taxonomy): domain Eukaryota; kingdom Viridiplantae; phylum Chlorophyta; class Chlorophyceae; order Chlamydomonadales; family Chlamydomonadaceae; genus Chlamydomonas; species Chlamydomonas sp. KOR1. The sequence goes on along the minus strand of BQMZ01000007.1, from coordinate 21,198 downwards.
ATGTTGCCTTGCACGCTTGCACGCCTGGCCGTCCGGCCCCACCTTCCATGTCGCCAACTACTTATGCAGTGCATGCGCTGCTAGGCGCCCACCAGCTGCCCCATGTCATGCATGCCCACCGTAGCGTGTGGCGCTGTGCACCGGCAGCCTCACAGCTACACGGGACGGCGCCAACCACCGCATGAGAGCCCCTGGCTGGGGGCCACAACTTGCAGGGGGACACAAACCAGCGCATGATACGGTGCTCAACAGCCCCAGGACATGCGCCCAGGCACCTTGCGTTCTTAAAGCTACACACATGCGGCCCACCACTCGAAGAACAGTTCCCGTCCCGCAGCTGCTGTCCGCTGCCGTCCCGTGTGCAGCTAGACGCGCCTCACGGCCGACAGTCCTTCGGCCCACACCCAGCTTCGGCTACACTCACAGGGCTTACTCACAGCGCGGCGCAAGCAGCACAGAGTATAGAGCCACAACTTGATGTCGTGCTCGCGCTGCATCCACAAACTGCGGTCCTGTGAGGCGATGTGGGCTAGCTGGCCGCCCTGCCCTTCTGTCACAGATCAAACGTACCCACTCTCCTCCGGGGTGAACTGCAATTGACGGCCCTGGGCGTGACCCTGCTACACCTTGACCCTCCGCGCGAAGGCCGCCGCGTCTGCTGCTGAGGTGCGCGTCTCGTTCACCAGGCCGCATGCCAGGGGGGCGCCGGGGCCTTCTGCAGGGTAGGGTAGCGAGAGCGGAACAGTATTCGCACGTGGGCGCGGTGCAACAGACGGGCCCTGGACGGGGACAGCACATGAGGCGGCCGTCGAGCTACTTACAAGTGAGCCTTGAAAGGGACTTGGTCCAGTTACAGGCTTACAGCGCATATAGTGCACTGAAAGCACGGGGCTTGCATGCGCGCCAGTGGGGCCACCGCCATGACCTCCCCATCTGCCTTGCAGCACGGCACAGTTATGTGGGGCCATCCCGTGAAATTGTGCCCATTTGCGTTCCCTAACGGCATCAGCCATGGTTCCGCTTGGCAACACGCATCCACGCCCCTGCCCGGGCCATTGCCTTGAGCACTTCCGCACCTGTCCTTCCCGCGCCTGCCTGCTGCTGCTGCCTCTCCGCCCGCAGGCGCGCTGCGCGCTCCATCATGTTGTGCAGGTTGGCTGCCGCGTGGGCGATGGCCAGGATGGTGGCCTTGTTCCCCGTGGCGGTGGAGGACACAGCCGCGTACTCGCCCACGTCTCCTGAGGGTTGGAGTCGGGGCAGACGGGATGCCAAACACAACAGCTTGGCCCGCCGCACGTCTCCAACGTCCATGTGCATGGCGATGGCGCCTGGTGCGCCATCCGGCCGTGCAGAGCCGTGATCTCCCAACGGGCCAGAAGCGGGCTGACACGCAGGGCCAGGACTGCAAGGTCCTCAGCTCCGTGGCGCTACGCCCTGTCCCAACCACATACTACAGGCAAAGGAGCCTGTGGGGAATGACAGGAATTTACGAGCCCTTTCCCCCGCCAGCCCTGCCTACCCCTGCTGAGCAGCTGCCTGTCCACGGCCTGCAGGTGCTCCTTGAGGCGGCAGCAGCTGGCGTCCAGCTGGGGGCCGACGCAACAGCGGCAGGGGCAGGGGCAGGGGGAAGCAACACGGTACAGCAACAAAGAAGCAACACGTGAGTGTCACCTGCCATGCACAGGGGCATCACATCGCGCGTGCAGGACCGACCAAGGTACTACTGACCCGGATGTGCAAGCCTGAAGGAGCCGTGCCGCAGATAGCTCGCAAAGCATCAGCGTGCATGAACGGCTCCTATGCACAGCGCTCCGCCAGAGGTTATTGGCCTGCCTGTGCGCCGCCCGAGCTTCCACCAAAGCCCGCGCAGCACCCAAGGCCCTACGCCCTGATCCCGCCGCTTGCGGGGCCCTGCTCGCACTCACGGTGGTCAGCTGTGCCCGCAGCGCCGCCACGCGCTCCGCCAGTTCCCCCTCACCCTCCGCCACCCCAGACACGGAGGCAGCGGGCAGCTGCATGGGCTGCACCTGCCACGGGGTGGCCACAGGCAGTTAAAGGATGGTGCCAGGGAAGATGTGGGGAGTGAGAGCGCCTTCACAGGAATGAAAGCCCTAAACCTATCCAGAAACACCACTAGGACTTCCGGTGCTCCTGTTGCACGGTCTTGCGTCGGGGTTCGCGCGCAGTGTGGGTGGGGGCCCCCCTCCCGTACCTGCGGCACCGCTGCGGCTGTGGGCTGCTGGAACACGTGCGAGGTGCACGCCATCTCAAACAGCTGCAGCCCCGCCTCGGCCTTGGAGACCAGGCTGTCGTACATGCGTTGGGTGCCCTGTGGTCACAGTATCATGGCAGAGTGTTGAGTAAAGGCAAGTGTGCCAGTGCTCAGGGCGACCAGCGCAACAAAAGCAGAACGCAACGCTGAGGGTTAGGGGAGAGTGAGGGTGAACCCAAGCGAGGTTCATGGGTGGATGGTAAGGGCCAAACAGGGCTCTCAGATCCAGTATTATGATAGCAGCTTCTGCGAATGTCCGCACCTTCTCAAGGACGTGGAAGAGCTCTTCGGGAACCGGTGGCAACTGGCCCTCTGAGAACTGGTCTGGGGTTAAAGCCTCCTCCAGGCACCTGCGGCCAGGCGGCAGGCGGGAAGGCGTGGGTGGGCGCTGTCTGGAATGCAGTACCCAACCCCACATCCCTCCTGACTTACAGATTCCACACCGTTCCTCCCAGCTGTCTCACCTTTGAAAGGCGATCACACCGTCTTCGCAGAAGTCGAGGACCTGCAGACCCAACCAAGGCCCCAAACTTCACCACCCTGTCCCTTGCGGATCATGGTATGGTTTTTTAACGGATGGAGATTAGTAGACACACCATGTCATGTACGTCGTCGACAAAAGACGTCGCCGTGTCCGCCTGCGTCCCCGCGCTGGCGTTCCGTTCAGCGATACCGCCCATCGCTGCCGTTGACGTGCCTACAGCACCGCCTGCTTCCATGGTAAGCATACAAGCAGGCACTAAAGACGTCGCTGGGAAACAGCGTCGGACAAAAAGCTGCACTTGGTCATTTGGGACTAGCTGTCGTTTGGGCTTTTAGATATCCCCGGCGTAAAATGATGCAGCGTGTCAGTACGAAAATGCTGTGCGTACTAGGATTGCAAGGCTCTGGAACGCACCGGCTGTGGAGCGACAGCTCTGGACTCATGCATGTGACTTTCAGCAGCAGTACGAGCAAAAGGATGGAACTGACGTGGTGCAAATGTCGAGCTTGGTGTAGCCATATGCAACTGAACCTTCCTCCTTGCGCACCGAACAATACGCGCCTTCCATACTACCTCAGCTCGACCCAAGAACCGGAAAGCGCTAGCCCGCAACGATTGCGATCAGCAACTTAGCATTGCGTATGCAATATATCTTGGCTCGTGCCCACGGGGAACGAGACGGGGCCCGCTGCTGCTGGGCCTCAGCAGCGGGCCCTACCTTCCCTTACTCGCTTCGTTGCACAGTTGTACTCATCTAGATCGTTGCTGTGCGTTCACGATCCTGCTTGAGTAATGGTTGCCGCCGGCTCCAGTGATGCGCGGGCGCTGCGGGCAAGCGCTGCACCGCAGGTGAGTTGACTTCCTTGAATAGAGGTTTCTCGTGTCCTTCGGGCCTGGGAAAGCTGCTCTCTGCCAGCCGCGGTCGTGCCGACCCGTGGAGCGCGACACAGTGCACATCTCCTCGGCCTTGGGTTACAGAACTGGCACAAGTGAACCCTGCTGAACACAAAGCCGTGGCAGAGCTGGCACATATCGAGCAGCATGCACCTTATGTGGCAACAGCCAAAGTAGCAAGTGCGTCAGGGGTGTGGTGCAGGCTCCAAGAAATGTGCTTGCGTCCCCTGGTGGCCCCGTCCCCTACGCGCCCCGCACTGCAGGCTGCGGGCCGGGACCCCAGCGTCCTTAGCCTCCCTGCGCGCTGGAAGTCGCACCAGCCGGCGGGCGCAGGCCTCGTCAATACTGGGAACTCGTGCTACATCAACTCCACACTTCAGGTGTGCCACGGTGCTTGCACCCCACCCCTCGCCACCGCCGTGGCGCCTGGCGAGCAACACAGTTTCCCACGCACCGCTGCCCTGAACGCCGTGGCGCACCAGCTATTTGACCCACTTCGCACCGAATGCTTCCCCAACTGACTACTGTGTTGTATAACACGTGGTGTTACAGCTGGCAGCAGACAACCCATATGATGGTGCATTTTCATGGATCCCTTTCCGCCGGTCCCATACATTCGCAGTGCTTGGCGTACGTGCCCCCTATGGGGTCGCTGTGCCTCGCCCGCGGCCACTCCTCCGGCTGCCTCCGCTCCTCCGGCGCCGGGGGCCTGCCGGGCCCCTCCCCCGCGCCTCCCTCCGCGCCCTGCACCCTGTGCCTGCTGGAGCGGCAGCTGGGGGCGCTGCTGCGGGGGCCGCGGGGCGCCAGCGTGAGCCCGGGGGAGGTGGTGCGCAACCTGCACCTGTTCAGCAAGAGCTTCGTGCGGGGCAGGCAGGAGGACAGCCACGAGGTGGGGGCGGGAGGGGCGTGCTGGCGGGGGCCGGGGGAGGGAGGCAGGAGCATGTTGGGATGAGTGGAAGGTTGCCCTGCGGGTTCACCTGTTGGGCATGACTAGCATAGTCACGAGGCCTTTTCAGGTCGCGCAGCCTTGCAGACTGCCAGGGGTCGTCTCTGTGCCCCTTCTCCCCTGTACTCGCAAACGAGGTCTTCCTCGACGCACCGCCTCCCCTGGTCACTCTCCCCCTGCCCCCAGTTCCTGACGGCGCTGCTGGACGTGACGGAGCGGGACGCGCGGAGGGCGGCGGGGGCGGCCAAGGTGCGGCCAGGCCGCCCGGGCAGCCCTCTGCAGTCGCACACGGGAGGGGTGGTCGCGCCGCTTGACGGCAAGGGCCGTGTGCGGCATGGGACACAGGGAAGGGGTCGTTCCGGGGGAGTGAGGACGGCACGTGGGGACTGGACGACAGGGAAGCGCAAGCTGTGTGCTCTGACGCCAAGGATGGCCACCCTTTTGGTTGTGCCACGACCTAGGACGCTGGTGCTGGCCCACCCACTGCCCCCCGCCGCGTGTCCCGCCCCCAGGGCTGCCGCACGCTGGTGGAGGACCTGTTCCAGGGCCGCTGGCAGAGCCAGGTGCGCTGCCTGGGCTGCGGCCACGAGAGCAACACCTACGAGAGCTTCGTGACGCTGCCGCTGGACATACTGCAGGTGGGAGGGGGGAGCGTGACGTCGGTGATGTAGGTGGACGGGCGAGGGGGAGGGGGGAGCGTGACGTCGGTGATGTAGGTGGACGGGCGAGGGGGAGGGGGAGGGGTCGCAGCGGGCAGTGCGGGCACGGGGGAGTGAAGGCCGAGGACTGCGGAGCCTTGGAGAGGCGCGCTGCGGTCATGCTGGCGTGTGCCCAGGCACCTGCTTGCGTGCCTTTCAGCCTGCGACCCGACCAGTATTAAGGTGACGGACAAGTGCTGAGGAATTGGCAGAAGCAAATCTGGTTTTGCTGGTCCCTTTCCATCGCAAGCACGCGCCTTGACGTGTCCCCACGTGTACATGTTCGCCAGGCGCGCACGGTGCTGGACGGCCTGCGGGCCTTCACGGAGGCGGAACGGCTGGACGGAGCCAACAAGTGAGCGCGGGCATGGCGGGGTCGGTGGGCACAGTGTGTGGATAAGATAGTCATTGGCTGGGGAGCGCTGTTAGGATACCGGCCCTTGCAGAGGACAAACGATGTCGTGGCTTCCAAATTTGGCGCAAGGGCGAGCAGGGGTCCCGAGTGCAAGGGAGCTGCGCGCAAAAGCCTTCTCCCAATCTGCGGCCCCCCTCAACCGCGGCAGGTACCGCTGCGACCGCTGCCGGCAGCTGGTGGCGGCCGTGAAGCAGACCACCATCTGGGACGACCCCAACGTGCTGGTGGTGCACCTCAAGGTGGGGCCGGGATGGCGGCAGGGTGTGGGTGCGTGCCGGCGTGACGGCGCAGGACGACCCTGGCGCGCGGGGGGCAGAGCTGTGGGGCCTGGCATCTGACTGTCTGCATGCGGACGCCATCCTGAAACAGTGCTAACCGATGCAAAGCCACACGAGTGTAAGGCACATTTAGCCCACCCTTGCGCCAGTTGTGGCACCGCCATCCCTGTGTAGCTCCACATGTTCGTGCTGACAACCCCATGCCCTCCCCTCTTGCACCTCTGCCCCTAGCGTTTCGACGCCGGCTGCCTGGGCAAGGTGACACGGCACGTGGCCTTCCCGGAGGTGGTGGACCTGGGGCCCTTCCTCACGCCCAGGGGAGGGGCAACAGGGGGAGCAGGATGCGCAGGCGGCGCTGCCCAGAACGGAGCAGGGGGCGTTGTGGTGGGCCGCTCCCGCAGCGCGGTGGACCTGTCCCGCACCCACACCCACCGGGCCAACGGCATAGACGGCGAGGGCGGCTCCCAACATCACCACCACCCTGGCCCCCACCCGAGCCACAGCCATGACGGGAGCCGCCCCCACCCCCATGCACAACACGCCTCGCCGTCCGGCTCCGGGCCAGGGGCGGCCTCCTCCCCCTCCTCGCCGCCCCAGCCGCCCTCCCGCAGCCTGTACACGCTGACGGGCGTGCTGGTGCACCAAGGCGCCTCCCTGCACGGGGGGCACTACTACGCCCTCGTGCGCGACTCGCAGGTGGGGTGCACAGGGACATACGCGAGCAGCTCGCGCGCCCCGTGCTGGCCTGGCACAATCTGGCTGCTGTCCGCGATGCCACGATGCGATGCTGCGCTAGCGCTACTGTCCGAGTGTCCGTTGCCACTGCGCTCACTGCGGCAAGTGAGCAAGGCTCAGGGCCAGAGGCCGTACAACTTTTTTCTTCCTGCACGCTGCACCCAGCCAGCACGCCTGCGCGCGGCGCCTGATACCTGCTTGCGCGTTGTACGGCGCACACCTGCTCATGCTGTACACCTGCCCCCTACCTTGTTTTCCTCCCTCAGGACCGCTGGCACTGCATGAACGACAGCTCTGTGTGCCCCACCAGCCTGGAGCAGGTGGGTGGGGGGTACTCTGTGCTGGGGCAGCTAGTTGCCGCTCGTGGGATAGAGCAGCGCGAAAGCGGGCGAGCGCCTCTCTCAGCAAACTGTGGACAGCATGAGCAGGCTGTTTTGACCATGACCACGCCTTCTGCCTTGGTGCAATGCCGGTGTCAGTCCCATAGAGGCTGGCCCCACCCCAGTCCTTGGTCGCCCCGCCGAGCCCCTCCCTCCCCGCACCTGCACGTGCCTGCCAGGTGCGCCAGGAGCAGGCCTACATGCTGTTCTACACCCGCGGGACCATGAAGGCGCCTCGGACACCGCCGGACACCCAGCCGGCCCCCGCGCCCACCCCATCGCCCGCCGCCTCCGCCGCCGCCCCCCGCCCGCACGTGTACGGCAAGCAGCTGCCCCCACACCTGGCACGCGCCTCCGTCGGGGCAGATGCGCCCGACGCGGCCGCGGGGCCTGCCCGGCCTGCCGCAGGCCCACGGCTGGTGGGTCTCCAGCTGCCGAGCGGCCCGGCGCGGAGCGCACAGGTCACCCCCACAGCGCGGCTACCTGCCAAGGTGCCGGCTGCGCCGGCTGTTGCTGCGAACGGACGGGTTGCTGAGCACGCCCAGACCGCGCGGCCCCAGCCAGGGAAGCCGGGCGCGGGGCCACAGGTGTCCCAGCCGCAGCAGCAGCCGCAGCAGGCCCGTGGGGAAGCACCCGCAGCTGCAGCTGGTATGGAGGTGGACGAGCATGTGCCGGTGCGCACAGGGGCAGGGCCGGGGGAGGCAGACTCCGCGCCGCACTCCGCCGGGCAGAAGCGCAAGCGGGGCGAGGAGGAGGAGGAGGAGGAGGAGGAGCACCAGGCACAGGGCGGCGCTGCGGCCGGCGACCCGGGGGGTAAGGGCAGCGGAAGCAGGGGGGCGAGGAGCAGGGCGGCGCTGCGTGATGAGCTGGAGGCTGAGGCCCGGGCGCACAAGGCGTGCCGCACCTGGTCCGACGGCGTCAAGCGGCTCAAGCTCAGCCTGCGCAACCGGCTGCACGACAGCGAGTGGCTGGGCCGCGCGCAGGAGGCGGTGCGCGCCATGCAGGCGGCGGGGCTGAGCCTGCCGGAGGTGCTGGAGGGCAGGGGGCGGGACGATCCAAGGTGAGGGGCGGGGGCCGGGACCCTCAGCGCGTGATAGCATGGCATGTTTTGGGGCGTGCGGCACAGGCCAGAGGGCTGGTGGAGCGCTGCGCCGGAGCTGCGACCGGCCTCGGAACTAAAGCGGTTCCGTGCCTTCTAGTCATGTGCAGCCGTAGTACTGATCTTCCGCTGCCAACATGCGCGCCGCATCCGTCCCTTGTGCTGCGCCCGCTGGCTGCAGGTTCAAGAGCCTGCGTCGGGACGTGCCCCGTGGCGTGCTGTCGTACGGCATGCAGGAGCTGGGCGCCATGCTGCGCTCGCTGCTGGCGCTGGCGGTGGGGCTGGGCCTGGGGCTGTATTGAGAGGGCTGGAGATCTGGGCGCGGGCGAGGGTGGGAGAGAAGACAACAAGCATGAGTGTCGAGGGCCGGACAGGCGCGTGGTGCGCGCGGGCCTGTGCAGCAATGTGCAGTGGTGAGGGTGTGTACTGTCCTGTTGCGCTGTGTCGCTAGTGGACAGATGGGCGCAGGATGTGTATGGGGAAGAGTTTCGTGCCCTGGCGACCTGGGGACGAAGGCATTGCAGTGGTGCTGCCGGCAGGGCAGCAGGGGGAAGGCGACACGGCAGCCACGCGTGTGGTGGTGGTTGCTGACGTGATGGTAGCCAACCGGCAGAGGGGGCGCCAGGGGTGGAGTCAACAGCTGTCATTTGAAGTAAGCGTTGCCGCATGGATCCGTTGGCAGTACCGAGCAGGGCGGCAGGATGTAGGTCTTCCCCCGGAGATGCATGTTACAACGATGTGGGGACGCTGTGTATCAATTTGCCCTTTCTGCATATGTGCTGCCAGGAAGATGATATGGAGTAAGCACTCGTTGGCCGGAGGGGTTGGTTGCGGCCACTGGTGACGAGTCCATGCGTTTGGCGTTGGGACGTCGGTGTCCTGCCACCGTGCCACGCACACGGTCGCGGCCGGTGTGCGAGGCAATGGCGGAAGCGGCAATGAAACCGGACAAGCAACGGCATGCATCGATGTTCATAGTATCGATTTTGCCACAACTGCAACTGATGGAGTGGTGGGTTGCGTTGTGTGGACGGGCCATACCGGACGCAGGGAGGAGTGCGGACTGGACGTGTCAGGTGACACGTAGTGCATTCTATGCAGAGCGCCCTCGGATGACCTTTTTAAAGAGTCATGTCACCAGTTTATTGCATTATGGCCCTTCGCAGCAGCTACGCCTCCATTCAGGCATCGTCGCCATATGCGACTTTCAGGCTTCCCTTTGGACTTCCCGTACGTCTACAACGCTTGATGGTGTGATGCTGCGGGCCACCTAAGCCCTGTCGTCTTCTCTGTATGTAGGAACACGCCACCAAGCATAGTATAGCAGCCGTTGTTACTTATCCGTTGGCCCTGGCTACCATTCACTTGCGTACTGCCGCACGCCACACAACGCTCAAGTCCTGAACAGTCCGGTGGGCGAGCGCAAGTATACCTTGCAGCTTGCACCGGCTTGCACCGCGGGGGGCGGGCGCTCGGGCGACCACGAGCAGCTTCGACCGGCAGCGTTTACCAGCACGCTTTGAGCAGCTCACAGGAAGAAATGCAACGTCTATCCGCTTGAACCATGCACAGCAATATGTAAAGCCACGAACAAACCCATCCCGATTTTATGCACATGTGAGCTGCGAGCATGTAATTGCTGAACTTCTATGACGGTACCGGTGCCCCCACCGCCCTGCGCGCCCTTACTGCCATCACTTATGAATATGCACATGCACTGCAGTGCTGCCGCCTGAAACTCGATGCGGTAGTGCCTAGAACAGCCGAACGACGCCCCAACGTGCCGGCTTGTGACCACGTGCCCTCCGCCACAGCACCGCTCGTGCCGCACCGCGCCCCTCTCACGCACTTCCCCCCCCCCCTCATGCTCACAAGTTAAGGTCCCTCCTGCTACACATAGAAGCACTCTGATCACCCGCTGCCTTTCCGGCCACCCCCCACCCGAAGACCTTACCACCAAGCTCCACGGCCACACGCCCCTCAAACCGCCGCCAGCAGCTCCGCCCCTTCGCCGTTTCTCTCCGCCTCACGCAGCAGCCGGAGCTCCTCCTCGTCCGCCTCCCCCTCCTCGCCGCCCGCCCCATCCCCCGCCGAAGCCCACGCGGCGTCCATCTCCTTCTCATCCGCCGTCACCGCCTTGTACGAGTCAATTCCCTGCATGCAGCGACACCACAAACGGGGGCAGCAGGTGTGCCGCATGCACTTTGATGTGGCTCAACTCACTGTTGCAGCTACGGCACATAGCCCCTTCCCCCAGGCCCCTTCGCCTGTCGCACCCTGGCCATACGCCGCTTCCACCCAGAAGCCCGCCACACTGCACACGGAACGTCTCCGTCTTCCGGGGTATGGCAGTAAGTGACACTTTCCTATTTGTTTGCTTGTCTGGGATTCTATCCCACTCCCGCACCGCATCTGCAACACCCCACACGGTGGCTACAAGGCGCACCGCCAGCAGGCACTGGCGGCACACCGTCACCCTTGCACACTGATGTGGTACACGATGGCATGGCAGCACTGCGTGGTGCAGTGCGCACGCGCGCGTGGCACGTGGCCCCACCTGCAGCCGCCCGGGGTCGTCCTTGCTGACGTGCGAAGCCAACTCCGCGATGGCCGCCGCGCGCTGAGCCAGCGCCGCCTGCGCCGCCGCGCGCCGCTGCGCCTGGCGCTTGACCCGCAGGGCCTTGAGCAGCGCCTGCTGCCGCTCCGTCAGCTCATGCCGGCCGCCGGAGGAGGCGGTGGAGTTGCCGGCGGCGGCGGAGCCGTGCCCGGCCTCGCCGCGCTGTTGTTGCTGCTGCTGCTGCAGCTGCCGCTGGCTGCGGTGGATGTAGTCGCGGAGCCGGTCCATCTGCGGGCAGGTTCGGGGGCCCCAGGCGCATAAATGCGGGGGTTTAGGCTGGGTGCGGTTGGGAGAGACAACCAACGTCATGGCAGCGCGAGCTGACAGGCCTGGCAGAACGCGCTCAGGGCGAGCAAAGTGCCCCAGTAGCACGCCCTGCGGCTGCCCCCACCCCTTGGAGGGCCATGCATGACGGCGCACGTCCAGCGGGTGCGGCGCTCCACACCAACCCACCCACCCTACCCCGCCGCGCTCCACCCCACCCCATCCTACGCACGTTTGAGAACAGCGCCTTCTTGTCGTCGGGGATGCCCACGCCGTTGTTGGAGCTCAGGCCCCACTTCTTCTTGACAAGCTGCAGCAAGGGCAGGCCAAACAAGACGTCAACAGGTCGCAGCCTGCTGCCGGTTGCGAGGACACGACAGTGGTGTGCCCTAGGCTGGTTAGCATGGCCACGCACAGGGCGGGAGCACGGTGCGCGCCGCGCTCGGGCTGCGGCGGGTCAGCCAGCGGGGCCGCACCGCTCGCAAAGCGCCGGCGCGCGCCGATAGCCGTGATGTGCACCCCTCCTACCCCTGCCCCGCCAGACCCCAGTCCACCATCACCACCACACGTGGGTCCCCCAAACATGGCAAACAACCTTCCTTAAACAACACAACGCAATGCCTTTTGACTGAAGGCCAGGATGTTCGCCACCGCCGTCCGCCCTCACCCCCGGCCCCACCTCCAGCGCAATGGGGTTGTGCAGCCAGGCGCAGCCGTCCAGCAGCTGGGCCGCCACCGGCTCCTCGGGCACGTGCTCCACCCACTCACGCGTGTACTCGCACAGACCCCTGCACGGAGCAACCGGAGGAACGCTGAGCGAAGCCCGATGTCTCAAGCAACGAAACTGCTCCACCAATTCAATTTTGGGTCTTTGCCTTTCCGCACATCCTAGGTCAGTCGGAAGCTTACCAGCAGCAGCACGTCGTGTAGGTGCATGCGGCATGCGGCGCGGTGGCTTGGCGTCGTGGGGTGGCCGGCCGTTCACAACACGAGTCATCACATGTGAGGACCGTGCCCCTAACACACCAGTGGGTACACGCCCCATCGGCACGGCACTCACCCCATGTACCCCGTCTCGCACACGGTGTAGAAGTCGCACTTGCCGGTGGCCAGCCAGTTGGCGTAGTCGTGCGGCTTGGGGCCGTGGTAGTGCACGATGAAGGAGTTGGGGTCGAAGCCGTTGTAGGGCTTCGTGTTGAACGATTGACTCAGCATGCGGCTGCGCAGGTCGTGCTCGTAGAACTGTGGGTGGGTGGGGTATGCCGTGACGGGGCAAGGGGTCCGCGGTGGGGAGTGATGCTAGGGAAAAGCGCTTGGCCCGCGTGGCCCTATTCATTACGCCTCCATCTCTCTGGGGTAGGTGTGCCCCCCATGTTTGTAACAGTGAGTAGGCGGGGTTGGTAGGCGTAGGTGTAGGTGTATGGGTTGCTGTACATCACATCCGGAGGCGCATGCGGCATGGAGCCATGGAGCCATGGAGCCGTGGTGGGGTGGGCCGAGGCTTTGGCATGGAGCCACACCCCATGCCGTGAGGGCAGCGCCACCACCCACGCACATCCCCACTGAAAACCTACACTGACCACCAGTCACACGTGCACACGGCCATCAAAGCCTTGCGAGGCTGTGAGTCGCGTGCACACCTTGTTCAGGATGCCCTGGTCCGCGGGGCCGTAGTTGGGGTAGTACAGCCCGTCCTCGTTGTCCAGCATCATGGCGATGAAGGCGGGGTAGTTGTGGCGCATGACGGGCAGGTTGGCCACGATGATGCCGGCGTTGTAAGGGAACATGTTGACGAACTCGAACGACATGGACACGGAGGCGGGCAGCGGGAGGCCTGCGGGGCGCAGCCATGTACGGCGCATGGTGTACGATGTACAGCAAGGTGTAGGTGTGGTGTGCGCAGCAGCGTGCCACGGGGCCTAAGGGAGGGCTGGGCAAAGCAGAGGCGGGGTCGACATGCGTGCAGCAGTGCTGTAGCGCATCGCTGCCATCCAGCCCAGAAGCTGCGCCACATGCCGCGTCCTTGGGCACAGCAGGCAGCAGCTCATCAGGGCATGCGCGTGTACGGTACAGGGTCCATAGGGCGGACCAGGTCCAGGGGGCCGGATCCAGAAGGATCAATAAGACCGTTTTGAACGCGCGCATGTGTCTTTGCCGTAATTCTCCACGATAACTCTCCAGGCGCCCGCTCCCGCCCAGTCCTACCCCGACCCGCCCTCCCCGGCCCCGGGCGCCACACCCCCGCAACCAGAAAGCTTGACCCCTGCGCCGCAGCGGCACCCACCGAAGTCGTCAAGTCGCATGGGCCTCCTGAAGTATACGTCGCAGTCGGTGTACAGCACGTATGTGTACTGGTCCAGCAGCGGCACCACGGGCAGGTCCACGCGCTGGAAGGTGGACACCAGCATGTCGGGCGTCTTGTACAGGTGGCTGTGCGCCACGTTGTCCTGCGGGCGCGTGGGTTAACACGAGCTGTGGGTTCGCAGTAGGTGTGGGCGAGGGGCATGTGGACACTGGCATGTCGGGGGGCGGGGCGCGGGGTCTTAAGGTGGCCATGCGTCACGTTGTCATGCATGCGTGAGGGTTGAAGGGTCAAGGGGTGTGTGTTGTGGGTTGTAGGTGTGCTGCCAAGGCGACGCACACAGGGTGCGGCACTCTGCACCGGTGGAGCCTCCTGCCGACCCGTGCATGCCCGGGCCTTCCTTCCCAGCCCACCACCTTGCTCCCGGCCTTGTTGGCACCACCACCAGCTCGCCCCGCGCTCCCAGCCCCGGGGTGCCGCAAGCACTACGGCACATGGCACGTCATGACACGCGCGTGCCGTCCTTTGTGGCGCCAACCGCCAGCCCGCCCAGCCGTGCCAGCAGCAACACGACACGACACGTCGCACCAGGTCGTGACCTGTGGCACGTTCTGGTATGAGGTCACACCTTGGCCTTTGTCTTGGCGCGCACCACCAGCTCGTCCCTCCACTTGGGCACGTGTCTTATGATGGTAACGTTGTGCTGCCGCAGCCACGCGTGGATGGGCGCCGACTCGTTGCCCTGGAAGATGCAGTAGGGCTTGAACGAGCGCACGGCGTGCGCCGAGCTGGGGGCGGCGGGGAGCGGAGGACAGGGCGGGAACGAGGAGGCAGTGAGCCACACAACGGCGGAGGCAGCGAGCAGAGGGGTGCAGGAGTGTGGTGGTGCACAGCCGCGCGAGGACGGCAGGATGGGCAGCGGGTACGAGCAGGCCAAGGACCGCAGCATGCGGCCGTGTCCCAGGCATGCAGTGCGGCTTGCACACTGGACCCCACTGACGCGGTGGACAATGCAGCAGTGCAACCCCTGCCCCTTGAACCGACCCAACCAGCAACATGAGCCGCAATTGTCACGCAGCGCCCTGGTGCTGCAACCATGTGCCCTGCAGCTACTGCCGCGCCGCCCGCGCCGTACGGGGTGGTGAGTGTGGCACGACACCCCAACCGATCTTGGTCCCCTGAAAATAGAACCAATCACACCAAACCCATCCGTACCGTACGGCCGCCTTGAGCATGTAGTCATAGTGGCTGCTCCACGAGTTGTAGGTGAAGACCCACGGCAGGCGGTGCAGCGGCGGCATGACGGACGCCAGCGGGATGTTGCCGCCGTTGTAGTAGGCGGCCCAGCGCCCGCGGTGGCGCCGCTCCACCAGCCCCAGCGCCGCAAAGGTGGACACGCTGTTGCCGATGAACCTGGCGGCGAAGAACGACGGACAGGGGCAGCGGGCGGCGCGAGGCATATGCGGCATGTGCTTGGGGAGCGCACAGGTACGGAGCTGCGTACAAGCACTCGAGATGACTAGGAATGGGATAGCACATGCACATCCCAGATGCGTTGAACGGCAAAGTGCTGCACCAGGCTGGACCAACTGACCGCACCTTCGCCGCCACGTTCGTTACCAGAGCTCTCTGACCTCCGCGCCCTCCCCCATCGGCTGCTTTTTCCCGTTCCAGCATTCCACGGAGGCATGGACTCCTCCGCCCCTGCGCCCCTCGCCCCCGCCCCACCTGCTCGCCCCCATGCCCACGAAGTACTCCACCATGGCGCGGAACTCCCTCCCCTTGGCGGCCATGGCTGGGGGGAACACGTCGGCGCTGGTCACCAGCTCGAACCCCGCCTGCGCCAGGCGGCCCATCACCTGGGGGCGGGCAGAGGCGGGCGGACGGACGGCGGGCTCAGGGCGTGCGCCGGGCAGCCAGTGTAGGCCAGGGAGCACGGCGGCACGGCAGCATACCCCGCTTGAAAGTGCAGCAACAGCGTTCCATGAAAGGCGATGCACACAGCGGGAGCCCGGGCGGACGGCACGGCCGCAGCAAAGAGAGCCGCGCTGCCTTGGGACGAGGAAAAGATCGCAGCCTGCCGTGCATAAGCCCGTGCAACCCCAGACCGCCCTCCTTCCGCCCTAGCCTGCCACCCGTCCCTAGCCCTTCTGCCCCAAGTCCTTGTTACCTCCTCCAACCCACCCACACCTCTTACGCGGCCCAATTCATCTGCAATCCCTGCCTTCCCCCGGCCCTTTCCACCCCGCGCACCCACTTTGCCCATGCGCTCCGGCTCCACGTCCTGCCAGTAGCTGCCCACGTAGAGCGGCAGGGCGGTGCTGAACCCGAACAGCGCCAGCTGCTCCTCCACCTCCTCCGTGTGGCGGTAGCAGTTGTCGCGCACCACGCCGTCGTGGATGGACTCCCAACGGCTGCAGACACACTCGCACCACGCACGCACAGCAACGACTTGGCGAACAGCTGCGTTTTCATACTGTATGCCGTGCGAGGCGCATGTCGCTCTGGGTGCAGAGCAGCAACATGCATCGCACACTTCGCATGCAGCGGTCCTTTCATACAAGCACGCGTCCATTCGCACACACGTGGCAACACCCCACCGTCGCCGCGCTCAATGTGCGCGACCGCACCTGCGCGCACCACCCTTGCTGCCGCTCCCTGCCGTACTCGCCCGCCCCCTCGCCTGTCTTTCGACCGCCTAACCCCAGCCCCCACCGCCCCGAACCCGCCGCCCACGCCCACCTGCAGTGCGCCACCCAGTCGTTCTCTATGCGCAGGTGGATGAAGTTGTAGCGCGGCGCGGAGTCCCCCCCCTCGCCCCCCAGGCGGCGGATGGCGGAGCCGATGGCGCCCACCATCTCCCATGCCTGTCGTACACATGGGCGGCGGCCACGGGTGGGTAAGGGACACGGGTTCAAGCGCCAGGGCAGCATGATTGGGGCAGACGAGCTTGCGGGGAGGCGGGCGCCGGGCGGTGCGTGCGCCTGGACACAACGGCGGTTGGGACAGGACCAGCGCCGGCCAGGACGGTTGGCTGCCGTACGGCACCCTGGGTAGGGCACGTGCGGGTCAGCGCCAGGCCTGGGGCACGCCTGGGCATTGTCAAGGCCGTCTGCAGCAGCGAGCGCACCGAGACGCAGTGCCATTGAGTGGAGTCCTCAGCGTGCGGCGCAGGGCGTCCTGCCAGCCAAGCCCCGCACCGTGGCTCTGCGCTACCGAAGGAGTCGCCAGCCAGCGCCACAGCCCTGCGCGGGCACCCGCCTACACCACCAACCGAGCGCTGATGATTCCGCCCATGACCAGTCATGGCACACCCAGCTTCCCCCACCTTCCCGCACACCCGCCCCGGCCCTCCCTCCCTCCCTCCCTCCCTCCCTCCCCGCCCCACCGCACCTCCCTGTTGGGCCTCAGCGCGTCCAGCACCGCCCACATGAGCTCCCCGTCCGCCGCGCCCAGCTCCCCCGGCACCATCTTGAACAGCGGGCAGTCCATGGACACGTGCTGCGCGGCGGCGTGCGGGGTGCTGCTCAGCACGCCCAGCAGGCCCCAGCCGGCGGCGGCGGCGGACAGCTGTGAGGCGGAGGAGGCGGGAGGCGCGTGGGGGTCCTGCGGGCCGGGATGGGCGGGGGCGGGATGGGCGGCCAGTGGCGTTGGGGGAGCATGGCGTGTGAAGCTGCACCACCACAGCGCATGTTCGGGTTACCGCCTGCTGCCCTTGCTGCACGTGTTTCCCCTCTTTAGGTCGACTAGCAACGATGACAGGGCACCGCAGCGCTCACCTGCAGCACCCTGATGCCTGCCAGCGCCATGCGGTACAAAAAGTACCGCGTATCGTACATGTCGCCGAACGGAACCTGCCATACAAGCAAGCAGCACGCGGCGTGTGACAAGTGACGCGTGAGCATGTGGTCATGCTTGCCGTAGCGGCCGCACAGGGCAGCCAGTGGTGCCGGTGGCAGGAAGGCTCCAAAGGGGTGTAGGCGTCCGCATCAACCAGCCCACAACGCAGCCTGCTGGGCTGGCATGCTGCTGCGGGCGGTCACCTGCCACGTGGCCCGCCCGGCACGTTGTGCAGCCCCATGCTGCACCCCTGCCCCCTACGCACAAAGGCAGCCAACGCCACGCAACGGCAGCATCACGCCAACCCCAACCAACGTTCAATTCCTCATTGTCCCTGTCCGCACGCCCCCGCACCGTGTTCCCCTCGCTGGCCATGACGGCGGCGTCGCTTCGCTGCAGCCCGTTGTCGATCAGGTCCGGCAGTACGATGGCACGGGACGTACGGCGGGCTAGCAGCGCGCCGTACACGATGGCCAGCCGCTGGTTGGTGAAGCCGTTGCACACCTGGGTGGCGGGAGAGGATGGGGGAAAGTCCGTGATTTTGGTTTTTCTTCGGCTGTGAGAAGGACGGCCCGTCCCTTGTAAGCGTTGCTCCCGTGGCGCAGCGGCAGCACGTGCCTGCGTGCCGTGCCGGCCTGTGGTCAGGCCTAACGCGCAAGGATGGGACTGCCATGGCCGGTGTATATATGTACACCACCCCAGCATACATCTCCAAGAAAGGGCCCACACTGCTCCGCACTGCTTCCCCGGCTCTCCAATATCGTTCCGTATTGTGTGGGCGGGGTGCGAATTGGCGCGGCAGAGGCGCTTCAATGGCCCGCCCTTTGAACCAAACCGCGCTCAGGAGTGCTGCAGTCTCTAAGCCACGTACGCAAGCCCCAGCACAACAGTAAGCGTGCCCGTGTCCCACCCCACCGCCCGCGCGCCCTGGCCCTCAGCCCATACGTGCCCCTGCCGCATGCGCCGATCTGCGACACATCCCGTGCCAACAACTCCTACCTCAAACCCCGCCCGACCCTGACCCTGCCCTCTCCAGTCTCCCCCTGCCCAGCACCAGCCGTCCCGCCCTCCCTAGCTCCCTCCTCCCACATCCAGCTAGGCCTCCTAAGTCTTCCGACACGACACTTGCCTCCGTCGCCCTCCCGGCCCTGCCCCACCTGGAAGCGCAGGGTACGGTTGGCGGGCGGCAGCGCACGCAGCGCCGCCTGCAGCTGCTCGTCGCTGACCTCCTCCCAACCAAACCCGTCCGGCCCAGAGGCACCCTCCTGCCGCTCGCCGCCCTCCGCCCCCTCCGTCCCCGCCGCCGCTCCCTGCTCCAGCTTGCTCAGCCGCCGAGACGCCCCGCCCTCCGCCCCCGCCCCCTGCGGCCCGAAGGCCTCCACCAGCTGGGCATCCCCCGGCAGCAGCCCAGCCTCCTCCGCCAGCGCAGCCATGTCTAGGGGGCGCTCGGTGCCCCCACTGTTCAACGCGTCGCCCCAAGTGCTAATCGTGCTGCCCCCACCGCCGACGGTGCCAACACCAGACCACTCGCCGGCGCGCACCTCCACCCTGTGCCCCGCCACGGGCCCCACGGCTGCCCCGCCGCCGTGCGCACGTGCACCCGCGCCGCGCCCAAGCCCTGAATGTACGACAAGCGCCGCCGAGTAGCCCAACAGTACAAGCGTTACGTACAGCAGCGCACGGGGCGGCGATCCCGCGCCGGCCTTGCGCCCTAGGCCCGCCCATGCGGACAGCCGCAGTAGAGAACCTTTCAGCCCGCCGACGCCGCTGCCGCTGCCGTACAGCCCGCCGGCGGCCCCGTTGTGGTAGCCGTTTGCAGTGCCGTCGCCGCCACTCTCTCCCTGGTCAGTGAACCATGGGTTGCCGCGGCGCTTGGTGACCCGCATGGCAAGGGGAGGCCCCCTAGGCTGCCTGCGCCTGACCGGGAAGGAAGCTTGTGGTAGGTGTGCCGCGGAGCTGGCCGCGTCAGGCGGTGCAGGGGCGGTGACCCAAATCGGCTGAAGAGCTTATGTCGGCCAGACGCATTACCAGTGGTGGTGGCTGCTATCTGGTGCCTTGGGCTGCATGAGAGGCAAACCAAGAAGCGGGTTAAGGGATCTGCAGTGGAGGCCCTTGCGCAGGACTGGCGCCAGCAGGTCGAGTCCTTGTGCAGGTGTGTCAAACACGGGGTGACGAGCACAAGACCTACAAATTGGGCTGCGGCTGCGGAGGTGCTTAAGAGCGCGCATGTCCAAGGCCACTTTTCAGGGGCGTGGAGCTTTTCAGGTGCCTTGGTCGTCAACGGTGAAACAAAGAGCACCGCCATGTAGGCCCCCAGATGAGCAGATCGGGTTTAAATATAACTTGTCATGGCACGAATTGTACCTGCAGCCCTGCAGGTGCCAGGCCCACGCCCCTCCAATCGAGTGATGTCTGGGCTGCCCTCCTGGTGTACGCAAAGCCTATGGCCCTGCCCTACGATTACAATGCTCCTGTCACGATGTATTTACTGGGGTGTTGCTCACTGTGAGGGCTCTTTCACTGATCGCCTCGTCTAGGCAGGGATAGCTCCATTTTGGCGAAGAGGTGTGCAACATGTATGGCATCCTTGGCCAGTCATTTTTTCGCAAGTAATTGTAACGCACTGCATGAAGGGTTGCACTGTTTAGCTCGAGGCGATCGAGCTTCGTCGCAGTTGTCTTCAGTTGCCAGCGCTTTTAACTAGACATACATGTACGCATATGGGCCGTTGCGCAATAAGTGTTGTGAATATTAGAGTCTGAATATGGATACTGATTCCGTCCGTAGAGACTGACGTTCGCACAGCATGGGCAGCTGTGCAACAGCGGGGCTGGAGCGTCCGGCTCGCGGGCTAAACTTGCCAGCTGTGAAGCCGGCAAGATGTGACATGCGCGTATGTACATAGGTTTAGGAAACATTCGGACGTAGCTTCGCACTTCTATCGCCAAAGCGGGGCCGAAACAGGGGAGTCCTCTGCACGTGGTGGCTAGGCTGTTTGGCAGTGCCCTCAAGGAGCTCCCCTGGTGCCCTGACCCCTGCCCGTTGCCCTAGCAACACGGACAGTCACCTAGCTTGATTGCTCCCTTATCCTTTATGAGCACGGAGCCCTGGCGAGCTTGCGTTGCCCGAGGCTAGTCGTCCCGTAGAATGCGCAACAGGAGCGCCTTGGCCACACTGATACCCCGGACCGCTCAAGAGGAGCTGGCCAGGAACCAGGAGGATGCACGGCACCGAACCTCCTTATCAACGGCACAGCAAGCTACCGGTATCTAGGGGAGCTCCTGCGCTCAACACTACTTGTGTGGCCCTCAGGGGCCCCTGGTGGCCCTGTGGCGAGTGTTATGGCGCTGCCGTGCCATTCGACCTGCCCTTTTCACTCTTAACACATCACAGAAGGCACACAGTATCAATAGCTGGTTTACCTGTCCAACAGCGAGTCCGTTGGGGCAGCAGCACCGCACCGTGCAATAGAAGATAGACACGCATACGACCTTCCACGTGGCAGTGCGGCACCCCTCGCTGTTCGCGCTAATGAAGTCCCAAGCGGTCACGCACTGCCACATTACGTTGTCTAATCCATGCAATAGGGCAAGGGTTAGGATGCCCAGCTTGTTACATTCCCGCTTTGGCGCAGGAGGTTTGCCCCGTTGCTCACCGAGGAAATGCGCCTGCAGGAGTTACAAGCCATTCACAACTCAAAATTTTCAAGCTCGGACGGGTGATTATACAGCTGAACAAGGGAGCAATGCCTGTTACGCAAGCGGCCTCGGCCCATGGAGCACCTGGGTCCATCCAAGCGAGTTTGACATCAAATGCAACGGCATGAGTCGTAGGTCAGCCGTTCTACACATACTGGGGGCGGGAGCTGCCATCGGTCTGGGCGCTTCCCTGCCGGAGCGAGCCACAGCGGCAATCGTCGACGAGGAGGTCGCCACCGAGGTTAGCGTTGGCTTGCAGCAGGATGGCAATGACAT